>VXBU01011670.1:380242-396359 GCA_013400315.1 Bombycilla garrulus
ACTGAGCTCTTCAGTCTCAGTCAGTCTACACACAGCAGCTAGAGAACTGCAGGCAGGTTTTACAAAAATACTATCCCAGAACCAGCCTTTGAACAGGCATATTTGTTATACCTAAATAAGTAAATAAAATCAAGAAAAAATATATAAAATATTCTAAAAATATGTCAGCTTTGTACTTGACTATTTTTCAAATCCTTTACAAAATGGAAACAGAGTATTTGAGCCATTTTTGGTCAGGGCTCTCCTCTCTACCTGAAAGAGTTACGAAGAATACAGATTCATTGATTCCACCTCTTAACTCTTTTACATTCCAGATCATCATGTGTGCCAGGCAGTGTAAGTGCTTTAGTAAATTGGTACTGGGATCTTCTAAGGAAGCTGTTTGTTTCAGGCAGAAGGGTAGTACACGGTCTGTTAAGTCCGTGGGCCTCTTGCTATTGCTTACACATTCACTGCACCATAAAGACCCAAGCAACCTATATTCTAGGTATCCCATGTAGCAGAGTGTTTAAAGCATTATTAACATTGCAACAATAAATATGAACCACTGTAAGCTGCTGAATATTCAGTACTATGTGAAAAAGTGGCATTTTTTCCTGTTAAAAAATGTGCTGATGTTTTTAAAAGATAGAGCAACGCTCTATACCTTTCACACTGGATAGCATACCCAATTCTAGACTTCACAAAACAAAATACTTATCACAAACATTCCTAAACCTCCTGACATCTTCAGAAATTCAGACAAGAGGCATTTTTCTTGATTCTTCATCCTAGTAAATCTCAGACATTTCACTGCAGACAAATGCCAAAGGGGAAAAAAAAATCAATCAAACAATTAAAACAACCTACTAAATTTCACTATATAACAAAGGAGGAACAGTGTGTGTTACATAATTTACAAAAACAGCAAGACATTATCATGAATCCTGCTGACAAGGGAGGAGCTGTAGTTCTTTGGTATTGGGATCATTACACACTAAAGAGGCAGCAAAACAAATGGCAGAAATGCCTTACTTTAAAATGCCCAGTTTCTTTCATCCAGAAGTCATAAAGTTATTTCTGTAGCATGAAATTCCATATAAGACATATACAAGATATAATGATATCAGAGTACAGAAAATTACAGAATTCACAAGCCAAATAATGGAACAACCTACCATGGTAAGGTGCTTCCAATTTCCTGAGAAAGTAGCTGTCTTGTGGTGACTTGGCATCAAGCCCATGTTGAAACCCTATCAATATAAATACTGCCTTCTTTGCATGCACAGCAGACCTTAGTGAACATCACTTCCAACAATACAAAGTACCTTCTCTCCACTGTAGACATTTGGTGGTATATAATATTACCATCTTGATACAGAAAGTTAAGCAGTTAAGCCCTTTACAGTTCAAAATACCCCATAAAGTCTACAAAACATTACTGACATCAAAAACGGACTAAAAGAATTAATAATTTAGAAATTCATTAAAAATTAAGAATACTCATTTTTACAACTTCCTAAGTTTAGCAGAGTATGTTCTTCTGCCAAATTGTTTCACATTTAAGGAGATTTTTATTCCCAGGAAAATATAGCAAGCTATAGAACTGAACCACATTTTCTTGTCTTCTTTACAAAAAAATGGATTTCATGTATCTTACAAATTCTTATAAAAGGAACAAATTCTACCAGCAACAAGATATACTAGATATTCCATATACTAGTATTTAGAGCACTATGTATGGTATCTAAAATATTTAATAGTAGAAACTTTTCATCATTTATTGAAATGTTTTGCAGTAATTCCTGGAAAATGCTTTTTAAACACTGTGATACACCTTAATTCTGAAATTCGTTAATCTTTGCAGTTTGACTGTGAAGAAACTGGAATGTTTTTAACCCAATTTCCAGCACTACGACTCTTAAATTTTTAACTCTGAGAAATCCAGCTCTAGACCAAGTGCTTCTGACAGAAGTTATCATTCTTCATGCAAGTGAAGTGATAGTGAAAATGAAAAAAAAAAAGGATAGAAGCCAATCTTTCAACTCAATATTTTACGTCTCTCCCTCCATGAAACCTTCTAATCACATCAATACAACTCCAAATCCTGCCTTCTTCTCTAAATGCCTCTTTTGGTTATTGTGCAGCTTCAGAAACAAGACTTCTCCATAAGGCAGCCCTCTCTTGCCCATTATTAGCTACTGCTATCCCGTATAACATCTTAAATCTTTCCCCAGATGTGAATGCTCTCCCCCTAACTACCATTCCCCATTTAGTTCACATTGCCTGTGGTTGCTGCACGGTCTCCAGGGTGCACTGTTGGGGAATCACAGTTCTTGGATGCTTTTCTTGCCCATTAGGTACCAGAAAACAGTTCACTGACGATGAAGATCGCAGGAGCCAGCACTCAGAGAAGTAGCTGGATATGGATATGAAAAAGACGAAGGGGGGTTCAAGGACATTAATCCTACTTTGCCCAACAACCACCTGAAATCAGTACTGTGTTGTGGATAGAGCTAGTGGACAAACAAAATTGTGGTTTGTCAATTAAAGAAAAGGCGCGTGGAAAGAGCATATGCACTAAAGTAGTCTTCAGATAATTTCCAGCAGCACTCTGTCTGCAACACCAATAAAGCCATCAAGTATCTATTTAGACTGAAAAGATACCAACTTCTACAGACTGTTGTCAGGTAAACTTGACAAAATTTCTAGATGATGAAAACACAGTGCAAAGATACAGAGAACTTTGATTTTCCTACATAATTTTGTCCACCTACATAGCTTTCGGTTTTTGTTCTGAATGGCTGTTGTCGTTGCCTCTTTCCACACAAGAAGGGTACTTTAGAGGGCGGGGGCGGGGGGAAAGGAGCAGGGAGGTGGAAACAAATGCCTTTAGAATTCTTGAAGATCAGACTCAAAGTAACTAGCTGTAGCAAAACCCAGCTTGCTCTGCTTTAGCCAGACTGAAGGCAACCATAGAAAGAAAATAAGAGAGATTTCTTTTCTTACCCTCTTCCCTCCCCTTTAGAAGCACTAACAACTTTTCTCTTCTAGCTTAGCCACTGAAGGAGGAAAGTGATAATCCCTTTGAAATTCAGCACTTAACACCTATACGGTAGGTGATAATTGCTGCATTCCAAGAGGATTAGCACAGTGGAACCTACTTTACAGTGAAGTCAGACCATTCTGAACAGAGCGAAGTTTTCCTAAAACCATGCCTACTCAGGGAAATCCTATGTTTCCCACTGTTTCTGGGTAGACAAGGATCTTGTAGCTTCAGATGTGTTTCCATCACATCAGTAAAAAGCCACAAAAGCCACTCAATAACCCATCTGGTGTTTAAAACAGCTAGAAGAAGAGAGTATTCCTAAAGAAGTGCAAACAAATATCATTTTATTGACATAGCTTGCAGAAAATGCTACACAGGCTAACTTATCTTACCGACAGTAGAATATTTCCATCATCATTAACATTTGGCAGGAGTATGGTGAACTAGGTACTCACAGTACAACAGCAGTTAGTAATTTAATACTGTATCATAATCCAGAGGCCTTAGTTACAGTCTGACCCTGTATAGCTATAGGAGATATATCCTATACTACTGTTGGGCCATTAACAAGGAAAAATAGTCCTCAAAAAAGCAAGAGGCATGACTGGTTTAGGTCCACTGCAAAAAAAAAAAAATTTAGAATTAAAATAATAATTTTTTTCCACAAAAAAAAAAAAAAATCACTCCAGCAGCAGAAACTTAGGCTCAACCTAAATTCCAGAGTTCTTACACCGTGCAGCACTCCCAGAGAGCAGAGGATGCTCTGTAACAAGTGGGCTTCTCTCCAGAACAAGCCAAGATATGCAGGGCATAGAGGATGGGACACACCCCTGTCTCACCTTTCTTTGCCACCAGAACATGGCCAGAGGGAACATCCAAGGGAGGAAATCGATGCTCTATCTCAGACATCCACCCCATTTGTTTTCAACACACAACAGGAACAGCTTGCCAAGATTTAGTAGAGCAGATTTCCAAGAGAGAGAGGGAAGTGGCTTCCACTGCCTTCACACATTTTTCTTTCAAAGATTTTTCTCCTCCCTTCATTACCGCTCACCCCCCTCCTGTGTCCTCCTTTTAAATACAGCGTTAAAACCGCTGTTTAATCCACAGTTCATTTTCCAGGCTAGGCTCAGGGCACTGCCGTTTGGATGCAGGAAAATTTCATGGCAGACAGGATCGCGATACATAAAATTGAAGATAGATTTCTCCCCCACCCCCCACCTCCCACCTCCATCATTCATTTCTTTCCCCATTGCCCAATCACTTGCAGCAACACAACTACTGATGAAAGCACAGGGTGATCTGTTTTCCCAAACCAGATGAGGATTAATAAAAATAATAATGAAGGGGAGAGAGGAAGGGGAGGGAGACAACATTTTCAACCTAGACCTGATTCTGTGCTGAAAATGGTCACACACGGCTGTATAGGACTGCGATCAGGGTGCCTGGAGGAAACAGAAGAAAGACAAAATTATCTAAACAAGTCCTGCTATCAAAAAAGGCTGTAAATCACAGCCTTACCTCTAAAGGAGGAATATAACCAACAGAGACCTTTTATCTGCTTAAGGAATCGCTTATCCAATTCTTTTACCTTTCATATTTATGTGATACATTTATTAACACATCACTAACTAATACATGGATTTCTTTAATACTTGCCTTTCATTAACTTTCAAGTTATTTCCTCTCTGTATGAATGCTTCAGATATTGATCTCTGCAAAAGAACAAACCCCTAGCCAAATGCCATTTATTTTAAAGGAGAAAAAATATCAGCATTAGTTTAATATGTTAAACTTGCTTAAGCATAAATCTGTTTATTTAGAAACATATTCATTTTTATAATTTCTCTTGAATTTGTAAAGTATACCCAAAGTTTCCTTGTTCCACTGCCACACATTGGGAACGAACGGAGACTAAACTAAGAAAAGCTGCCAGCTGTAAATGTGAAGATTATTCCCACCTTATTACTGATACTCTCTTCCACATAGGTCTCAGACCCTCTGATCATCATATATGGCAAGTGAGCACTTAGGAACAATGTCAAAGAAACTATTTCAACATCCAGACAACTTTTAAAACCAGACAACTCTTAAAGTGAAGATAACTCCCAACAGCCAAGTAGATTAAAAATGGTGACTGAAGACAGAATTTTCTCCTGGGCAAATTGCCAAGTTTTTTTTAAAGGTAAACTCCAGCTTTTAATTATCATGAACACTCCTCCCTGTGAGCATTGCCACTGCCTGGATCATCTTAAAAAGGAATAAAAATGGCATCTCACAACTGTGCTGTGGAGATCGGATTTCCAGCAAGCATAACAGAGAAATTGCAAACTACTGCCTATAAGCAGAGCTGCAAAAGTTGAACTCTGGTATAAGCAAAAGGAAAGAAATTTTTTAAAAGCAAACAGTGCCACAGTCAAGTGAATATAGAGTGAAATAGGGATAAAGAAAGCACATTTAAGCTGAGTTACTACTTTTCCTAATGGCAGTTTTAAGTAGTTACTCATTCTTTTCGTTCTGTAAATTAAATTCTCTACCAAGAAAGCTAAATCAAGGATGATTAATATCTTCTGATTTAACTTCCCTTCCTCCCTCAGTTCAAAATGAAGTGAAAGTTATCCTCAGCCTGGCCTGTCATGGTGGGCAATGGTCCAAATCAAGAAAACTGGGTCAAGCATCTTTTAAAGCCAGTATTATATGCTTTAGTTTGCATAGTTATTTTTTTTTTGTTTCTAATACAATACTGTTTCACACAACATTTTGAATAATACTTTTTTTCTAAGAGTGGAAAATTAACATGATAACAATTAAAACAATATAAATCCACTTGTCTAAAGTAACGTCCATAACACTATTATCTTCTTTTTTCCAATTTATATGTCTACTGCAACATTTTATAATTATTAGAAGATACTCCAGGGCATATGTTGTGCTGGTATACAGCGACTTCTCTGGTGGCTGAAATCATTCAGCCTGTGGACTCGTGAATCACGAAGCACCCACGGCTTAGCAAATCCTCGCATGACACATGTCATGTCGTGTCTCATTGCTTCAACACAGCCCCTGCGTTCCACTCGTATCACCAGTAGCCACACACTGAACTGCAGATGGGCCGAGCGCTGCTGACATCACACCCCCGAATTCACCCCTGCTCCCATCCCCACCTAGCCAAAGCACAGGACGTTTTTCTCTGGGTTAGCTTGGTACCAGAGTATTTGCAGGGCTGTCTGAATTTTCTTGCAGGGCGACTGTAAGGATTTAGCAATTCCCAGCAGTCTTTAGTAGGTGTTTAAAGCCACCTCAAGTTAGCCAAGCAAGTCATCTGCATGGGGAGAATGCACACGAGTTCCTACATCAGACATTCCTGGGAGGTGCCTGCCCAATAGCAGTGGGTACAACCAGCACTCTAATCACTGTTGAAATAATTGATAGCGCTGTCTATCCACACTATGACAGACAAAAGCTGAAACGTATTAAACATAGCAATCCATCATCCCACAGATGGGTAGCAGGAGCCAACAGAGTTCAGAGGGAGCGACTCCTGCTGCTAACAATGGCTGAAGTACTGACAGTTCACTGCTCCTCCTTGCTCCTCACCAGGCTCTTCTCCCAGCTTCCCAAGAGCGATAAATGAACAAACAGTCCACTGAAGAAGGATTTAAATACTGTAGACTGCTGATAGCTACTATTCCAACTCAGAATGTCCACAAACAGGCTTAATGAGATATCAGTTCCCCTCTTTAAAATTAAAAAAAAAAAAAGAGGTTGTTACATTAAGGAATTGTGAATTCAAATAAAATAAGAACTCCCCCCAAAAAACCCCACCAAACTTAAAATTTTTAAGTGTGTAAATCTCATCTGAATATATGAGAAGCTGACAAGCTAAATATCTAGCACTGGCAGCTGGCAGCTGGAGACAAGCTAGAAACAACAGTGCTCCAAATTAAGAAGTAATTTATGTGGAATACATCATTATTTTAACATGAAGGATACAAAGCTTTAAAGGGGAGAGGAACTGCTAGCAGACTTTTAAAGAAAAGTAAGTCCAGAGCAAAGTAAAGCTACTTATGAAAGTTGATTTTTCTTTCCTGACTTATTTCTTGTAGGACACATGAGTCACACAATATAGCCAAAGGAAAAACTGCAACTGCTAACACCACATTAGTAAAGTATAAAAGGGAAAGACACTTTTCTTAGCATTTCAGCCTTGTCATTTCCAATTTTCTGCTCTTTGGACATGCTTGTATTCAAATTCTGGAACATCTATTCAGCATATCAATCCTAATTAGACAATCTGGGTCTGGAAAGGATGAGAGCTGGGTCATTTGCATAATTTAATCATAAATACTCAGTGATACATATTTCCAAATGCATTTGTACAATTATCTTTTCATCCTTGGGGCAATGGTATTAATATGATTAGGCAATATTTCTGGAAAAAACAGACAAGTATGCACTCTTTTTAACTGCAGCTTAGGGCGATATGAAAAATTAATTAATTTCTGAAGAAAATCAATTTCTGTACGTGACCGCATTAGACACTGCTAAACCAAGACATGGAGTCCTTTCTCAATCAGAACATTTTATCATTCTTTTCCAAATTCTGATTGTTACACGAACATTTCAATAATAAAACTGTTAGTTTATTTAAATTATCTTAATGCATAGGCATGGAAAAGTGACTATTTCTTCTTCATGTTACCCTGACAGACATGGTGTTTTAAAATATGTATTGTTTGACCAGTCAATAGGAAACCTTAGCATTTGGTCTGAACTCATCTTATGTGATCTTTTATTAATGCACATTATACCGATTGAATTCAAGGACAGCAGGAAATAATTCAGCTCTGAAAACCGCAGCAGAAAAAAAAATAGAACTATGCTAACCAAAAGTATTTTAAAATTAATATAAGGTTTCTTCCTTGTTTGTTTTGCTACAAAGAATTAGATAAGGTGTTTCTTCAACAGAAGCATACACGTTACAAAAATGTTGTGACATATGTGGGATACAGCCAAGCACCCAGGTGGCTAATCACATTTTTAGAAGAAAGATACTGCTTTGTATGTTAATTGGTGCAAAAAAAAAAAAATTACATTTATGTTTTTATATGTACTGTCTTTATTTCTTCTCAATCAATAGAAAAAGTCGAAATTACTGCATGCAAATGTTCAATATTCATTTAATTTGCATGAAGGTGCTTGAACAATTTTTTTATTCTAACAAGCTCATTTTTCATGCGTTTTGTCTTTCATCCTAATCTAGCATCTGTCATTCCTTTTTGAAGTTATTATCGGCCCAATTCCCTCTTGGACATGGTTGCTGGGTGACCGGTATCTTAGCACCCACTTTGACAGGAACAGATGTGAATCTGATCAAGAGATTTCCCATGAGTACCTGAAATCACAAACAACTTTCGGGAAAAACAAACAGCCTTGCTGTCACCGTCCCTCTCTCGCCCTCCTTCCCATCCCTTCCCCCATACCCCCCAAAAAAAGAGTACGAGAAAGTTGATGCAGAGTTAACCAGCATCATTAAAACGCATTATTATCATGCAGGTGAGCTCCCCGAACACTTCTCTAGCTGCTTCTGCCTTCAAATGCCAGCTCTCAGCTTTAAGTTTTAATAGCCCCCCTTTGAATACTTCCAAAGACGATCGTTCCTTTCTAAGGTCACCATCTTCTAAACATTCTCACGTTGAACCTGTTTTCGTCACTTGAATGCTCTCATTTAAATCAATGGGATTACTAGTGTAAGCAAATTTCACATGCACACAAGCACCCACCAGTTGTTTTATAACATGTAACTCACATTTTGATTACAAATAATGTTCTTTGATCACTCCCACACTCAGTTTCCGCTGTCTGTGAAATTCCAGCTTATGAAAACTCTGCTAGCTATGCTGAGTACCAATACTGATAACATTTAAGCACCGGCATAATTTTATTACTTTAAATCATCCAGCTGAGATGCTATAGGCAACAGGACTCTTTGTGCAAACCAGTACTTCCTGCTTGCAGGATTAAGATACACAACCCAATATCATAGTGACTATATTCATTGCTGCACACAGGATATGGAAAAATAGGAAGAAACAGGAATTACATCTGTACAATTCTGAAATAAACTTAGAACCATACAAAGTATAGGTAAGAATTTTCAGATTAAGTGTATTACTAAAAAAAACAAATTCTTCATTCCTATATAACATAACATCTCTGCCTTAAGAATCTCGCCCAACATCAAAATCTATGGTAAAGCTTATTTCTTCTTGCTTGCTTTCCCAGGCACTACTCTAAACATAGCCCTACTTAAGGAAGAGAAAGGACACACTTGTGATCCAAAGACTGAAAATTTGATCATACATATGTAAACTTGCAAGGCCGCATGTGACAGCAACACCGGATAAATTTGCTTTAACATGCTGTCAACCAGCCTTTCACTTCTGCCTCTTCACGATGCTACTCTTCAGCATGTTCCCAGCCCCATAGCCTCAGGGCTCTTGTCCCTACTGCTAGGGTTAGCAACTGCTCCCACTAAGCATCCTCTGCATCTCAAGTTTTCACAGAGCCTCATAAAATACAGCTTCCATGAAGAATTGTAAATGTTCATTTTTATTTTTCCAAATCCAGACAGGTGTGTTAGGAGAAGAAAGTAACCAGGAGAAGAGGAAAGAGAAAAGAAGAGTTTGAATTTTCAAAGACCTGAATTTGTTCCTTCATTCTGAGTTATTGTTCTATGATTAAAAAGATAACAAAGGGATTTTTTTCTCTTCAGACGCAAAGAGAATTTCAGACACATTTCAATCACAATGAAGAATTTATTGACACCTATAGGTGATCATAAATTTAATTTAATTTCCCTTATTTACTACCAAAATCAGAAAGCAGCTAAAACATTTTACTGGTATGTCAAAAGCCTTAGACTAGTCTGATTTAAACTTACTCAGGATACAGTAAAATTCAAAGAAATCTTCTACCCAGCTTAAGAACAACGCAACTACAGAGGAAAAGCCAAGCAAGTAAGAAAACTGTTTAAGCCCCTAATTGTAACTGGACTTCTCCACCTTCCATTAAAAGTCATGCAGGAACAAAACCATTTGCTGTATCTTGGAAAAAAATATTCCCCACTCTACCCACTTAGGATATCAGCACCACATAGCAGTCAAACCTGTTGATGGGACACAATGTACACATTTATAATAAATACATAATGGTGATAACTAATCATCATTTAGAAGACCTGCCTTTTGCTTTGCCAATCTAAACAAGAGCAATAATGCTTTGATAATGTCCCTTTAATGACATCTCATGAAACAGTTTGATTATCCATACCGGCAAAATCACAAACGGCTCAACACAAACTGCACAGAAAAATTCACTGGTATGAAAAACAAACAACCAGAGTAAATAAGCATCTTCTTACTTGTCTTGGTAACACACTTACATCTGTTTTTCACCTACCAATCCCTTTTGCCCAAGCCAAAGAAGGGACTACAAAATCAGAACTAGCCCCCTCTGCCACATTCCCACTGACAAACTGAAAGCCTCCAGCCAAGGATCATCAGCTGAGCTGTTCAGTCGATCTGGAGTGTTAAGATGGCATATAAAGACAAAAGCATCTATACTAGATTAGTAGTATCCAAATCTGTCAGTCATTCATTAGAAGCAGGTAGACTCATGCAGGCGCTTAATGCCTCTTTCAGCACTGAGAATATCTTTCAAGGATTGGAAAGACTGACTGAGAATATGAAAAGAAGGTGAAAGCAAAGCCTGGAAGGTTTGAAAGAGCCTCTGTGGGATAGTAATTGCTGAGGCAAACTTAAGCTGAACAGAACACTCACTTAGTTTGTTAAATAAATCAAAATGCAAGCTAATTCTAATTTTAATGTAACCCACTAAGTGTTTGAACTAAGGAACTCTTCCATGTCCTTAGGGCCCACTACTTTAACTTAGCCAGCACAGCCCAACCTGGCAACACATCATCAGGAACACTTGGACAGCATGAACACCACACCGCCTCACCAGAGCGAGGTAAGCACTCACCCTGGGGTATTTAGGCTTCTACCTAAAACCAAAATACTGAAGGAGGGATGCCATGGGAGCACCTACTCATTATTTTAAATGATTCCAAAATGAGGCAAGATGAACCATGACTTCCCAAATCCCAAATTTTTAGTCCAACTAAGGCAAGGAGAAAGGAAGAATGGAGTCTTGGGAGCCTTCTTGTGAATTGTCTTATTGAGTAATCCCTTTTGAACCGTGAGCTACATGAATCCCATGCTCCAGGTGAGTAGCCCAATATCTGCAGAGTTGCTCTCTTCTCTACAGCCCACACAACATGTACTGACTACAATCACTGCCTCCTCTATTTCACATGCAGGAAATCAAAGCCTGAGTTACTAAAGCAAGAGGAGAGTTCATGGCTTGAGGATTTAGTCCATACCAAACAAATTCTATAATTTAAACTTTCTGCAGCTTAATTATAATAAGAAACCATTAGACATTTTAAAGAATTAGAATACTGCATTGTTAAATATTAGGCAATTGACCCATACCTAATGTAAAGTAAGTTTCTAAAAATGTCCTCAGAAAAATTTAGTAGAAAAACAGGTGTAGGAGAAAATTCAAATGTGACCTGTAAGGCCCCAGAATTTAGATTTTAATTGGGATCAGTTCATTCTTTTCCCATGGGGTAACTTGTATAAATGTAATTCTATGGTTTCATAAAACCAGGTCAAGTTTCTGTCCCCTGAGGTCCTTTGGCAATTTGAAGCATGGCAGCACTTTTTCCTGGCTACAAGTTCAAATCTGCATGTGTTCTGGATTTCTGAAAGGAAGCCATTAGCCAAGCTGAAAAGATAGACCCATCCTGTTCAGAGCACATCTTCCACACAGAAAACTACGTATAGGGGTGAAACACAATTTCACAGAACAGTATTTAGAACTAGTTGGCTCTGCATTTTTCACCTCAAAAAAAAAAAAATTCATTTTCTCTCATCAGCTGGCACACCGAAGAGCAGACAAACTTACTACATAATGCCAGCAGTTTTAATTAAGGACATTCTTCTTTCCTTAAATGTCAAAAAGTTCTACTCACGTAGTCATACTTCAGAATATTTCTGAATACATGCATTTCATGACTATTATTTTATTACTTCTCATGATATCACTGTACTATCCTAATTTAAGTATTAAGACATGTAAAGTAAGACTCAATGAGACAAAATCACAGAAGGAGTCACCAGAAAATATGAAACCTCTGCTGGGCACGCGCACATTAGCACAGGCTCAGCAGCAGAGAGTCAAAAGCAGTGGCAGTTCCACTCCTTCAGGAATAAGGTGAAACTACTCTGTTTAGCACTACATTCCATCCACTGTGTCCTAAAGTCTGACTTCTATTGCAATGAGGCCGGAATGATAACAGGTCAAGTCTGACCACTCAGCTGAGCAACAAATCCCTCTGGGTAGGACCACACATCTTCTGGGCCAATTAAACAGATTCAAAGAGCAGAGGAAGGATAACAAAGAAATTCAGGTTGTTTGAGCAAACTTCTCAGTGTGTAAATCTGACATGTACAAACTACAGTAGGCTGCTTCTTCTCAGGATAAAATCCATCCCTTCCGCCACTCTATTGAGATGGTGCTAGAGAAGCTCTGAACAATAAAATTTGTTTAAAGTTTATTAATTCTTAGCAATGTCCCACCTGTTGAATCTTGAGGTGGCCTCAAGCCAAACCAACAGCTGTGGCTATCCCCTAACACGTTGACTAAAAATCTCCCCAGGAAATGCTATGGCTCCTTCCTTACATGATTTGCATGCAAGCTCCTGAAACAGTTATATACTGGTAAATTAGTATTTCTACTGCATTTGTCTCATAGTTTCTCAAAACTTTATTTTATACACAGCTATATGTTAAATTGTAAATTACTGTAGCAGGAGCTTCTTTTTTTACCACTGTCATTTTTAACATCATATTTCAGCAGCAAATTAATTTCAAAAGGAACCAGCAGAATCACAAACCATCTATAATGCCCAGTAATACAAGACAAAATATTTTATCACCATTTAATGTTTATTTTTTAACCTTGCCTGTAAAAAAATTTAAGTATCAGCTTTAAAAAAAATCCATAACAAACCAAAACCAAGCAATCCAGCTTTGTATTAGAACAACAGGCAACATAACTTGCACCAGAATCATGAAATTAGGCTTTATTGGTAGATACCGACACAGAGAAATAATAAAATCCTATGTGTCACCTATGTTGTAGGAACTGTTCTAACAAGCTAAGAGAGAAATGCATTGATAATAATAAAAAAGAGAGAACATATGACTTTTCACTTGTATTAGCCCTTATTATATATTTAATACCACCTGAGGTATTTTCTTCCCCCCATGCAGTAAATTACTGTTAAGGAAACAGAAGATAATTGAAAAATGGTTTCACTCCCTTCCTAGCAAAGTACCAGAGAGAATCAGCACTAAAATGTGAGAAGTGACAACCATGGCATATATCTTGGGAGCATGTATTCCCTTCAAAAAGGGACAGGCTGCATCTGTATTACAAAAATGAATACAAAAAATACCAGCAGAGGGGATGAAGCCACAGGTTATACCAAATTCTGATATTCATCCTGCAAAGATGTTGCCTTGATTTCCTAAAATTAATTAATAGAAAAAGAATGCTCACAAAAGCACTAAGATTGCATTAAATGCATGATGCATTAAAAAAAAGCATCATGAATCCATTTTATGCAACAAGCATTAATTTACAGGACACTGAATCTCAAGCATTTTTCAATGCTTTCAAACTGTCCCTGCAAATGCAAGAAAGTATACAGCAATCCAGCTTCCTACCTAAGATGTCAACTGATTCTTTTATAGCGCTGTCAAATATATTTTGCATATGCTTGGTTTAAAAGATACATGTAGGCTATTGAAAGCAACAGGACTATCTGCATTCTTAAAGTTACACATCTGGTTTAAAACCACAGCACTAGTATTTCAATGTAAATAACTAAGTCCTACAGGTGACCTTGTCCAACAAAGAAAGGTCTTTACAGCAGGCCAAGAGACTGGGAACAAATTATATGCTTCATAAAGACAGATAACATTGTCATCCATTAAAACATGATATAAAACCAATTAAAGTATTAAGTTTATATTTTTACCACACTGGGAAAAAATAATAGCTTTAGTAATTTTTTTCTAAGTAATGCTCAAACTATCAATAAGTCCTGACTAGATTAATCACAAAAATGTACAAACTGTACAAAACAGTAATACATTGTTTGTACTTCTCTTAAAAATAGTCTATAATGCCAGAAAGCAGGTTTTTTTTCCATCCCATATATGAAATCATGATCTAGCTTCTTAAAAAAATAAATCATTAGTAAGTATGAGAACAACATGAAATCAAGGTTACAAAAGATGTTATTAAATAATAATACAATATATTACCTGTTTCCTTTATATTTTACTTTATATAATGGCTTTCTTTTTGATGCCTTACATTAATTTCATGTCAAATAAAAAAGCAAAGCATTTCTCAGATGTAAAATTCAAGAACAGTTTCTATCGTACAACAGTTTGTAACTACAAGCATACACTGAGAGACATGTCCCAAGCAACAGCTTCTAGTCAAAATGTAAAACACCTATTACCTGTTCTCAGAACAGCATCGTTAACAAGTGCTCTAACATGAACATTCAGAGTTATGAACTTCAATCACAGCATCGTAAAGTTACAAGTATATTTCAGCTGTCAATTATGCTAAAGCATGTGCAGCAGTCCCACACACTCCCATTCTTCCCATTCTCCCCATCCAACTCCAGTATGTAACTCTTGTTATTTTGTCAGTCAGGTAATCTGTATGCACACCTACTGTGCCCTCTCATTCAGTCATACAGTCTAAGGAACAAAATGAATGTAAAAATACGTCTTAACAGCTAAGATGCACTTTTTTCAGTATATTTAGTATCGCATAAAATTATAATGTGAATAAGAAAACTAGTCTGAAAGCTCTGCTTGAACCCGAGCTTGTTTTAGTTCAAAAGGAATTTAGGCATAATTTAGCCATTTGGCCAATTTGGAGATTAATTCTATAAATTATAAGGAAAAATAAAATTTTGTTACCAAAACATCTGCTTATCTTAATGAAAAAAAAAATTCAGCTGGTGTGGCAAGGTGCACCAGCAAATTTTAATTGCACCTGCTCCATCGTTCCTGGACTATGGCTAATTTCAGCCTTTCAATGGCCATAAAATCCCACTGTTTGATACTTGTAACAAAAATTTTATTTCTTTTTCATACTGAAATAGCTTTATTCTTCACAATGAAGATGCAAATTATGTGGGATGCAAAGAAAATATCTAAAATAAATTAGTTTCGGAGTGAACAGGGTACCTTTAAACAGAATAAAGAACGGAAAGTTATGTTAAGTGTTACCCACACAAGTATTCTCAGGAGTGCACTATAAAAACTTTGGAACATTTTATTGTATCAAAAGCATAATTTCATGAACACTAACCAAAAAATGCTCATTTTATTTCAGAAAGTTTCTGCCTATAACTAGTAAAATGTTTTGATACACATAATTTAGAAGATCTTCCCATTCAGTTCTGCAAATTGTATTTTGTATATTTATCCACCCGCCATAGGAGGATGTTCACCCTAAAAGCAATTATCATAAAACATTGTTTAAAGCAAGGTGAACCAAAATACATTTTGTGATCCATTTCCTCAGTTGCAACTCATGCAAGCAGTTTCATTAGTTTGGGTGGACATATCCTGAACTACCGCTCAGGGTCTGTTTGGTTAAATATCCCACTTCTAAAAAAGACCTATGAAAATTCATAGAGGAGAAGGCAAGTTTTCTTTATTTTCAGAGTTATCCTTCCCCAGTGTAGTTTCCCACCTAAATGTCATGAGTGATTTAGAGTGGAAAATTCCAAACTGGGACGTAACTGGATGGATGGTCAAAAAACTGATCCTTCCTCTCAAGAAATTGAGTGACAGTATTTTTCTACTCAATGCTGTGCAAAATATACTATTACCCTTCTTCCTTCTCTTCTGTAAAAAAAAAAAAAAA
>VXBU01011670.1:404047-476131 GCA_013400315.1 Bombycilla garrulus
CGTTCCGCTTGTCCCGGGGGCACTTCGCACTTTGAAAGGGGTAAAGAAATGGCCATCGCTCCAGATGTGGGGGGGGGAGGGGGTGGTCTGCAAAGTGAGGGGTCCGTGCGTGCGTAGTTCTTCCTGTTTAAAAAATACGCCCGGTGTGTACTTAATTGCGATGCATGTATGTGCCAATAGCTTTTTTTTTTTTCTCTTCCTATGATACTATTACATGAGACATGACTCACGGGATGACACATCTGTAGAGTGGATAATCTCAACTGTAGTAATTTGGTGCAGGGGAATTTCCACAGTATCAGACATAAACTATTTTCATATTGTCTGCTTGCTTATTGTACTTTAAGTTTAATTTACAAGAATTTGTGTCCTAGTGCCACTTAAGAGACCTTTTGCTAGTGAAATTTAAGCTATCCTGTGCTTAAGTCTTTAAAATTGCAAATAAAATGATGAAAACACAGAGTAATGTTTTACTTTAAAGTCTCGTGTACCCTTAATTGTGCAGAACACTTATTTGAGCCATTTATAGATGGGTTTTTTAAGAATGTTTATCTGGAGGAGCTTATACAACTTGATTTCCAGTGGTGGGATCCCAGTGGTGGGATCTAGTGTTACATAAAATTTGTCATTTCAAAGTGTAAATACACTGCCTCTTTCTTTTTTTCACTTGTAGAAAGCCAACTCTGTTCATATTTTCTTTCCCTCACCTGTTCATTTTTTTCTTTCCCTCACACCTTCTGATGACAGAACAGCTCCATAAGAAGATCAGGACAGAGCCAGACACGTGTGATATTGCCACTTGGAGATCTGGGTGAACTCTGAATTAGGAAAATTACCACTTCATTTGTTCTCTACTTTTCCTACAATATGATTCACACCAGCTCTTCTGTTTTTCTATTTGCTGTGTGCTCCCACAGATACATAATTCTCATGGTCCAAAGGAAAATGTAGTTTGAAAGGGTTTACTACCAGGGGTTTGGGTTAACCTTGATGATACCAATGCAACACTGGGATTAGAAACCTAGAAAGAAAGATTTTTGAAAAGGTTCAGCATTCCTCAAAGCTTCTGGCAAGGTAAGTGTTTCTAATTATTATGAGAAGTGTCTCAATTTAATTTAACTCACACCCATACTGACACACTCACACAAACCAACAAATCCTGAGGTCATTCTTTGTAAACTTCTCTAGATTGCGTGTCTTTTACTTCCTGACCCTTTCATATAATGATATTGTTGGGTGTTTTCTTTTTCTCTCTCTGGGTTGATATCAGCAAAACTCAAATTACTGTAACTGATATTTGAAAATTCTCCCTGTGTCAAGTGAAGACTTGTGGTGCTGAAATCAATAAGACTGTTTAAAATTCAAAGACCTGCAAATCGTTCTGTTTGTCCTTTGATAGGGCCTGGGCTGATTAAAATGCGACCAAGAAAGCTTAATTGCTGCACTAATTAAGAAGTCTTTAATTTCTTTCCTGGAATATTGTTTGAAGCAGGGTTTCTGTTCTGCTCATATAGCTGTTCAGGGCAGGTATTCTCTTTCTCTCTTCTTTTTTCTTTTTACCATTTCGGTGTATTAAAATGTATGTTAAAACAGTAAGATGTACTGACAGTGATTATAATTTATTGCTCTAAAAAAAAGGCTGATATGGACTTCACTATTTTATTAAATTACAATTTTGAGGGCAGCTGTAAAGGGTAAAATGCAATTACAAAATGCATTGTAGCTGTTGCATTTTAAGGAATCTGAATACTTGACTGACAGGAGATAGGATAGTATACCAGCTCCCTCCCCCATCTTCAGTTATTATTGATAATTAAATATTTAAATTCATTCAGTAAAAATCCCCAGAAAAGTATTTATCTTCTGAACATGTGTGAAGGAATGGAGCAGGGGAGGGGATGCAACAGAAGATAGACACCTGGTAAGGATGAATAGTGCATTATCATGTTAAGTTCATCCACAATTTTTTTTCCTGCATTTCTTTGAAATTTATTTTCATGAGAAATACCGTTCTGTCTTGTATCTTGTCTTGTCCTTGTTTAGTGACCTATTTTGTTCACTTCTTCTAAAGAGGAGAAACTATATGATTTCACAAAGCTTTCTGTGTGATCAATAGAGTAACGTTTTAGGTTTATAATGCTGCATTATAATTCTGGCAAACAACTGCTGAGCAGAGATTCTAAGAAAGGAGCAAGTACTGGCAAAGAGAAGGTAAGTTCTGCTTTGCTTTAATCTCAGGTCTCGAGCAGCAATCCCCCTTTGAAGAGCTATCTGCTATTTAGAGGGAAGACTGAGAAAGAGGGAGGGACCTCATACAGAATCCCCCCTGCATCGCTCAGGAAAACAGACTCATAGAAATGTAAGTATGTGAAAAGGGATCCCTTTTTGCTTTTCTTCCACCAAGACATTTCGTAAACATTGATAAACACCGTGAATAGAATTGAGATTGATGTGAAGAGTTGTATCAGTAGTAAGAAACTGGATACTGCAGCGCTGTTTTTCTAATTGTTGTGTTATAGTCAAAGTAGCCCAAAACCTTGTCCAATACAAATACAAACTGGATTCCTTTCAGTGACAGGACAAGTAGATAACATGCTCAATAGATACAAAGGGAGATTTGCCATTCCAAGCACGACGTCACTAATTATGTTTACTCTAATTGAAAGCAAGGTTTTGGGGAACCTGAAATTACTCATAGGATATTTTTAATAGCTGAATAATAATAAAGTGCACCAAACGTTGATCACAAACCTTTTGGTCTTTCAAAAATCTATTGGAAAATTAAATGAAAAGTGGAGTTTGGTACAAACAATGCCCCAGGGCAAAAAAACAACTAACACTAGATTTTCCAGTCCAGCCATAACACAAATCAATTTGAGCACACTTCTATGGCCAGACTGCCAGATTGTTATGACTGCTAATTCACTCAATCAAACAGTACATTAGTACACTGGGCACAAACAGCTTTAATAATAGCATGCATTTCTGAACAATCCACCATATATCATAAAAAATCCAAAATACAGGGCAAGGTTGCTTTCACATTCTGTTTACTGCAAATTGTATTTACATATGGTGCCTGCCTAACAAAAAAAAAAAAAAAAAAAAAGTGGTGGAGGAATGAAAGTGAAGAAACTTCAGGAGCCATTAAAAATAACTTTTGAAGTCCTTAAAAACGAGAATCTGGGAGCACTTGCTCCTGCTTGGTGCTTAATGTGTACCTCTCAGCCGGAGAGCTGACAGCAGTGGCCGGCCATCCCCAGCGCACAGCTAGATGGGGAATTGCTGCGGGCTTGGCAGCTCGCACACGCCCTGCTTAACTCCAGCCCCGGCACTTAAGCGCTAGAGCGTCTTTTGCCGGCTTAACTCCCGCGAGTCAGCTCACTGGCTCCGAGGGTATTCACCGCCTGAGCAGACGGGCAGGATTCAGCCCCAAGAGATATGCCTCAGTTCTTTCCCTTCATCCCCACGAGCAATGGGTGTTGTCCCCGGGGATGCTAACTGGTGCTGCGACCAAGGACGCGCTGTACTGAGAGATGCGATAACCGACGGCTCGGGAGCCCTCTCATCGCTTCCCTCCCTCCCCGCCTGCATCCGGCGCGCAAACACACGCACGCCCCACACACACACCCACGCACAAGCGCATATATGGAAATTGCAAAAACCAAACGCCAATTAAGCTACTTGCTTATTTACGACTTTTTTTTTTATGTTTTTTTTTTTTTTTTTTTTTTTTTTTTCCTTAAGTCGCTATTCTGACTTCAGAAAAGGCGTTTCGAAGTCAGTGACTAAAACAGCCCTTCTGTCGATCTGAGCCTCCCGGTCACGTTGCTACTAGCAGAGCCACATGGTGAAACGGATCGGGTCGTGTTCCCCTCGCGGGCTGGCTCGGGATGGATGGATGGATGGATGGATGGATGGATGGATGGATGGATGGATGGATGGATGGATGGAGCAGTGACTGGGCACTGCCTGCTGACATTCACCTGATAACTGACAGCCGAGCAGGAGAGCTGCAGTGCCGGGAGGAAATGATAACCAACTTCCCTGCGTGGTTTAAAAGAGGGCTGGGATAGACGGGGGGCCTCTGCGATGTTCGAGTTAGACTTGGGCTCTCATTAGAGTTTCTCAGTCCAACGTGCCAACCTACCAACAGGTAGGAAGAGTAGCTCGGCGCAATAGTTATGAAGTACAAAGCCCTTGCCATTAAATTATGTTAAAGTGGTGATCTAATCTGGGCTGCCCTTTGCTCTGTGCCTTCCCCCCTTTACAGAACTAGTTCGCTCAGCCGCTCTGTCCCTCGCTCCCAACCCAGGCTAATCGGAGCACACGCAGCGGGGAGCCGGCCCCGCGTTCAGCGCTCCTGGTTCTCCAATGCGTTCTCTGCCTCTGCAGGGGGACCGCTCCTCCTGCTCCGCGCCCGGGAGCTGGGGGCAGCGGCTGAATCCTCCTGCCTCCGTCCAGCCCTAGGCCCCCCGAGCCCCCTGTGCCGCCGCCCGCGGGGCGATGAGCGGAGAGGCGTGCGGCGATCGGGCCCCCGCGCCCCGCCGGGCGGAGGGCGGCTGCTCGGCTGCCGCTCCAACACTAATTGCTTCTCCTAACAACATTAATAACAACGACAAAATATGCACGTTGCCGCCTTCTTTTTATATAGGAACTGACAGCCTGCGAGACGCAGCCTCTTCTTCCTCATGTCACTTAAGTGAAGGAAAACATTTAGGGTGAGGGGGGGTTATTACCTTTATTATTCCCATATTTTAAAAAATTACCAGACAAATATTATTAATTGTTTTTTTGGCATGGGAGTGAGGAAGGATTTTTAAAAGTCCGAGCCCTTGCTCGAAAAGTTTCAGCACAGAGCGGAATTTTATAGAGTTATAAACCTAGGTAAGAGGGGATGTTATAAATGGAAGTGCTGACACAACCTTAACTATAGCGTGTAAACGGCTATGCTATAATATCCATTAAGCAGAAAGAAAAATAAGATGGCTGATCAATAATTTATACAAAGAGTACCAACTGCAGACATAATAACTGTAATGTTTGCAAAGCAATCTCTCGCTCTCCAGGCTTAACAGTAAACTAGCGGGGCTGTTAATTTCCAACTCCTACAGGTAGGAGTACAAACAAATTACTTAAACTTGTATTTTGCTCGGTATTTTGCGTGCCTCGGTAGGATAAAATACAATTTAATTACGATGCAACTTGGGATGACTGAGGAGCCTCCCCCTCCTTCCCCTTTTCCTCCTGCCCGCCCGCCTGCTCCTCCGAGGGGACCTTCTTGGGCAAAGCTCCGCCCGAAAGACTGGAGCAGGTCGCTTGGACGGGCGTTGTAAACGGGTCGACTTTTGGGTCACTGTACTTCTTCGGAGAGTTATTCATACACGGAAACAAAATGAAGCCATTTAACTTCAAAAGAAAGTTACAAGGTTTTCCAGTGCCACGAGCTGAAACACAACACCCCCACTGGCCCGATAAGCATCAGCTGTCAGAGGACAATGCACTGGTTTTCCATGCGTTAGGCTACCGGGGAAAAAAATCTGCTTTAGGGAAAACCAATGCTTCTTCCACTGTCATAAACGAAAGTAGGCAAGCAACTGATCTCTTCATTGGCATGGGAGCGTTATCTCCTATTTCTGTCTACTGTATTTAGGTAGCAAAGCAGAGGAACAAAGTCTGAAAGTTGCTAAGTAGACTCCTGTAACGTGCCCAGATTGTTTTTTGGCATGTCTCTTGCAATATTACCAAAGAGATCACTTCTTTTTGAAACAACAAGAGATAAATGTGTCAGCGGAGGACGTTTTTTGAAAATTCTCCCCCATACCAGCCTGGACGAAATACCAACGCTATGTTACCAGCCGCACAAAAAAGAAGCTAATATTTAACGTGGCGTGCACAGCTCTGCAATACCTTTCGGTTGTGCTTCTTTGGGACGTCACGGGTGTTTTGTGTAGTGAAAATAGAGAAGTAAAGCGAGAGACACTTTATTTCTGAGCCCTGAGCTGTGTTGCAGGGAAGCTGCTCTGCGGGGTAATGCTTAACAGAAAAAAAAAAAATAAATAAATAAAAGAGTGAGAAAACTAAAAAAAAAAAATGCTGTAATTGCCTGCATGCCTCGTGCTTGCTTACCAGTGACCTGTCTCAGTTCAGCTTCAATAAAATAAAATAACATAAATGACAAATGTGTGTTCAGTCCGCAGGCAGACGGAGTCCTTTATATGGAAGCAGTAGTTGCCCCGCCCCGGCCGCCCCAGCGCCCGGCTGGATGCGGTGTGGAAGAAATATCACTGCTTTGAGAAACGGAGCAGAAAGCGCAGCGCCCACTAGTGCCTGTGCGGGGGGCGGAGCAGCGCTTCCTCCGCGCCCCTCCGCGGAGAAACGTCCTTCTGGGCAGGAAACGTGTGCGGGACTGGGGAATGTGCTACGGACAAAAGAAGGTTTAAGCCCATCTGTGACTACGTAAAGGTTTGTTTCTTCATTGTCTAAGCGAAAGCTTAGAAAAAGCAGAAGTGGAAAAGTTGTCTTTCCCCTACTGCTCCCCATCTGTCTGAGGAGGTGCATGGATAGTGCGAACGTTTCATAGGCAACATCTTCACACGCACAGCTGTAAAGCCTTGATGGGAAACATGAGCAACACCGGACACACTTCTGAGCTTTGGATACCCTGCCCCGACGCTTGAAAATTACAGAAGATTTGTGAGATACTTCCATTAGGCCCTGTTCTTTTTTCAGGTGTTTTGGGGGATTTGTTTGTTTGTTTATATGCGTGAGAGATTGTTACTGGGCAGCATTTAGATTTTCTTGGAGATTGTCTGATCTCCTTCATGTGGAGATGAACTTTGCAAGGAAGGCAACAAACAACCCTCTGGATAAAAGATACCAAGTAGATAAGCTCAAAATAAACTTTCACAATGGCAGTGAAAGTCTCTTGTATTTATTTATTGTTTGTTGTGGATTGGGCTACTGGTTAATGTTCCCAGTCAGATTCAAGCACTTAAAATGGTGTCCAGCATAATATAATTTCCTATTCAGGGTTCCCAAAGCTGTAAGAGGCAGCTTTGGATTATATCACACACACTGGAGCACAAGTAGGTGATGATTAACTAGACCTGTCTTCTTCTAACTCTGTCTTTAAAAGCTTTCAGTAAACCATTGGTTCACATTTTATAAATGTCTTAAGATACTATGACCTTGCTTAGCAGAGAAGGAAAACTCCAAATATGTTCTCAAGCACTTGGGCTTAAGATCTAAAATCATCTGGTGAATAATGAAAGGCAGTCCAGGATTAACATTTATCCCTTTTCTTCCTTTCTTTGACAGTCACACCTTTCCCTTATTTATACTGTACATTCTTCATCAAAAATAAGAACAAAAATGTACGTCTAGTTCCCTATGCCAAAAATTTGTTACACAAACCCATTACTATGGAAGGCACTAAATACCAAATTAATTGAAAATAATTTGCATCAAATCCTGATTTTCTCTATTTTCTCATTTCCAAATTAAAAAAAAATCACTTATTTTAAAACAGCATAACACTTGGCATGGATATAAAACATTTTAAAAAGTTCCTGTGTCTTTTCGGTAGTAGGGCCAAAATAAGTTCCCTTGTCACATACACAAATTGATTGTGGATAATGGCAAAATACTTTCATTAAGACTTTGAATTCACTGTTGTCAGTTCCCCTTCAGTGCTCAGTGATTCACTGCAACTGAAATTTATTAATATGAATACTTGGTTTTAAGCTTATGTATTTAAATCCTTATACAAAGCAAATTCTTGGAATATTTATCCAATAAAAAGACTTATAAAGTTAGCAGTTCCTGAATACATTCATAGCTTTAGGTGCAGCTGTAGTTTTATAGGCAGAGACTTAACAGTGGAAAGCGAGAAGATGAGTCGCAAAAGAGTGAAAAAAAGAAAACCATATTTTATCCTGATACTTTGAAAAGAAAAGGATTTTTTTACAGAAAAGCGGTGAATACATTTGAGTAAGAAGCAAATTTAAGAAAATCATAAACATCTAAAATGAGGTGAATTACAATAATTAAATTTTATTCACGCAAAATACTTTTTAGACAAAAGTATATATAAGCAAGTTGGTTTTATTAAAATTTGTTATTCTAAAATGTAAATTTCAAAACAAGAAAAATGAGCTACCACCTTCTAAATTGCTTTAATCTAGCCAGTTAGAAAGTCTTAATTGTTGTGCTTTTGCTTAATTACACCCTTCTATCTGATGATCAGTCTCAGGCAGTTGAGGACTATTCTGTTTTCACACGTGAAGAGGAACAGGACAACTTAGATCCACAATAAAACTCTGGTTCCACATTCATTCTGCCAATAGTCTCATGACTTAGTAGGTGCCAAAACCCCTTAGTACATGAGTTGACATTAACACAATTCACCAAGTGTGTAGGTTTCCATTGTCGGCCATACTGGTGGAGGCACAAACCTCAGAGCTGCTAGGGGTTTTCTGAAGAGAGAATCTGTGCCTAAACACAAGCAGTCTTGGGTTGGGTTCAGTACATTTGCACAAGTGAACCTTCAAGGAAAGTTAAGCTGAAATGAGGCTGTGTGCCTCTGTGTCTGTATTTGCATTCTGTGGTACAGCTAATAACCAGTTGGGCAGGTCATTTCCTGGGTGGAAGACGAGTTTTCACACATCCAGCTTCTATTGTTCCCACAGGACAAGAGACCTAAGCCAGGTGTCCTACATGGCAGCAATGAATGTGAGCAACCAATTATGAGATCTGCAATAATTAAGGTTTCACTGGTTCTTCCTTGGAAAATTTAGGCCAGTTGACAAATTCACCACTACCAGGAGGAAGAGTTCCAAGTAGACTCTCTTACTTCTTAAGGAAAATGTGTCATCTTGTTGAGTAAAGGTTTTAAGGGCCAAATTCATCCACACCTTCTCTGGGTCTTCACTGTCAATATCATGGAGTACTCCCTGCTGAAAATGAAAGCCTTTTGTTCTTTGCTGGTAAAGTTGTCCTCTTTAGAAAGTGGGATCCCTAAGTAGTTTAGATACTTTTAAAATGTTCTTCTGTGGCTTTTACTTTCTGTTGTAATCTGTACTATCTACAACCATATTCAAAGCGAACATTTTCTTTACAGCTCTTTTATTTTTTTCTATCAAGCTGAAACAATTACAAGGAAAATAATGTGTATAGAAGTATCTGTAATTGAGAAAGAGTTTTCTTGAGTGTTTTGTTTCCAACTGATATAAACTTAGAATTCAGCATACAGTTTACAAGTAAGAGCTGATAGTCGAATACTTTTAAATACAGTGATATGTAATGGCTGCAGTAAACACAGTTTTGGAAGCTAGGTTTATGCTAGCAAATTAAACTTGCTTGAGAATGTTCCTATGCCATAAAGCCAACTAGATCATATGCTTATTTGTAAACTTCTCCTGTTCAAAAGAGAGTAGTAGTAGCAGCCTTCCAGCTGGGAAGGGTCTTGGTTCTGCAGCCTCCCTCTCCTTCAAATTGCACCCAGGAATTGAGGTTTGAGATGCTTAAAGTGTACCAAGGGCAACTCAAACAGTTTTACAGTGTAAACTGTCATGTTCCATGGAACATTCCTGGCACTAGTGCAAGTGTAACTTGAACTATTTTATATTACAGTAACTGTCTTAAAACATATATTCACATTGGACATTTTTATAGGTACAAGCTCTTGATCTTGCAATCTTTACATGGGCAACATTCCTATTGACTCCTAGAGAAGAAATCTTAAAAAAAAAGTTTCCTTCATTAGTGAGGAATCCAGCTTTGGCTTATAATTAGAGAAGAAAAAGGAAGTAAAATTATAACACAGGAGGAGCTTGCTAAAATGCTCCCTAAAACAGTTTTCCAATGGCATTAAAGTATTATGCACAAATACGGGTCCTGCTTAATTAATTTAGCAGCCTAGACTAGAGATTCAGGTTTTTGTGTTCTCATGCTTTTGTGCTGGGTATTTGAAGCTGAAAATGTAAACATGAATGCATTTTCTATAAGAGCTTCTAGAAAAATGTTAGGGAAGGCAGGGCACATTCCTTGCTGGGTTTTGTGTTAGATTCTTTACACTCAACGTCAGTCCCAGAAACCAGCCTGGGAAGTTAGAATCTTCTTGCAACAAGTTGCCTCCTGTTAAATTTAGAAGGCTATTTGTAACTTTTATTGATAGAAACACCATAAAAAAGCATTATGCAAAGGGGGCAATGCATTTATTTGTGTGTTTTCCCCCCAGTTAAAATGAACTAACATACTATTGGCCTGTTTGGGAGTCACATAAATGCAATGTCTTATACTTCTTTTTACAGATGTAGCTTGTTCTGAATAGTCAGACATATATAAAATGACAGAGGAAAGATTACTCTTTATAATTTTCATTTTGCCATTTATTAATCAATGATGTTTGCCTCTGTCTTAATGCATTTGTTAAGTGGCCTGTAAAGGAAAATGGTGTTACAGACTGAGCTGGAAAACAGTCTTGAGAAGAAAAGTATCAGTAGTTTTATTCAGAACCAGCAGATAATATGAATTATATACTTGAAACTTCATAAATAATAGCACACCAAAAAAAAACAGGAAGAAAATTACTTTTTGACTCAGTCTTGCAGTCAATTGATATTTTTGCCAAATTAAAATTTCAGGGTCAGTTTTGATAATCTAAACCTACAAAGGAGAATAAAATCTTGGTTTCTTCCACTTGAACAGCTTTCAGATAGCAATTACTAATTGGAGGTCTGTTAGAAAGATTTATTTGGGAAATGGTTGACTTTCTTTCTACAGCTTGTTTTCCCACAGACAATGTTTTTAGAACTCGTCTCAGAAACATTTTTAATGACAAATCCCTTAATTACTGATGAAAAGAAAAAAGCCCCTAAACTTATGGTCTTTAATTTGTTTCAGCACTCATTGACCTCTCATGTAAATTCTAGCAATCTTCAGTTCATCGCCTCTCTTCTTGGGAGAGCCTATAATAATGCAGAAAGAAACATTATTTCTTGCTGCTGAGTAACAGTACAAAACTTGTTTAATTAAAAAGCCTAGGAGAGCAAGGTCCTTGTGTCTGTGAGAAGTCTGAGCTCTCTTTAAGGCTCAGTTATTTCTCCGATAACCAGCGATTATCTTTTTTGCAGAAGCAATTCCAATAAGACAAAGGTGCCCTCTGTAGGGGACAGGCTGTAAATGATGATGAGGAGCTGAAGTTTAATATTTGCAGAATGTGACAGAAGAGAGTAACTTCTTAGCAGTCTGGCGCTCTGAGAGGCACTACAAATTAAATATTATGTACAAATGAAACAGTGAAAAAAAAACCAACCAAAACAAAACAAAAATAAATACAACCCCCACACTTTAAAATAAAGCAGAAAACAATACTCTCTACTGCAGATGACAACTAAAAGTTTTGCAAGAAGCTGCCCCAAAGCTAAACGTGTAGCACAGTGAAAACTGCACTGCAAGAATCTCCTGAGTAAAAGGAAATATGAATTTCAGTCAAAATAATAGAATTCTAAAAGCAACATGTTTGAAAGGTCTCAGTAGCATGTACTGAAAAGTTTACCGCAAAGCAGATTCATTAACCATCCCAGGCGACCTGCATATTGCTTGCTAAGGAATTCCCTTTGTTAGCATGCCCACAGACACATATTAACTGGTGTGCAGAATCTCTATTTGCAACTATTTTGGGAATTCTTCCCTCAATTTATAATGGCAGCTAATGGCAGCCCAGAGAGAGGCAGGGAATTCAACACTAGATGTAGTTCATTGCTCATTACTAATTTTTTTAGGCCTCATTTTTATAATCCATGAGGATGACTTGCAGTTCTTGTTATCTTGATTTCCTCTTTTTAAAATAATGTAAAAATAACTTTGTACATTATTTTAAATTTTTATATATCCATACTGCCGGAGTAACAATCGCATTGCATATAATACCCCACACTACTATGTAATGAAATGCAGCATGGAGTGGGCAAGCCCCTCAGAAATACGATTTGTCTTCCATCTGACTTTACTGGAGAGTCAAAGAAGCAGAATGTAGTTCTAGTAGTTAATATGCATTATATGTTGGTTACTACAAAATACTTGACTAAACCATAGTTTAGAAAGTGAAGCTCAGTGTTGTAAATGTGCAGTCTATTTTACTATAGACTCT
This sequence comes from Bombycilla garrulus, assembly GCA_013400315.1. NCBI lineage: Eukaryota > Metazoa > Chordata > Aves > Passeriformes > Bombycillidae > Bombycilla > Bombycilla garrulus. Next base: position 416,202 of record VXBU01011670.1, read on the forward strand.
AAATATACAGCCTGCTTCTAAACATGGCTGTAAAAAGAAGGGTGGGCTTTGGTCACCTGTAGAAAAGTTAAAGATAATAAATTTTAAAAGCTATGAATTGGAAAAGATGTTAGAGATTTTTTTCTGGTCTGGGTCATCAGTAAAGGTCCATTTTCCTAGTTCGCAACATCAAGCCTGACTGCCTTTCAGAAGCAGCATTGAAGGAAAGGGAGAATGTAAACCTATGACATTGCCTTTCCTAATTACAGGTTCTGGTCAAAGACAGCTTGTTCCTTTCTTTACCCGCTGTAGGAAATGCTTGTATGAGCGATGTATCCCATATTTGAACCATGTAAACATCAGTTTAATGCTGTCTTTTGTTTTAACTATTATCTAAATCAGTAAGCTCTTTACTTTCAATCCGTCAAATGGTGTTGTACCTCCCAGTCTCATTTAAGAGAAGTAATTTCACTATGCTACTTTTTGATCTTCAGTGCATGCCTCCAAGTCTATTTACATAAATAAATGTACAGGGAATGACTGAGATTATGGAGCTTTGTGGGCTTTTGATGTGCCCTCTTCACGTCCTGTTGCTTACCCTGTGAATCAGATCTGACACTTAGCAGGATATTCACTTTACCTTCTCTCACAACCAAAATTAATGCAACCTAGAGAACAAAAGTGGGGATCCTAACTCAATGGGGAATGCTTGTAGACGCTGCCATTCTATGTGAATGTCCTTCACAGGTCAAACGACATTCTTTTCCCCTGACATAATGAACATTTATGCTGTAAAATCCCTGGAGTAAACACTACCTTAGTCTGCTTAATTGTTGCATCTTTAATGGAAGTCCATGGTCATATTTGAATACCTGTCCTGAAGTCTGAAAGTTACCTCAGGGTAGGTCTCTTAAAAGTCTTTCTCGGCACTATCCAATCCTTTAACTAAACATAGGACAAATATCCAAGGGTATATTTTCCTTTTACTAGACACCTTGACTGTGTCTAAATGTGCAAGCTGGAACCTTCTAATTTATTTTATTCAAACATCCTGGTCCTTTTATAAGACTGTATTTGGAGTTGCAAAGATATTATTGTATCTTTTGGAGGATATGTAATAGATATGAAAAGCAATGCTTTTCAGGCATTATACTCTTTTGAGGTTTTTTCCCATAAGTTTTCTTCTTTTAGATTTTTCTTTACTACTAGAGGCTGCCAGTTATTCTATGGCAGCTGCTTCCAGACTGTACTCACACAACCTATCTTTAGATGGTTTATGTGTCAGAGATAGGAGCCTGGTCTCCTTATACAGACAGAGAAGTACGCATGTTCAGTGCAGAGTTTCAGAAAACCTAAACTATAACTTCTAAGCTGGTGGTGTGAAAAACGTCCCAGGTGATCTGAGACAGGCCTCTAGCACAAGTGGACTCTAAATATGTCAAGTTCTTCTTTCACTTAAGGTACCCAATTTATTTTAATATTTAATCTCCTTTTCCTAATTTCATCATTTTCCATTTCCTTTCTATCCACTTTCGCTCTTTATTGTGCCATCTTTTAGTTGCCGTGACCAAACTAACATTTTAGATGCTTTCTCAGTGCCAATTTTTTTCTATTTTTGAACAGTTACAGTCAGTTTTGACTTGGGAAGAAACTATGGCAAATCTAAACCCACCATTTCTGATTTTTTTTATCTCTTTATCCCCTTTCCTTTTATTATTTCTTCCCATTAGCTAAATTCCACTTATTTCCCATTCCTGTAAGTGGCTTGACCCTTTCTTTCCAGTTTAAGGTCATACAAACTGTAAACGTAGAGTAGCATTGTGTAAAGTCTGAAATATCTGGTTTGTGGGGTTTTTTTTAATCTTTCATTTGTATAGTTTTATTAATTTTACTCAGCTGTCCATATCTTTGATATCTCTAGCCCCAGTACTTTTCCTGAAGGGCTGCCAGCTGTCTTTGGGCTCTTTTGTCTGGCATTATATTCCTTGGCCCCAATCCTGAAAAATTTATGCACTAGAGTAATTCTGTGCATGAGAGCAGGCTCACTGACTGTTGATGTATAACAGTATTTTGGAGTGCATGCATTTTCAGGGCTTGGATAATTGGTTTGATTTTAGTGATCAATCATTGCAAACTATTTGTAATGGAATTTTTAACCAATTCTAGATTTTTTTTTATTCTCTCTGTAAGCTGCCACAAGTTTTGTAGAGTCACATGGACTTGGACATTGATTAGGTGGTCTTAATTATTAAATCTACTCTTCATTTCCTATTCATGGTGATGATGCTCACAAACATATTAGAGTCTACATGAACTGAATATATTATCATTTTTCACGTATACACAGAGTTGGGTTTTTAAAATTATTTTTTGCTGCAGCTGAGTAAATAAACAGTAGTTGATTCCCATAGCCTCCTCCCATCCCATAACCCATTCCCATGATAAAAAAATGAGCTATCAAGTCAAACCTCGGAGATTTTTATTGCAACATCCATAACTAACCATATAAATGTGTCTGTGATGTATTTATTAATTCAAAGGAATTTCAGCCTTTTGTTAGTTTACTGTTTGCTTCTAATGCCTTCTGATTGCATCACTGCTGGAATGTCTTCTTTCTTGACTAGCTACAGAAGATTGAGAGTATATAGGCCAACAAGTGTTACAGAGCAATTGCTATACCATTATTCCTCTGTCTCTATGTCCATCTTTTTATTACTGAAGTCCATTCTAGTAGCCAAACCTCTTTCTTGATCCTTTTTCTAATTTAATCAAAACACATCAAAGTGGACCAGGGCCTGAATCCTTAGCTGGTATGAATCCCCAGGCTCCTCCTGAGTAAACCAAGCAATGTCACTTTTTGCCAGCTAAGAAATTGGTCAAATAGGTATGAAAGTCAGGTTACTACTGTCTGTCTGATGTTCAATATTGATTTCAACTTCTTTTCTTTTTGCATTTGTTAAATACTATGCATCCACTTCACATCCATAGTAGAATGTGCCTTCTTAAACTGTAATCATGTTTAAACCCCAATACTCTTTTGGGCCTCTGTTTTTACTCTTTTGAGGATGTCCTGTCAATCTCATCCTTATGCAGATATCAGTAGTATGTAATATTCCCTTTGGAATCTTTTCCCAGTGTTGTCCATTTCCTCCCAAACGTTCAACAATTTGAGAGTAAGCAGTATCCTTATCCAGACAAACAGGAACAAAACTGAAGATGGTGAAGCCTACTTAGTGTAAGCTTTCTTGAGCAGTTTGAGCTATCTCTGAGCTTTCTATCAACATAGTTTTTTTCTTAGATACTTAAGACTTGTACATATTACAAGAATCTGCTGATCTCATAGATATGTATGCACTGCCTCTTGTGGAACCTAAAAAATTTTTTTTTCTCAAATTTACATTTAGCTTCAGTTGCAGTGTCACAGAATGACTAAACTTTGGTGCCTAGCACATTTGTCCATTATCTTATTTTTAAGTATGTGAGTGGCTTTATGAATTTCTGTGCTGAACAGGAGCCTTCAAACAATATAATGTCACAACTGTTTCAGATTCACAAGTGTTTTGTTTCAGAGAATTCTTAGCACTCTGTTTTGAGTTGTAGCCACCAACCTTTGTAATGGTATTGAGCACGCACAGAAATCATTGAAGTCGAAGTGGTGAATATTTAGTAATAGAAACCAGTAATTCGATTTCAGCTTACATATATGTGATCTTGGAATATTGATTTATTAGATAGAAAAAATGGATCTGGACAGGTTCCTATCTACCTTTTTGATGCATTTATCAAAAAGCAATAGAAATTCTATAGTTACTGAACTTTTATTTTGTAATGCAATTACATATTTGTGTTACGTCATTTAAATACTTCTGTTAGGGTTTGAGTTTGAAGTTTTAAGAATTAAATAGAACTATATTTTTTATAACTCTGCTGAGATTAAGAAAAGGCTTCTTCTTGTGATGAATCGGTAGCGTTGGCTGACTGGGTTAGGGCTTTCATACTTCTGGTCCTTGCTCATTCATTGGAGTTTTCTCTTTCTCTGATGATTTTGCCTACCAGCATGTAACTTTTTGTCATAAGAATTAAAAGAAGATTTGTTTTGGTTTAGATGATTTTTTTTTTTTTTGGCTCAAGCTCTTTTTTGCTAGTTTTTTTGGGGGGTTGGGATTTTTTTGTGGATAGTAATGACCTTTTTTGGAAGTACTGTTGACTTGTCCTGAGGACAAAGAGTACAGTTTAAGGGAAAAGTAGTTGACCTAATCTTCTATTTATCAAACAGAGTTTGTCTGCTGTTGTAAGTTGTTTATACTTACTGATGTGTTGTATCACACTGGAAATTATTTTTCTATGAAGAGCAGCACAAGTTGTCTCCAGTTGTTAAGTCAGTGAGGTCACTGTTTCACAATATCCTACCCAGTTTCCTTATTTCTGTTATTCAGAAAGGCTTTTCCATTCTGCCTTCACAGATATCATTAAGCCCATTTATCAGTTTCATCAGGGAAGAGAGTCAAATACTTCTAGTTTTTCTGTGATTTTATATCCTGCCTTTTTTTTTATTTGTCAGCATCTTTTTTGTAACTTGTCCTGAAATCCTGATGGGATGGGATTAATTTTTGGTTTTCAGATATTATATATAAAACTCTGTTTGAGATAGGGAGATGTTATTAATTATTCCCTTTAAAGAGTCCCCCCATCTCTTTTGTTTCATCAATGAGAATTTTTCTCTTTTTCATTTCGTTCTCTCCATTTTAAACACTCCTTGGTTAAGAATACTAAATAATTCCACAGTTTATCATACCAAGCCATGTATTCACTAGCTCTTCGATTGTTGTTTACTCATTTAGGCACCACATTTCCATCTTTGCTGTGAGTGCACTAGGATCACACTGAGTCTGTACCCTTCCCTTTTTAATTTCATTTGAGCTTTTCTTGTATGATACACTAGTGTCAGTCTATTCTTAGGGCCACGTTGCAATTCCTTATACTACCCTTTTGTTTTCAGTTTTGCACTGTTGATCTTTGTCACTTCCTAAGCAGAGGGTATCTGTCTGTGGTTTATTTTTAGTTTGGCTGAGCACCGGTTGTGCTCTGGTTGTGGTCACCGCTGACCCCTGCTGCCTGGCATGATGGTGCATCGTAGCCACATATGACCTGTCTTCGGATGATGCAGTGTGGTCAAATTTTTCATTTTGTCTCTTTAAAATTTGCCTCCTTTTATCCTGTGAAAATTTGGAGAACAGTATGTCAGACAGCAAGTCATAGTTTTGGTTAATGATTCCTCATCTCAGTTTTCCCCTCTCACTGTCTTTTCCATGTTTCTTGCTTTGTAACTCAATATTGAAGTCATTCATCCCAAAGAAATGAGCTGTATTCTGGTATTCTGTCAGTAACAGCTTGGAAGCAGCTGCAAAGTCATCTTTGCCTTCAGTGCTCTCTTGCTTTGCTGGAACATTACACTGTTCAACATAAGTTTGTTTAGCATTATGGCTTGGAATCTGATGTATGTGGCACATTGCTCTATATGTTTTCAAATGCTTCGTGTGGCTTTTTGATGTCTGCTGTAATAAATACTACTATTCTTGCTTACTTATCCTCCCTGCTTTATTCACTGGTGAAATATTTATTCTTCTGTTCCAGTTACTCTATGTGTCTACTGTAAAATGCAATTTCCTCTGGTTACTCTTGGTGTCCAGACTACTGGAATACAGTGATTTATAGACATAAACCTTAATTTCTGCCTAATTTCAGTCCCATCTAGAAGAGATTGGCCACATCCTCACTAAAGAGCATTTGATCATAGGTCTCCTCTGAGCCTCATGTACTTTCTCCTGCAGACCTAAGACAAAATTTTTACTTTTTTAGGGATGTAATGTGAGAACTGTGCTGCAATTCATGTATTATCTAAAGTTGTGTTGGGTGCCCTAAAGCACAGCATGGAAGTATGTAGCAGTATTTGAGAGTGCAAAGCTCCTTAGGAGAATGACAGAAGACATCAAAACAGATGCCGACTTGGGTATCTCTTGGAATCACTACTGCTGCAATACTACCCAGGGCTACACGGATATTTTTGTTTTGGAGGGAAATAGTCAATTAGCCTTGGCTAATGGGCGAACACCCACCCAGCTGCCTGATTATTCCCACATTTCTCTGGTATGGAGGTGGGGAAAAATAGTAAGAACAGGAACGATAAAACTCATGAGTCAAGATAAAGGCAGGGACATAATTTAACAATTACAGTCATGGGAAAAACAGACTGATCTGGGAAAGTTAACTTATTTTATTGCCAATTAGAATAGAAAAAAAAGTAACCATTAATTTTGATAGTGGGAAACAAGAAGATAAGCATTAACACAATACCTTTCCTACCCTATTTCCCAACCTCAGCTTCACTTCCCAAGAAACAAGGGGGGATGATGAGTACACAAGAGTTACTCTCTGCTGATCCTGCCTTTTCACACTTTCCCCTGTGCTGGCAAGGGCTCCTCAGAGGCTGTGATTCCTTCAGGAATATCCATCTGAACAGACCGCTCTGGTGTCTTCCACAGGATGCCGTGGGAATATGTACTACAGCACCTCCTCTTCTGACCTTGGTATTCTCCTTGATGACTCTCACTCCTTTTTTCGTCTCTCTTTGTCTAGTGTTTTCTGCCCTTTTGGAAATATGATTTCATGATATGTTGCCAAATTGGCTGATGGGCTCAGCTTTGGAAATTTGACACAGGGATCATGGGAGATTCCCACTCTTCTAGAGCACAGGTTATCCAGAAAGGATACTCCACAAGATCTGAAATGTTGTTAAATACTTGTCCTTAGGCAATGGAATTAAGCCCAACTTTTATGTAAATAGAAGGAGGTCTTTGAAGACTTCCAGAAAGAAAATTTGCATCTTTTGCTTACTTAATTTTAGAAATATAAGCATAATTAGTTGAGTAGCACATGACTGCTTTGAAAGTAAAATCTCTGCATGTTTTACTTTTTTTTCTGGAAGTGCAGACAATTGCACTTCTGATATACAGCCACTTTAATCACCCAGAAAGCAATATAAAGTTATATTAGGACATTACTTGAGCATATACTTGCCAAAACTGTTGCTAAATATTTCAGAAATTGTCTATATACTATGACCTTTTCACATTTCTTTTTATGGTATAACAGATGTTCAGTGATATCTGGCCTCCAAGACAAACTGCAGCTCTCAGTCTCCAGTTTCCATTATCTTGTTCCCAATGGAACTGTGGGAGCACAGAGAACATCCTCTTCAGGAAACCTCAGGAAGAAAGTTTTTCTGTGTCTGCTCCATGCCCCAGTTTTTAATTTCTAATTTCAGCAAGCTCAATGTCCACAATTTCTAGAATCGAAACATAAAGCATAATCCAGTCTCCAGGTTAGGACACCTAAGTGAAGACATCAATAAGTGAGATGCTATATATCATCTAAGACATCTACATGGCACATAAAGCGTTTGTGTCACTCCAAAGAGTCAGAAGAATAGCAAGTGGGATACCCTGTTGGAGCTGAACTAAACACTTATATCTGTCTTTCCACAGACAAATCCTGCTCTGCATCTCTGCTGAGTATAAGGGGAATTTAGCTGCCTGGTATGTAATATTACTATTCAGTTTAAAGATCTATGACCTACTAGTGTGTTTAGGACACTTCCTTGTACACAAGATCTAGGAGAAACTCATGACATCGCTGTGCAGCATAATAAAATGGGTTGGGTTGGAAGGGACCTTAAGAATCCTCTAGTTCCAATCCTCCCACCATGGGCAGGGACACCTTCCATTAGACCAGGTTGCTCAGAGTCCCACCTGGCCTGGCCTTAGAAAGGCCAGGAGAGCTAAACCACAGCATTTAACATTACACTATCCACTGGCACTCAAACTACTGCTGCTCTCTCCCCTTGTCTGTATAGTTACATACAGAGAGATGCTTATTTTTAAAAGTCTTCCTTTCAGACTACATCTTACCACTGAAGAAAATAAGGCATGGTAGAAAACCTTTCAAAATGGCCTTCAAGTGTTATTTCTACACCATTTCCAAATTATCAAGGCAGCAGGTCAGCCACCAGTCCCAGATGTCTCTGTTGATTCATTAATGGCAGTAACAACAGTAATTGCTACTCAGAACTATGAATAGGTTTTTGCTGAAGAAATTCTATAGCTGCCTCACATTAATATGGGAGTTAACATGAAAAATTTACAATGTTTAGCTCAAACCTGCTATGACTTTTTACCCTTATTGTTATAACTTTTATAGTAACAAGCACACTCTACAGTGTATGAAGAGTTGAAGCATTTTCTCATAGAGCAACTTTTAAAATATAATTGATTCTAAAGAAACAAACAATCTGGAAGTATATATAATACAGCTTTTAAGCACTTGATTGTATGAAAAAAATCCATTTCACATTATATGACCTCATTTTGAAACCAAATAGCTAAAGAAAGTACATTATGAATTTCCAATACAAGAGAAATTGTAGTTTATGATCCATAGTGTGTGAGATGTGTACTCGCATTTTAACTATAGTGTTATATATTTGTATAATTTTAAATACAAGGGCCTTATGATTGCTTTGGTTTTGTATTTTAGTGACTAGAATTGCATAACCTTTACAACTATAAATTAGATAGTCTCCTGCCTCTGATACAAGTTAATATTTAACTAGTTTGTGCTGGGCTTAAGCACAGGAGAAATTTTACAAGAATTTTTATTTTGCTTTTACATTATGAAAAATAATTTACAGTAATTTGTGCCTTTTTGCATTTCATTTAGACAACCATGAAGACTGAAAATATTCTAGAAAAAATTTGCATTCATCCACATCTGTACATTGATTCTCTAAACTTTGGGTTGTTATAGACTTTCTTAGAAAGTCTTTTTCACCCCCCTCGCAGTTCTCCGTTTTCCCTCTGTCTCTGTTTTCTCCTACCTTGTTGTTTTTGTCTTGTCAAAATCATATTGCCTGTCCTATATCCCTTTTGTTGGAGATGGAAACTTCTACATTGTACCTGCATATACAATGGTTCCACCCTAGTCTTTTATTTCTTTCCCTCCCACTAGATCAGTGGGGCTTTTTTGTGCTGTCACCTGGTGAAGTATTTAATGCAGGTTCAGCAAGTGTAACATATCCTAAAGGAACACCCTTATGATGGTGTTGCAGTTTCCATCTTCTTGGACTTGGATGCAGCTAACCCAGGAACAGCTCTTTATATACCAGTCCAGTCTTAGTAAAGCAAAAGCAGAAGGCAGCAAAATAAAGAGATTTACCCAGGAAAAATTGTCAAGCATGCTGACAGAGTACAATGGCTAGATTTATAGTGTTTTTCTCATGTGGCTCTGAGATAGGCTGTTTGGGTACAAGTGTACTCTCTGTTTTACATAAACAAACTTTGGGGCAAGGTTAGGGGCAAAAGGTTGGACCCATATTAGTAATGGGTGCATAAAAGCCTTGCCAGCAGTGTAAAGAGGCTGTGACATACTCAACTAATCTGATGTCTTCCCTTGTGGGGACTTGTGGCTGTTGTTAGGGGGCCAGTACAGCAAGAGAGATGTCCAGGATCGCAGAGCACAGGGTCAGGTGGGATCTGGAGGCAACTACAGCTTTGAACTGAGCACACACCACCTTAGGGATACTCTAAGCCTGCCGTGGGGGTGTGTGGGGCCAGGTCACAGCACATACGGGTTTCAGTCTTCTCCCTCCCAGGGTTGAATAAAGATAAAACTAAGAAAAAGGGTGGGGAGAGAAAGCTAATAGGGCTAGAGGATATGAAACTAATTGGAAGAGGGAGTTATTTGTTCCATTTGAACTACCTTGATCAAAGAAGAATTCATATGAGTTTTTGGTAAGGTTTATAGCAGGGTAGGACGCTTTTTTTTTCCTTTTCTTTTTTCTTTTTCAAAAACCTCCTTTGCTTATCTGAAGTATTAACTTTCCATTTCCGCTGCTGAAGCAGATGTTTTGCTTGTCGCAGGCATTAAGGCACTCTTAACGTGCAGTTACTGAATTCTTTTCCAAAAGAGCATTTTAAATTTGACAATGTTTCTTACATTTTTAAAGCAGTGACCTCATTTTGAAAAGATTTTTTTCCAATACATATGTCACCACTGGAAAAATACTAATCTGCAAAACTTAGTATAAAATGTCTCCATTTATAAAACATCTACTGTACAGATTTCAGCTGTCACAAAAGCCAATCATGCATTCTTGTGAGTCCTGGCATTCTGAAAAGGGTTTGTTCCAAGCAGAAAATATATTTTCATTGTGATTTCACTAAAATAAATATTTAAACAAATTACAGCAGTTAAAAAGGTCTTTGAAAATCATGTTCTTAATACTAGACAGTATTCCTATGCCAACAGAAATATTAACTCAGTAAACTCTGTTAAGACTCATTCTCCTTATGTCCAGACCTATCACCTGTTCGATGCTATAGTGTCCACTTCTAACATTAGTGTTTCTTAAAGAAACTGTTATCAAAAAATTGCAGAATGAAAGACGAATATTGAAACGCAATTAGAGAGCTGAATCCCTTATTATTCTTCCATTTATCTTCATTTAATTTGTAAACGCATACATTTGATTCATCTCTGTATTTTTGCTTTCACAAGTTCAATCTGCTACGATACTTTGATCTTTTAAATGATCTTTTTGTAGCATTTTAGGAAAAGTTACAAGGAAAAGAGCCTGTATTTTCCAAAGGGACAACAAATACAATACATTTAAGAAAAATGTTCATAAGCTAATCAGAGGCATTCTTAATGATGGTATCTATTACAAAACACAAGGGAGATAGGAAAGTAAAAACAGAGAAGAACTGGGTGTTATAACATGGCAATCACTGTATCTAGACAGTATATTTTTAAGATAAGCATATCAAGGAATTGTTTGCATTCCTCAGTTGCTGATGCCATCTTCCAGTCTGCCTGCTCAAGTTTTTTTCCTTGTTGTTTGTTCTAACCTCTTTTCTTCACATCACACAAGCTGGAGTTCATTTGAATCTTACTTTCTGTGAGATGTTTCAAAATGCTGTGCTCCTCTAATTTACACAGTAATGAGGTTGCCCTGTCACTGACCTTGGAGAACTAGCTTGGACTTCCTATCTATTTTTGGAGGAGATCTCTACCTCTGATTAGAGCTAATGGGTGCTGAAAAGCTGTGTTTAAGAGTTGTTTTAAGTCAGCTCTTTGGGAAATCTGGCCTTCAGTTCCCAGAGACTGCAGCTGTTTTGGCGAAAAGGGAACCAGAAAAGAAGAAAGGGGTGTCTGGGGTGTGTGTGTGTGTTTATGAACACTCGATAGCTAATAGAGAGTCAAGTTTTTGCATTAAACAATGATTTGACTTCTTGCCTTGTCTAATGAATACAGCACATATACCCTGTAATTATACCACTTACTTTTTCCTGTCCAAACATTTTGAAACATCTGAAGAGTCAAGCAATATTCAGTCTGGAAACCCTGTACCAGAGGGTGAGTGTATGGCTTTAGTCAAAGGAGCTAATCCTTCCATGCAGTCCTCCAATTATTTTTCTTCACAAATAAGTATCGCTACTTTATTTTATCCAGAATGAATTCTATTCAATGAGCACTCATCAAATTCCAATCTTAATTAGACTCTAACAAAGCCAAACAAACAAATCACTGTGCTTGGATAAAGGCATGTGGGCTGGAGCGTGTGAAAAGAAGAGGTTATACATGTAAATTGTTTTACTTTCTTACCCACTGTAGGTGCTACAAAGCAACAGATGTAATTTATTATGGCCTTTGATGGTCAAACAGGCTGGGTTGAATTATGAGCACAACATTTCATGCAATTCTGTACCACTGCTATCTTTGTGGGTATCTAAAGCTGTTTTCTCATTTTGCTTTCCCCCCTGCTCTTTTTATTTGTACATAGAGTTATATTTTGTCTCAGCTATCAGATGACAGCCACTGTGTAAAAATACTTGAGCTCCCTTACATGGCTTGTATCATCACCAGAAAGCCTTGATAAAAATGCAGCCTTATTATCTGTGTAGTTTATTCTCTCCATATATTTCAGAATGTATGTCCTAATTTGATATTCCAATATATATAATCAGTCAGCACTTTCCTTTCATGTTTTTTGACAGAAACACAGGCAGCATACTAGGCAATTAGTCTGAAGAATGATTCCAAAACCCAATCTAACTTCTACCCTTATCCTTTACATGCTTTGCTGATATGGGATGTTTATAATTTATTTCTCTGTGAACTCTTTTTATCTTTTTTTTTTTTAATTTTTGAACAAAAGGGTCATTCCCTAATACACTTGTTGTTTTGCTCCTTGGCTATTGCCTTTAAATAAAGTCAGTTCTGGAAATAAAAAGCTGCTTGGTTTTTATATTTTTTGTGGGTTTTTTTTTTCTTGTTTGTTTTGGTGGGGTTTTTTTGGGGGTTTTTTTGTTTGTTTTTTTTTTTTGAGACTATCTATATTTAGTGTTAAGAACCTTATTAATTATTAGCCATATAAGGGAAAGTTTTTAGAAATGCTAATGTGTTTAATTTCACTATAGTTTTAAGACACATATAACAAATATTCCTTATCACAGCTTTACTATCTGTATGATATCTGTCCACAGAAGAGGGGACTAGAATAGAATGGTCAAGACATGTCTTCCCATCATCATTTCTGTACACATGTGATAGCTTTAAGTTCAAGGTATAAACTTATTTTTTCACATTTCCTTTCTACTTGGTAACTTTTAAATACTTCCAAAACTGTGTTTTAACACGATCTTTTAATTTTCCTTCCCACTTTCCAATATAAATATATTTTAATATTTCAACTATTTGGCATGCAATGACATGCATACAACAACTAAAAAAAGGGCTTCTTAAAACATAGTCCAGATTTGTGAAGAGCTTCATGGTTCACTGAACATTTTATTTAATATGGAGATTGTATTCAGAGTCGTTTGATTTGCAGAAATAACAAGCCCAAATGCTTCAGTTTCTAATGGTAATTAGTTTTCAGCCTAGACAGTCTGTTTGCTTATATATTTACTACCTTGTAAAGAACTATCACAACAAACCCTAAAGCATTATTTTAAAATTAATAAGCTAAAGAAAGAGGAAATTCTTCACTTTTCCATAGCAACACTCTGTATTCTATTTTTTGATTGCAAAATCCACCTTTTCAATTATAGGTGTACTAAATTATGATGCTTGAAAAACTATAAAAGGCAATTATCAATGTTTCTTAATACCATAAATGACTAATGCAAGTATGTTTTGCTGTAAGGGAAACAAAGACTAGTATTGTGAGTGGATTTCCTTAGCTTCCTGAGTCAGGAGAGAACAATCTTCAATTCACATACTTTTGTTGTTATTTGCAATTAATATTAGTTTCTGTGGTGGTTAAAATAATGTGCTACAGATTCCATTCCAGCTTACATACTAGAAAATAAAGGCACACTATTTATGCATGTCTTAAAGTTCACTTGGCTTTTGTGACATCAGGTAAGGAAGCAGAGAGGAGACTAGGGCACAATAGCTTGCAGTAGTTCGTATATTCCTGCCTTACACAAGAAAACATCTGAAAGAGTCACTTCTTCACCCAGGTAAATATTCTTTTCTATCCCTTGCTGCTTTTTCAAGTTAAAGGAAGAAAAGTTTCCTTTGCCAGATACCGTGTTGGGTTTTTTTGGACTGGACTCTTCTTCAGTGGCCCAACAATGAGCGAGCTCTCAGTGACTGCGGGGGCTAAGAATGCCTCCATTATACTCACTCAGCGTGCTTTACCATTGATTTCTGCCTCTGAACATGGATAGAGGACACGCTTGAGATGGCAGAAGGAATCACATCATGGCATAGACACCTCAGAAGAAGTATGCATTATGGAAATCTTCTTAACAAAGAGAGTTCCTCAGTGATCATTAGCATTAGAGGTTCTCTCAACTCTCTTTCACAAATGGCAAGAGAAAGCAAAGAAGGGAACATTTTCAAATCTTGGAAAGACTGACCCTCTCCCTTTGTGCAGCTGTGTCAAAAGAGCTTTATATGCCCTTTCATTCCAAATCAGTATAATTGCTTTTGTTCAAAACCAGGTCCAGGCTTCTTAGCAGTGGAAGCAAAATAAGATGTGTACTGTTTTGAGGCCAAGGAACTAAGTCACTCTGTTATTCCTCATCACTGCCAATATTTACATTGTTTTGTGGGGATTCCACAAAGAAGACTTTCCAAAATAGAAAATACATGAGATGAAGTGGAATGGGTTTGTAGGATATCAGGCTGCCAGTCAAGCCTCATCAAGAGTGAGAAGCTCTGCCTTCACTCTCAGTGCCACAGGAAGCTGTTCTGGTGGGCAGTGAAATGGTGGCCTACTCAGGCCCTTGGACATGTGCAGCAGTCATATGAACTACTTGATTTCTCTGTTAGCCACCAATAAGGCTCATGCCTTTTCCATCTTCCCTTTCCTTTCTTCCTCTTCCTTTCCCCTTCTTCTGCTCTGATCCCTTTCTTTTCCAACAGGGTTAATTTTCTTCCCATTCAACAATCTGAACCAGATCAGCAGCATCAAGGAAATACTAAAAAAAAAAGAAAAAAAAAAAAAAAAAAAAAAAAAAAAAAAAAAAAAAAAAAAAAAAAAAAAAAAAAAAAAAAAAAAAAAAAAAAAAAAAAAAAACAAAAAAAAAAAAAAAAAAAAAAAAAAAAAAAAAAAAAAAAAAAAAAAAAAAAAAAAAAAAAAAAAAAAAAAAAAAAACCAAACAACCCCCCCCAAAATAAAACCAAAAAAAAATACCCAAACCCAAAACCCAGAAAGCAGGAAAAGTGCAGGAAAAGTGCCTATCTACTTGCCATCCTCACCTTCAGCAGAATCTAGCAATCAAATCAGCTTTGTTATATCATAAAACTACACACTGAAATAGGTTATTTTAATTCTTTCCCAAAACCTTTAGCTAAGAAGGCCACTTCAGAACAACAACAAAGATAACATTGAAAAGGTAGTGAATTTGAAACCACAGGAAATGAGATGCAACTAGTCATATTACACCTCTGTAATCATTTTCTAACAGCAGTCTTAGTTTGAAATCATTCCTGCCCAATTTTGAAAGCTACTGCTTCCTATTAACAAAAACTTGTCTGAGGCAAACCTTCAGAGAAATGACAGAACCACTCTGAATGTTTTCTGAGAAGGAACTTATTTTTTCCCAGTAATATTTGGTGGGGGCAAAATTTCCCTGACAGAATTTACCAGGATGACAGAAGTGGTCATTCATTTCTCCAAGTCTCTTCCAGTAAAAAATATTTATTCACTGTAGATGGAATGTTTATTGTGTCAGAGAAACAGGAAATACAGGCTTCATATTTGAAGATTGCATATTTTAACTTAAGTGATCTTTCTGAAAGTCTGTGATTTCTGCAAAACAAAGGAAAATCTCTACAAAAACACTGGGAAAATCCAATGCTTCAGTTCCAGGAGACTGACATTAAAACCTAAAGAATTTTATATATAGTTACATCCTTTTGTTACGTGCATGTTGCTTATTTAATGTCTTAAACAGCATTAATCCATGGAAAAATAGAAAAAAAGTAATCAGTCTTTTAAGAATACTGAAATTTTGATGTTTTCTGTGATACATTCATGGACATGAGCATATGATGACTTACATTCAATACAAGGAGAAAAATTGTGGTTTTGTTAAAGCGTTAATAAGAACAATTAACCTTGTAGTACATTAATGCATATGTAAAATACAAGTTGGTCATAAACAAGATAATAAGTATGTTTAAACATATGGTCTTCTTTTTAATCTTCAGTGAAGTTAGGCTGGGGTTTTAATATACTTGGGAAGTTAAAATGTACTGGATGATGTTGCAATAAGAACAACAGTCATATAATAAAGTATGTTAGGTATTGTTTGAGATACATAGTTTACATGTTTTGTTTACAGGAACATTATTTACAAACCCATCCAGAACAGATAGTCCAAGAACTGGAAGAGCCTAAGAGTTAAGTTAGAAAAGTAATTCTTTCCTAGAGGATAAAAGTCTGTTTTCTGTAATTCAGCTTAAATAGCTCAGACAGCTGAATAATGAGTAGGATAAAAAAACTATAGAGGTTTTCTTGTTGGACTCATATGAAGTTAGTATTAAAACATTATAGAAATAACTTTTTGCTTTTACCATGTTGGCACACAATATTTTTTGTAATAGTTTTAATAAGTTCCATACGACCAGTTAGAAAGATGGACTTAATTAAATAACACATTATTGATTTATCTTTTGCTAACAGTCAACACTTTGGTTAAAACTTATAACTAATTGGAAAAGTGATGCAGAAGTTTATATCCTTGATATAAAGTGTCACAAACCAGACAAAAAAAATTAAAGAATGTTTCTTATTTGCTGTAATATTCTATTGTGCAGTTCTTTTTTTATAGCAAAACCTTTGTTGTGACCATTTATACCATCTGAGCAGAGCAGTGGCTACAAGTTTTAAACCCTTATATTCTTTTGTCTGAAATTATAACTGCCCTTTCTGTCATTGAAACAGGGTTAGAGAATCAAATAAGGTATATGACTGCTCTGGAGAAGCTTTCACTACAGAAAAAGAAATGCTTATTAAAGAAAGTAAGCACCTATTTGCAATTTGTTTGCTGTAGCTAGTAAGACAAGATGAAAGACATGCTTTTCAAAATGCAGGTTAAGATTCAGAATTCTTAAGGTACTTGCATCCAAAAATATTAGATTTTTTTAGTTTTTCCATAAATTTTAGCAAGCACAACTTTCAGAACATGGTTATATAGCTAAAGTGAACAAATTTTGCAGAATTGTGTTTGCATGGAGAACTGAATTGCTTTCAAGTAAATTGGAAGTGGGAACTCTTACGAATTCCTTCCTAAATTGAAAGAAGCTAAAGAAAGCAAATGTTTTCTAAAATCTTGTTTCTTTTTTCCTACTGCTACTAGGGAAAATAGTAGTAAAAACTTGTGGGAAAACCAGTGGCATTCTTGCTTTTCTATTTGCCTATTTAGGCTACAATTTGGTGCTACAGTAATTTCTTAAGGCTACAGTAACTTTTCAGGAATGTAAAGAAAAAGTTACATGGAAGTTTAAAAAACACTGGAATTACTTCAATTTGTGGAGTAATGTATAGCTGAAAGACAAAATATACTCTTCAAAATCTAAGACCCTAATCATGTACTGCTAATAAAAGAAAATAGAATACAGTATACCCGGTCCTGCCAGGAAGACAGTTTTTACCATTATTCTTCCTGGAACAACAGGAATTAGGGAACAGACAAGCTAAACAGGGCTGCCACCTCCCTATCAAAACCTGTCAAGCCAAAATACTATTACTTTTGGGATGTCAGTGTCTTACTAAACCATCTAGTATTAATTGACATCTTCTCCTGCAGCGTAAGAGACTTAATTGCAAAGTTAGCACAACTTCATATTTTGAAGTATCAGAGCCCAAGTGTCAAAGCTGGCAGTTTTAAAAATTAGTTAGCCTAGCAGAAGACAAAATGCAGAAGGTGAAAAGTTCTTCCTGTCAGGGAAACTATGCATAGGCTTGATGGAACACCTGTCCTGGTCTCTGCTGTCACCAACAAACATGGCCCATGTTTTGCTGCTGCTGTGCTGGAAAATATATTGAGGAAACTGTACCAGAGATGTCCATGGTTATGGCTGAAAATGTGTAAGGACCATTGAGTCCTGCATTAATTCTCATATGTTGAAATAGCTCTCATTTCAAGAAATGGGGCAAAGTTTGCTGCCAGGACAGCCTGACTGGGGTGTGTGATCACCTGCTTGTCAGAGAGATTGTCAGACTCACAGCCTGGTTGGGACATTGCTTTTCTCTTCATAGTGTGAAGCTGCAAATGCAGTGGGATGACTTTGATGTTGATGTTTTATTGCTTACGAAAATTAAATGTATCCCGATAGAAAATCAGGGGTACTTGGAAGAAGCTTGATTGATTGATTACTGTAAGTTTACTGGTTTTTCTGATTCACCAAACTGACACGTTTTCATTCTGTCTTTTTCTCTTATATTTAAAAATGTTGCTTGACTTCAAATTCTGGAGCTATTTAAATCTCCAAATCACCTCATAGTAGGCCAAATGAAAGCTGACAGTTTAAGAAACTTTAAACAATCATACTTAAAAGTTAATTTTTATTAAACTTCATGTAATTTATTTGTTTGAGACTTTGGAGAAAAACTCTGTTATGGCACATTTAAAGAGTCTATTACATGATTTTCTAGAACTAAAGATGTATATGAAAATAGAATTATTTTATTACAAATAATTTATTAAGAAAAGACTAGACAGTAACTAGACACATGCCTGTGAATTTAAATTATAAGGGATATAAACAAATGGATTTCCAAGAGCTATTTGGAAACCAGAATTTATTAGCTGTTCAGACAGAATTATACTTCAGGGTACAGCAGTTCTAGCAGAGAAATGTGGGATTGTTTTGTGGGAAGCCTTTTCTGTTAGTCTTTACTATGGAAAGAAACTTATTCTTGACACTGCCACCTTCAATAGTAGTATGTTATGTATGGTTTTTTATAAAGTTAGTAAAGTCCTAGAGATAATGAGATTATCAGAAAAATGTATAACAGATGTTTTGTATAATGTTTAATGTGAGGTATAAGCAACTTCAATAAGGCTTTTTAAAACCATAGTCTCCTAAAAATGACCATTGAAAGTATGGGACCCTTAGCTAGCAAATTAAAGCCAGCACATGTAATGATAGGCTTGTTTTCTATAATTACTTTTCACAGACCTTTTAGAAACAGTTTGTGGAGAAACCCCAGGGTTCTGTGCACCACAGATTGCAAACCACTGAATTAAACATCCAAGACTGGTGGAGGAGTTAGCCAGTGGGCTAAACAGGAACAAAAGAGTAATAGTTTCTAAACACACAGAGCACCCAGAGCCAGGGATTTATATAGCACACAGTTAGGTAGGCCAATGATGTGAGTAAAGAGCACTGGGTTTATTTAGAATCATTATAGCCACTTGTATTTGTTACCAAAGTTTACAGCAGAGATGCATGTAATAAAGAAAAAAATTTACTGAATTATACCCTAGAAGATAAGTTTGTAATGAAAGAAAAGGACACAAAAGAAGTGTTTCTCTGGAGTTAATGGGGTATTGACATTACCCAGTGAAAAAAAAGAGGTCACCAGCACCCAAAATGAAAAGAAAATGTAATGGAATTTGTATCTGAGGGTAAGATTTGAGAGCCTGAGCTCTGAGGGCTTCTTTCTGAGGATCCACAGCTGTAAAGGCTAAGGAATGTTTTAGGAACTCTAGATAAGACAAGTTAAGTAATTAAAATCTCTAAGTAATTAGAACAGGATGCATTTTATGTATTTTGATTGTAGACATTTAATGTAAGCAAAGGCCTAACCTAAATCTCACTAAGCATTTCCTTCCTTAGTTTCAGCTTTGCTGTTCTGTAAAACAAGATGCACGAGAGTGAGAAATCAGAGCCAGTGGAGCCAACAAACAAAGCAACACTCTACTTGTGCTGTGCTGAGGGACTCCAGATTCTATCATGTTTTCTAGAGGTATTTTGGTGTCAAAACCTCTGGTGCCAAATTTTATGAAGGACCTTCCAACAGTGGTGCCATGTAGTCCTGGTGTAGACAAGGGAGAGACCAAGTAGTGTCACGCATACTCCAAACCATCACAGTATTTACAGTCTAGGTCTGCTGCTGGCATGTTCTACATGCCAACAAAGTTCTTAGATCCCCTTACAGCAACTGTCTAATTCCATATATGCATAGTAACCTGAGAGGTTTCATCCCTCTCCCCCATTTCAACCAAACAGATCTTGTCTGCCTCTGGTCACTGCCTTAGCCAAAAGGGAGTGTCACTCCCCTCCTCCCTACAAGGTGTATGCAAGGAAAAATGACCTCACATGAACAGCCCCAGAACAAGAAGCCTCATCTATGCCCTGAGTAAAGAGCAATTCTTTGAAACTTAAAATTTACTCTCTCTTCACATTTACAATATCTGCTCTGCTTTTGATTCCCAGAATGTTAAACATTTTATTTTCCCCGTGTCTGCTTCTGTCCAGTTTTGAGTGATGATTCTAATGACCAGCAAAGATTTCTAGAAGATAAGCAACAACTTTACAGTTTCCAAGTGGAAAAGTCAAGATTTTCTGTTTAAAAACTGTGATTCAGAAATGCCTTTTTTATACTTATACAGGTGATAATATTTTAAATGAAGTTTTTATAGCAACAGTAAGACCAGAAACCCTGTGAAAATGAGGTAATTCATTGTATGTTGCATAAAAGACAGTGGTACAATTATAATAGGACAATGAGAAACATGAAGAGATTTAACAGTTAAATCTTGAGGGGATATTTAATAACTAGAAGTCTGATAAAGCACTATTTACCATAATTACATATATAGTTAAACTTTATGTACACGTTTCAGTTACAATATCTCAAGCTAGTGAAAGAGAATCTGCTGCCAGACCAAAACAGATTGTTCCCACAGGACATCTGTTTCATGTGTTTAATTTCTTTAAAAAAGTAGGCAATTCTTTGTGGCTATAAAAGTATGAAAGCATAAAGTTTTATTTTATATTATTTTAAAATTAAATAGTCATGCCACGTTTTTTCTTTTATCCCAAATAATATTTAATGCTGACACAGTTCTGATGCACCAGTAAATTATTACACAGTCTTCTAAAACTACTGTAGTATTCAGAGCACAGAAAACACTAAAATATTTTTGGGCTAGACATGGAGTACTTCTTTGGGATTAAACATCTTATTGAAATGGGATAAGTGCATTTACACACACACAAAAAATTATCTAGAAAATCCAGCATTCATGGGTGTCTTTTTAGGCATCTTTAATTCCAGGCAAATTCATGGCCTTTGGCTGATGAATGGGTAAAATATGGAGCAGGGCAGCTCCAATGGGAGTTCCAGTTCATACAAAGACTGGCATGGGATTTAGCCACTTTTAAGCTGCAGGTGTCTTGTCTCCATAGTCCAGGGAGGACACTAATCCTAAGAATCCTTGAAGGGAAGGTGGTTCCACCAGCACTACATACATTTATGCCTGAGCTAGTTATCAGCACTCTCTTTATGGAAAAGGAGTACAAGCACCTAAATACAAGAGCTTCTTCAGGGATTCATTTATCTCATTCTAACATAAACATTTCATATAGTTCTGTTAGCTTCTCCGTAAAAATATCTGTTTCCCTAATTGACTACAAATGGAGACTAGACATCTTTCTCAAGTGTAGATATTTGCTTTATTCATATATAAAGTTAATGCTGTCATTCTTCTTGATTTGTAAGGCCTAACTCAAACCCCGTTACCCCAAACCAAACACTGGGCCCAACTACCCAAGCCATAAGTGTGATCAAAGGAGACCTAGGAAACAACAGGACAATTATATTCTTATCAATCAATATAGATGAAAATGCTGCTGCTCTCCACTCTTTGCCTGATAAGCTGAAGTACTTGTAAGGCAGGCAAATATCCGTGATTCAGTGCCCACACCTCCTCTTCACTCTCAAGAACAGTATCTTGCTCATGAGGGTCCAATTTAGCCTGGAGAATGCTCCCTCAGCCTCTCCTGAGAAGTAAGCTCACAGAAGGCAAAAGTACAAGAGCTTCGATGCCGTAAAAGAGCAAACAAGGCTGATTCATAAGCCAGCGGTGAATATAGTACATTAAACCGAGAAGTAAAACCTGGTGCCTAGTGGGGGAGAAAGTGGAGGATTGCCACCAAGGTTTCTGTCTATAGTCCTAGAAGTCTGATTTCTGTGTTGGCTGCCAATCTTCTTTTTGCTTCTTGACTCTGTCTGCACTTCTTATCTTTTTCTTAGAGCTAACATTTTTGAATGCTTCTGCTCCATGGTGGGTGAAGGGAAGCAATATGATTCCCATTCTAACAAAAGTGAGAGAGAGATGTATCACCATGGCTGATGGTATGAAGAGCAAGAGGATAGCATAGGGTAGGATATCAATAAAAGATTCTTTAATGGAGAGGCAGGTAATTTTTTTTGGCTGGTTGATTTGTTCATTTTCTATTTCTTTTAAAGAGAAAACAGAGAATTTCAAGCAAAACAAGTGCAGTCAAATCACTGCATTCAGAAGAGAGAGGAATTATAACAGTCAAAAAAATTATGCACTTCAATCTATTGGCATTCATGTTGGGTGCCAGAGGCGTAAGAAAATATCATCATTACTATTGCCCAGCACAGGTGCAGGATTGGCTAGTGAGACAGTAGTGATTTACAATGCTGTCAACGACAACTTCAGCTCCTAATCAAGGAAAAGTTCAATTTTTTTTCTGTACTCAGGCCTGTATTTCATTTTTTATAAATCTTTTTGACTTCTGTATAAATACTCAGCCAAACTCTCACCTGAGCCCTTCAGAAGGTGGATAAATTGCCCGCACTTAGTGACTGGGGTACTACAACCCCATATGAGAGCACTTACAAAAATGAGAGCAGGACTCGATGTGCACAATGTGGATATCAGCCTACCCCTGAGTCTTTCATTCATCTGTTTTTCTGTGCACCAGACTAAACCCCAAAGTTCCCAGAATCAATGGGTTTTCTTCACAGATGCTGAAAATGTAGTCCTCAGTGACTCAGTCAATAAAAAAATCACTTATCAAACTATAGAGCTTAAAACCTTGATTAGATAACCTTAGTGTTAACTATTTCATTAATTCTATTAATTTAGTTTGATTACAGCAATCTGGATTTTAATAAATAATGTTACTAGAAAATCATTGTGTCTTCATTTTTTAGGGCTAAGATATGAAAAATCAACAACTTCTCTCTTCCTTTTTAATTCTTTTTGTGAATTATTCCCAGTGGTGACAACGAGTCGTGTTCTCAAACCTCAACACAGTATTCTAGCAGAAGAGTATTCTTTCTGGACCCAAACGTCACCTTGCCTGTTTGTGCTTCAAAGACCTGAAACAGTTCTCTTTGCTGTGTTATCATGTAGGGTTTGATGATATTATGACACCTCTCATTGTTTCTTAAGCTGCTGATTTCCGGAATATAGTTTTCTACTGTTTAGATATGACCTAGATGCATAATTTTGCATTTAACTTGAATGGGTTCAGCTTGCCAAGCAATCCAAATTTTTCTTTATACCTTCCTGGTCTTCATCATTATGTACCACTCTGCCAATCTCTGTGTCAGCAATGTAAGATATCAACAATGTTTTGATATTTACTAAGGTATATGGAAATGTTGAATAGCATCTTTTAATTCCTAGTTTTTATGACCCATATTTGAAACCATTCAACTCTTACTGAAAAAAACCCTTCATCTGAGAGTGGAGCATTAGCCAGTTCTTAATGTATTGCTTATTAATCTTGCAATGTATGTGAATTTAGGATACTTTAACCAAGCATTATTGTTGCTGCACACATGGACCACCATAGAGTTACTTGAGGTCAAAGGTGGTAAGTATTTCCATACTGGAAAACTCAGGCACACAATTAAAGATCCTTCTTATAATTCATGAAACAATAGAAGTTTTCACCCCATGATTACACTGAGTATAAATTCAGGGAGACGTACCTGATTTGCATGTAGTACCGCATCTGTAAGAAACAAAGAGTCAGAAAACAAGCAAAGTAGTACCAAGTAGCATGAAAACAGGGGAAAACCGTGTAGTCATGACAGAAGTGAAACAGGGAGAGCTTTTTGAGTGATATTCTGTCTGGAAAGCTGGCATAGAACTGTGAGAAAGGAAATGCTCTCCTGTTGTTTAATTATACTGTGTTTGGAGTAATGGAACCTCTGTGTACATTCTTTGTAAATTAGAACGATTGCAGTAAGAAAAATATTTAGCTCCTATGGCATCAGGGAGGCCAGGGTTTCTTAGATGAGGGCTGAGATCTCATTGGCTTTTTATTGCTTGGAAGAAGGATATGCAAGTGTCAAAGCAACTCATCCCAGCCTGGAATTTCAGCAAATTTCACAGAAAGTATAAAGTCAGTGATGGACATCAGCTCTTCAGAGAACGTTGTTTTTTTGGGGTTTTTTTTTGTTTTTTTGTTCAAGGGCTCATAACTCCTGAACTCTTTTGTGAATAAAGAGACTATGATTAAGAAATTCTTTGTGCCTAGGCTTGTGGTTTTGCACTTCTAGTTATCATCCCCAAAAGTGTGAAACTGGAAATACAGCTTTTTGTATGTTTTTCGTCTTGATTCCCAACAATTTCATGATCTCTGTGCAGAAAAAAACCCATATTTTTGTTATAATAATGTTCCCTTCTTAGGTTTCCAATATAAATGTCTACATTTCATAACTGCTATTTTGCTTTGCTATTATTTATAGTCTATTACCCACTTTTATCCCCCTTCTGGCTCAAATTAGCCAAAGTTATTCTGTCTCTTGTAGAAACAAAATATTTTAATATTCTAATAAATTACAGTCTTAAGTAATTTAAAAATACTAAATAATACTTAGTTTTCATTAGTTAATTTCTGCTTTCATGGTGTCTTCCAAATAAGCTGTGCTCATCCTCAACTCTGTGAAAATAGTTATTTCAAAATCTAAGCATACATATTATCTTTTTCCTTGCTTACCTGCATGCGTGTAAAAAACTTACCCACAATAAGCAGCAATAAAAAAGCTTAAGTCAAAATAAGAAATTCACAAACCATTCCCATAATTAAGAAGTTTTTACTCATCATTCTAATATCCAAAGTGAAATTATCTTTTTCCTGGTTATAACCAGGAAATTATCTTTTTTCTGTGTTATAGTTCTTTAGCAATTATGTATTTAACTCCCGAAGGTCTTGAGGACCATCACATATTATTGCCAAAAACCACCATCCATAATCCATGAAATCGTAAAGCATAATTTTAAAACAGCTGGATTTTTTCCCTGTCATTCCCCTGAAAGTTTTTCAGGAGTCCTTTCTACTAGAGACAAGCCTGTTTTGTATTTTGTACCATGGCTAACTCATCCTTCTAAAATAGAACTGAAATTGAGGTATATGTGTAAAGTGATATTAATACTTTCCCATCTACCAAAAATGCATCCATAGGTACATTTTAATGTATGTTTCCCAGGTTTGAAATTGTATCTCATTGTTTTCTTTGTTATCCTGTTCAAGATCCATTCTGTCACTTCTTCTACCATAATATTAGTAATTTTGAACTCAGGAATTCATTTATTTTCACAGAATCTCATGATAGTTGAGGTCATAAGGCATCTGTTAAGATCATCTCCTCCAATCAGCCTAGTGGCAGCAGCATCATCAAGGCCAGATTTCTCAGGGCCATGCCCACTTGGGTTTTAAACATCTGTGGGGATGGAGATTCTACAAGATTTCTGGGTAACTTGTTGCAGTACTTGAATCTCTTTTATTCAGATTTTTAAACTCAGATTCTCCACACTGATCTTACTTTTCCCCACCCTCATTCTTTCCCCCCACCCACACACACATTACAGAAACCCCAGAAGACAGACACTTGTGAACCTCTCAGTCACAGACTTCACAGAACAGAGACTTGCCTCTTGTTCTCAATATCTTTTGATGCTGGGGTACCAACAACTCCTTCACAACATCTTCCCCTTATCTACTCTGTCCCTCCCAAGCAGGTTTTAACAAGTAGTTTCAGTATTCCAATTATATGAATTACCTCACGAGATTTCACTTGTTTCACTTATGTAAAATTTCTTATTTTCAGTAAGAATGTCCACTTCTTCTTGCTCATTACATTCAATCCAGATGAAAGCAGCTGAAAAAAAAGGTCATTTCTTAATGCTTGTGGTCATTGCTTCGATTTACTCATGACATGCTGATTTGAGCCACATTTATGCTTCTCTAGTCAGTTACTAGTTTGATGATTTTTCTGTCACCCAAGCAGGAGACGAGAAGTTCACTCTCCTCCCTTTGAGGAGCTGCATGCCATCTGAAATTCATTGTCCTTTAGGTGGCCTTGATGAAGCTCAAGATTTTAAAAAATCTTCTTCAGTTCCTCACTAGCTGCCCATCCTCCAGCATTTTACGGTTTTTTTCTTTCCATGATACTAGAAGATTGACTGGCAAGACCAGTTTCCCTTTCTTTATCTCTCTTTTGGACCCCACTGTAGTTTGCATATTCTGTCTGTGGGATAATTGACTTCAGGGTATATCACAACCAGTAGAGACTTGCCAGACTACCTCATAATCCAGCCCAATCTTGCAGTTACAATGGATCTTGTGATCACACTATGTACATATGTAAACAGTGCAGATATTTACAGAAAAGCAGTGAGAGCAGATAAAATATTTCCTCTTCCACAGACTTTTACAGTGCAAAGCTATCAAAAGCATAGTTTAGAGCACCTGTTTTATAAATGATAATATACAATAAACAAAAGCTCAGTTATACACAGTCTAATGGAAAAACTTAGGTGATTCATTTCCAGGGCTAGAATAGAGCAAAATTCTTTTAACCTGAAGCCTGCCCTGGGAAAATACAAAAATGACAAATAGGATCTTTTTGCATTGACACAGTTGGAGTTTTTCTATTTGGGTTTTAAATTTTGCTGTTTGGTTTTGTTTACTGTGTTTTATGGGGTATTTGCTCACCTCGTCTATTTTATCTCAAAGTTTCCTGCTATCTTACTGTGAGAAAAAGCTCCATTGATTCCACAAGTCTGTTAAAGTCTGCTCAAAGCAGAAGCTAAATGAATTTTTGTTATTATTTTATGTATGTTTAAAAAGTTGAGATTATGTTGGAAAAAGATCCATGGGAAACATAATAACATCCAGAAGTCAACAGTTGGTCAGTTTTTGAAAAGGACAAAATTAAAGAATAAAATAAGGAAAATTCTTTCAACAGAGAGGAGTAATGAAAAAAAAAAAAAAAACCCAATCAAAACCAGCCAGACTTGTGTTAGGATAGATCTACTGCAGGAAATAATATTTAAATGAATAAATGTCTAAAATTATTGAGCATTTTAGAAGACATATCCTAATTAGATGCTACAGTTACTAATAAATTTCTTCAGGTGATGGCAAAAGATAGAAAACCCACCAACTGACCAAACTAAAATATTTTAAACTCCTAAGTACTATGCCAGAAGAAATCAAATGGTCCTTTTCATTGTTTTTGAAGTCCTCAAGAAGTTCTAGAAATTTACAGAACTATGAATTCCCTGCATCCAATGAGAGACCTAATACAACACGAAGGGAGCAGCTAGTATATGAAAAATTTCTATAAGACTAGGACCCCTAAATTATAATATCTTGTCATAATTTCAACCAGTCTAATCTTCCTCCATAATAGCTGGAATATTTTAGCTTTATAGTCCACTCAAACCTGTTTGTCTGGCCTAAGATTAAAGCAAATCTTGGAACATGTAGCTCTCAGGATTTGATACAAATGAGTGTTCCTACAGCAAGTTAGGTAACAGCTTATATTATTTTTTCAATATTTGTTCAAACAAAGTGTTGCAGTTAAATAGATTCTGCCTAAGACCAGAACAACTTTCACCCCTAATGAGAGTTGGTTTTATTCTGATGTTCCTCTCACATGTCAATGGAGGCTTAAAAAACATTGCTTCAGCTCCTAACTCCACTTTGGGCTTCAAATTTTCCATTAGAATAAGACTAAAAACTCATCTCTAGGCATTTTAATCTTTGTTGAAAGAAGACATTTCCAGATAAATAAAGAAAGTAGAACTTCAGTGCAAAATACACAAGCATTCTTTGAGGCAGATCCCAGATCTGATCAGATCCTTTTGATCTGATATGAGGTCCTAACCAGTATAGTAGATTCTCAGTATGTGCTGTGCAGGTAAGAAGAAGAAAAGGTCTCTTAGAAAAAAAGTCTGCAACTCAGACTGTAACTTACAACAAAAAAAAAGGCCTGTTGTTTCTCTTTGGGTTTTGTTCTGTGTTTGAGGGACAAGAATATCTCCTGGAAACCACAGTAATGCCTTTGATAAATCAGAAGGATATAATTTAGAAATGAAGCAGAAGCACATGGTAACTCCTATGTTGTCAAAGACTTCCGTCTGTATGAAGAACGTGCCAGTCAGCAATATGAGAGGGGATGTGACAGTAATGACCATGTGCTCTCTTCCTGTGTAGTTACACAACGTTTCCAGAACACTCTGGCGTAGTACTACTTTTAAAGCATGGATTGCAACACATTTTGGATCTGCGGGTATGCTTTTACTGGAGAAGAATGTTTTCATAAGAAATTACCATGCTGTAGCAAAATGGAAACATTCATTGGAGTTTCTTCTCTTCTTCAAAAGGCAGGAATGTTAGGATTCATGTGATTTTATTTCAGTGTTAACAGTCACCCCAGGATCCTTTGTACTCGCAGTGAAAATGTCTCCACATTTAGAGCAGGATTCATCTGACCTACTTTGAACAGATATATATAATCAGTATAATCCTGCTGTCAACGACCCCCCAAAAAAAAGAGTTCATGAAAGCATGAAAGTGTTCATGCCAGTGCCTTGGCAATAGCAAAACACCATCCTAATAATCATCAAAAGCAATCCTCATTACAACCAGAAGAGAAGGAGCAATCAATGCTGAGAAAACTGAGCTATTTATATATATTTTCCATTTATAACATAGTTCTCAAAAAGAAAAGAAAAAGATTTTGATGCTTGTATGTCCATGTGGTACAATGACTTAAGGGAAAACAGAGAAATGTTCTTGAGGTATTCTCACTCATTCAAGGTTATAGTTCAGAAGTCTTTATTAATCAAACAATACAGAGAAAATGCAATTTTATTTTAAGGTAAAACCCATCATATGATAACTGATAGCAGAACACTAATTCCAAAACGTATTTTCTCATCTGCCTATGATCAGAAGCTTCTGTCATCCTGAGGGATGTAGAGTGGGAAATTAAAATCTGGTTAGCTTCACACTCCCTCTGGATTAGGTAAAGTGTTTTGCTATGCTATGTCTCAAATATTTGAGTCTTTCAGTGGAGACTACAGGTACTTACTATTATACACACACATTTTCAAAGCTTTCTCATTGCCTTTCCCACATTTGTTCCCATTTTGTGACATTACTGCAACTAGGGGAAGATTGTAGCCAGCCCAACTTGGAAAAACTTTACAAAATAGCAGTGGTCTCTGTGTGTCTACATCAAAGTAAGTCTATGTTTATTATTTTTGTTTTAAGACATTACCCAAATGCTGTAAATCCAGACTAAATTATTACAATTCTAGACAATACACAAACATTCCCTGCCCCAAGGAACTTACACAGAGGAACACAAACACAGGAAAAATACCGATAAGGATTAGATAAGGATTAATTCTTTCTTTTTTACCATTCAACTATGTGGTTGAAGAACTCATAAACTCTGAGTTTTAAACTAAATTTATGTTCAGGTTACTTAGAGTGTCATTTTTCTTCTTCTCCATTACTGATTTGTTGTGTTATGACGGCATTCCCAGAATTGCCAGGGAATTGTCTTTAAAGCAATATTTTTTGACCCCCTTCTTCAGTCCTCAAAAACATACGCAAGAGAGATGTAATCAAACTCATAAAAATGCCTTAATTGTTCATTCATTTAAATGACCTCTGAGATCTTCAAAATGAGGTTCAGGTGTTTGCATACTATTGGATCTGCTTACAGCAAATACCACAGAAAACTTTTCAGGTGTATGTTGTGGGTTTTGATCTGTTTTCAAGTGCTTCTTACAAAAGTAGGGTTGTGCTTAAGAGCAGACAAATTGCTTGATGTTAGAAAGAGAAGACCCAAGTAACTGAGAATTGTAGAAAAGATTTCTGTTCTTTAAAAAGGGCACTCAATTGCAACCAAATAATTTAATTTCTGAAAGGAGGTGCAAATAAAAGCTTAATTTAAAAGGAAAAAAACAAACCTAGGAGAAAACCAAAATGAAAACAATTAAGAGGATTCCTGGGTACAGAAACAAGGGGATGGAGTCTCTTCTGTACCACTCACATCAGTGTGGGGAAGAAGTGTTTTGAGCAGGAAAAAAAGCTGGGGCTAGAAAAGGAAAGTTCACCTCTTTTTTTCCACCTGGTCTCCAGGAAGAAGCCTCAGGTCAGCCCAGCAGACCTAGTTCCTCACCACTATGGGCAGTTCCTCCAAGCCATGTCTTTTGTGGTTTGGAAGTCAGTGACAGTGAGCCCTACAAGGGAAAAAAGGGCAGAGAGAGCACTGGCAGTGCAGGGCTGAGCTGCATGGAGCCCAAGCCTCAGCAGAGCTGCGCAGAGCAGTGCTGGTGCTGGAGGCACCTGTGCCGAGTCAAACCAGTGCAGTGCAGTGGTCAAAGGCATGGTGCTGCAGGGATAATACAGCTTTCAAAGGATTTTGCTTGCTGTAGTTCCTTGTTGGATTATTTGGACTGGGAAAGGAGAGGACGTAAAGCCACAGAAAGTCTTGTTCGCCGTATTGGGAAGCATGTTTGTTTGTTCAGTGGTGAGCACACTTTTGTGCATAAATGACCCTCTCTCTTTTGCATGCTTTTTGTTGTGAATATTATTGTGATTATTGCAATCTTCAGTAAATTGCTGTTTCAACTTTTAATATTTCCTAGTGTTTCTCCGTTTCTGGAAGGGGTGGGGGAAAAGTCAGCAGCTTGAGTGGGTTTAATTTTTTAGCTTGGTTTTAAAACCAGCACAAAAAGCTGTGTTATATGCAATGACCTTTTCAAGTCAAAGGCTATTTCCTCTGTTTCCTTTGTTTTCTTGGTAATTTTTACCTTTTTACAGAGTAAATTGGCTAGATTTCTACTGGAACAAAAAGAAAATTCCTCAAAACCACAAAGCATAACAGAACTTTATAAGACTTTGTTAATTCAAAGAACTACTTTTCTGTGGCATGTTTCTCTACTCTCACTTTCCTGGAAGTTATATAGGGGAATGTAGGCCTAATGCAGTCAGTGAAGCTGACAAATACGTATCAGACTTTATGAACTTTATGCAATACCCCTTTTTCCTCTTCGCAGTTGTATGTGAGAAGGAATTGTCCTTCTGTCCATATTAAAGACATGACATACCCTGAGACCTGTACTTTACGTGTTTGTGTTGCTCACCCAAGCATCCTATAATTCAGAAATGGCAAGATCACCTTTGCTCTGAGAATATCCACAGGCATTCGACACATCTGCACAACATCTTAGATGATGTCAGACTTCCTGGGAAGGACCTGCCCAATAATAATGATGCAATGTTGCTGCTAGGGCTGATAGAAGACAGTGAGGACATTTGCACTGTGATCAGCATCACCAGCCTCATTCACAGAACAGAAACAGACCTGGGTACGTGCTGTCAGATGAATAAGCTTCATCCTTCTCTTCAACCAAGTATTGGAGTTCAAACACAGACCTTCACTGAAGAATTTTTGATGAAAATCACTGTGCTGATCCTATGCCTGACCCCTAGATTTCCACTCTAAGGTGTATGGCCACTTTCCTAAATAAAACAACTCTAAGGTGAAACTTGAATAATATGTCTGCTCTGTACCTTCAATGTTTAGATATTGGCTCCCTCTCTGGCTCTAATCTGGCCTGCCCCAGCAAGTTCCCCCCAAAATGACACCCAAGCAGAGATCAAGGAATATGTAATCTTAGGGATATCTTTCAAAAGACAGTCCAGGATAAATCTATCTCATATGGGACTCTCTTCAGCTGCAGTTGCTCTTCAGCTTTATCCCAGGGGACTTTGCACCTTCGGCAATGCCCTCACACCCCACCCAACAGAATACAGCACAGTTTCTTTAGTATCCTACTGTGGGAACATGAGCCACTTCACTGAGCTGCAGCAAAGCCCTTGAGCTGTTTAAAACTGTTTAAGCTGTCAAGACATACAAAACATAAGGATTAGTGTCAGACCAACAGAAACACCACACCAGGTAGGGAGGAACTCCAGAACAGAGTGCTCCATAGTGTAGACACAGTACGTTTGCTCATCCTAAGTTGCATACTTACAAGAGTCTTCACTCTGTTTGTCTGCTGGGATAGGTCCCTTGGCTTGTTTTATTTAGAGGTATTGATCTAACCAGACTGTGAGCTGGGTGCCTCAGTTTTGAACATCGTTGATAAAGGATATCCTGAAATGCTGAAAAAATGTAGGAAAAAAAGCTCAGGTTCTTATGACTTATTCTGTGCAGGAAGCAGAAGAAGGGAGAATCATCAGAGCTGGAATTTAATAAGAGCGGCACTGCTTTAGGCAATATCCACAGAATAGGAGATGGCATGAACTAGTAAGCAGAAAGAGCACTCAGAAAGCCTGCACCATAACTGTGCTTCTTCTTCCATTTTGGATTCTGTGTTTATATTTCCCGTTCATTCTGATTTGAAAGAAAAGAGAACAAACTACTCAGTAGCATCACATAACTATTCCTGTCTAATAAAGACACTGCACAGTGTCTTTTTGCTTTTTTTGAGTAATGTGTGTACCATCTCTGAGAATTACGAAATTACCATTTCAACAGAATTCAACGCTGCTGCCATAAAAAGGTTGTAAGCTTGACAGTTCATGCTGAAATTAATGCAAATGGCTTTTGTGTTTGTTTTGGAGATCTCTCTATCTTAATTCATTTATCAAAGTTTGGTAGTTGGTGCATCCATCAGGCATTCCTCTGTGCTTTTCAAACCTTCAGAGAAGTCATCCAACTACATTACTGACTTAAACTTTAAGTCATTAAGGTGGGAACATGTAAGGAAAAATGCATTTTGAACTGTAAGGATTGAAAAGAGTGTTTTAAATACATGTAAGTAAATACATAAGACTATTTTATTAGAAATAGAAAAAAATTAATACATAGCAAAAATACAGAGCATAACAACTCAGCAAGTAGGGGATTGCTGCTAAAATTTTTTTAGCTTTTGTTGGCAAAAGATAATAATATTGAAATTTTAATTAGAAAAAAGATGAATTTCACTGTATGGTTTTCTTGGTAGACTTACGTCAGCAATTGCCCAATTGAAAGTACTTAGTCAGCAGCAGTATTGAGTATTCCAGAACCACTTGAAACAAAAAACAGCTCTCCATATGGAAGAGAATAATTCTGACACTACAGGTGCTGGATTGTAAATTTGTATTTTGTGTGAATAATGAATTAGTGCCAACCCTCCTTACACAAGAGAGACAATCCTGATCCTATAGGTAATATGTGTGTCATAACGTCACTCATAGACATACCTAAGCAAGTTTTTAATTGACTGGCTGGTGTATAATTAGTGTTTTGTCATACAGAGCTTAACGCTGGCTGTAAAAACTGACCAGGAGCCTGCATAAGTACGTGAATTTCTAGCCCTTAGCCAGAGACTGCAGTGAAGTACTTGTCTGAGAGCTGCAAGAAAAACAGGGATGGAACTAAAAATTCTGTTTTACAGGAAGACTGTTTAGAAGGCACATAACCTTCTGAAGATGTAATTGTGTAATGCAATGAGGGAAGCCTGGATTCTCATAGTACATTAATGTAATTCTGTAAAATTTCTTAGAATTTTACCATATATCCACTTCTATCATAGTTCTTCTAGAAATTCAGTGTACAGAGTTTAAGTGGACTGTTTGTAAACATCAAGGCTCCTTGGGAGAAAACTCCCGTCTTCTTAGCATAGATATGGTTGTTTTCTGCCAAAGGGCCTGGGAACTTTTCTAGGTGGTCATAACCTGGACTGGACTTGAGTAAAAGGTCACCTAAGAAGTTTGTGGCTGAGCTAGTGATTCTGCCATATCTTAGACTGCCTCAAAAATATAAATTATACAATAAAATCAAAAGAAAACTTACTTCCAAAAGTACAGCAATTTTTAATTCTGTTCTCCAACCATTAGAATAGAAGGCAAAATACAGACAGTAAATGCAGAAGACACACAAAGAAAGGCCTTGTGATTAACAGAGAAACATTCCTTAAAGAAGTTTCAAAATACCATTTCTACAGGGGTACTTATCACAGACAAGGAGGGTAGAATGAAAATAGAAAATGTTGAAATCCATTTATTTAAGTGCCTGCAGTTATCATTTCAAGGCAAATGAAGCAATAATAAATACAGAGCATTTGAAAGAAAGATAATCTGTATCCACCGCATTTTAATAAACAGTAATCACAAAAATCAATGCGGGTACATTGGATCTGCTTTTCCATTAGTTTTTCTATTACTGTTCTCCCTTTCTTTTCTTTCACCTCCCTTTTCCATCTAATACTTAATGGAATGATCTGTAGTCCCTATTGTTTTACTGTCTGAACTTTTGTCTTTATTTTTCTTTCATAAGCTGGGTTTTAAACTTAAAAATTAATTTCCTCACTTGTATTATCAATACTACCAGTGTTAACACCTAGCAGACAATATATCTCTTAATTTGTTTTATTTTTGCAATCAATAGGTCAGAACTGCTTCTTGCTAATTTTATTAAGTATTAGGGTGACTGAGAGGGATGATGCTTCCCACCATAAAGTCTGGGAAGGAGAAAGTGGATCAGTAAAAAATGTCAGATAAGTTTATTTTTAAAGTATTATCTGTCACCAGCCAATTTTAAACACCACTAGGCACGTATAAGATCAAATTTTACAGATATTTAGCAAAAAACATGATTATTTTTCCAGGCAATCAAAAAAAAAGCCAGCAAAATCAACATTTTCTGGAAAGTACAAACACTTTCTTCTCACACAAACGTGATTTTGTATCAGAGAATCACTGAAATTTAAGCATAATACAAATATTTAGAGAAAATATGAAAAAGAAACCAGTCTAATTTAATGCACATTTTTTATGCCAATGTAGAAATGAGGAAAAAATAAACAATGGGTAGAAAATAACACTAGAGTAAAATTACAGATGGTTATTTTCAGTCAAATAGGTTCCTGATTTAAAGAGTGAGCTAGGTGTCTCCAGAGGAAGTTTGTTACATCCTGAAATAGATGCCTAAGTGAGAATGATTGAATCATCTTCTGGACATGTCCATTTCTCGCTGTATACTACAGAGGGTGCACCTCTTGATATTTACCTCCTACACAGACAGAACCATGTAGATGAACCCCACGTTACAGAACAGAAGTAGAACATGAGAACAACTTATAAAGTGAGGGATGCCAATTTACCCTCTCAGCCACTGCTCCACAAGAGGGTTTTCCTGGAAATTGCACAGGGTACCTGCCCTTCTCTCAGGTAAGCACAAGCATCCTAAGGCAAATGCAAACCTGAATATTCCTTAAGAAAATACATCTGGGTCAGCTCAGAGTAGTTTTGGCCTTGAATCTACCCGGGTAGTTTAACATATTCACTTTCACATTATTTACCATGATGTTACCAAAGGATGAGGTAAAAATAGGGACTATGTGTTCTGGACACTGTACAAAATAGCAAATGGACCTTCTCCAAAGGACTTTCAGTCTTAGGAGTAGATGGACAAAATAAGGAAAAGGGTTATGACCCACAAACAGAGCCAAGAATCATATTAATTCCTAAACTTACTAGATGGATTTTTTTTTTAAGGAGATTGCTTTAGCTGAAAGAGAAGAGTCTAAAATAGAAGCAGACCAGAATGAGAAAAAAAAATTGGTGGAAATTATGGACACTGATTTAATGAAAACATTAAGAATGGATGGATAGAAATACTGACTTGGTTTAGAAAAACAACTATACATCATGATATTTTATGAGCCACTGGCTCATCTATTTGTTTGATTTTTTTTTATTATTATTTCTTGTAATTTTTGTGAAAGTATTGAAAAAGAATGACAACAGAGATTTGAATGGCCCCAGAATATTTCTGTGAGATAGATTCCTGAAAAACCCCTCCTTTTAAAAGATCTAGAGGATGATGACGCAAATTAGTCCCACTTGCTTATTCAATATTCAGTGTATGTACATATGCACTGTTCATAGCCATCAGTGCAAAAGTTTGAGTTTCATGTGTCTTTGTAGCTGCATCAGCTTCAACTTCTATATATTAGGTTGTACTCCATGTTGATATTTCAGCAAATGACCTGAATCACAGCTGTGGTAGGCAGATTTCTACATATAAATTAACACTGTTAATGTCAAGTAGTCAAGGTTCAGTGCTGACCATCATTTTATATTATGTCATGTAAGGACTGCAAATATCATGTCCCTATGTTGCCTGTTTTTACTGACAACGAAGCATCCTAAACACTGTAGCATTTTGTCAGTTCAGCAGATCCAAAGCCATCCATCACTGCTGCTATTTCTGTCATATGCATTTAACTTCAGCATCAGCCAGCAGTCTGCAGTCTTGGTTACTGATCAGTATCATCACAACTGTCAGATGGGGACTGAATTCCTTTTCTCTCCAAATGCAGTTTCATGTACTGTTTGATACAGATGCTTTGCTTAACAAGTTTTCTGAGCCATGTTTGATATTTGAGTATAGGAATGTTTCCGTCACGATCTTTCATAATTTTTTTACATTTGTAACATCTTTGTAAACATTTTAAGCATCAATATTGGCTGTTCCAAGGATGTATGTTTTCTTCTTCCCAACAGTCACAATCCAAAACCCATGAGCTTCTAGATATCAAAGGAAAGGGTTCAAGAAGTCCTACAGTCTTAAACACAGCTGATTTCAAAGACATGTAATAAAACTAAAGAAATTTAATTGAAGTATTGCTATGAGAGTTTATTTTGATTTCAAAGTTAAGATCTTTTTTTTTTTAATTTTTCTTAAAGATGAATGAAGATGAATGAAAGATTAAGGAAAGTACCTAAACAAAGTATAAATCCCATTGATCTCAGATTGTGATCTAGTAGTATTCTGGAATAAGGTGGAAACTCTCTGAT
The DNA here is from genome assembly GCA_013400315.1 of Bombycilla garrulus. Classification (NCBI taxonomy): domain Eukaryota; kingdom Metazoa; phylum Chordata; class Aves; order Passeriformes; family Bombycillidae; genus Bombycilla; species Bombycilla garrulus. The sequence goes on from VXBU01011670.1 coordinate 452,913, forward strand.
TAGCAAGCAGTTTGAATATAGCACATCTTTTATCTTTTTACAAAAGCATCCTCTTCAAACTTGTCTGAAAACAATCAAATGAAATTTTAAAAGGGAGGATTGTCTCAGATCACAGATCAACTGGATTTATTTAAAGAGGAAACTTTAAATTAAGGCAAAAAACTTTCAGCGACTAAGGTGATGCTCCTGCAGCTGTGTGATGACACAAAATCCAACCATCGTAATCTTCATATATTAAAAAAAAAAGCCTTCTAATATCTTGTGATTTAAATAAATGTAACAATTTAAGAGATTCTTCTTATCATTGACTACAGAATTTTTAAAAATTGTTGAACTCTTGAAAGCAAAAATTTATTGAAATAATCTAATCATTTACAATATATCATAGTTGTGCATAACAGCAAAAACAATAATTTTGATTGGAATTGTTGTCAAAGTTGCAAATTAAACACTGATATGTCCCCTACCTGTGTGTATTTATATACATACACAGGCTGTATATACACTGTACATACAGTGCGTATGTACATACACTGAATATTGAATAAGCATAGGTCTTCGAAATTCAGAGCAAAGAGGAAAAAAGCATACATCATCAGTACTGAAGATTGGTTTCTTAACTAAGGCTAAGTCAAAGTCAAACAAGTAATGAAGATGACTTTGCTAGACAGATATTTATTTACTGTATATATGCGTCTCAGAAATTGTTGGTATTTCTCTTTCTTTAATACAATAACAGAAATTAATTATAAATTTAATAGATTCAACATAATAATATGATTTTGATTTTTCTTGTATTCTTCATTACAACCTTGGAGAAGTTGAGAACTATTAATTTTCCTAGTAGACAGCTGTTACTTAGTAGAGGGATTGGACTGTAATATTTGCCATTTAAAAAAATCATTAATGCAAGCTGAAAATGAAAGAAACTAGGGAAATAAAATGTAATAACTTCATATCCCTGCATTTCTCTCTTTGGATTAATTTTTTAATATGGTAAAAGATAAAATTATTTTCAAAGAAAAATAATAGGAAAAAGTCCCTGAATCCTTTCTTCATAGTTACTTATAATGCTATAATAATTAACTCTAAAATAATGGTGCATTAGTTAATCACCATATTGCAATGGAATTTCCATAGATACACATATAATGTGGATATTAATGATAGGTTAGTTCATCATGATTAATCTTTTAACAATTAATTTGAAGTGAATTAATGAATGACCGATCAGTCATTTATTAGGGAAGGAAGATGTGCAATTATGTCCTTTCTGTACTAAACACTTTTTGTTAAAAGATATTTTTTTGTCTATAGTAACAGAAAAGATGATAGGAAAAGGTTAATGCTATGAATATTTCTTCTATTTCGAATCACCATCAGATGTATTGGTACACATGAAAATCCTGTGAGTTGTCATTTGTTTTAATTAGAAAGCACAACTATTTATATGATATAAGATGGACTCAATAGAAGGTGAAAAACATACTTTTATACATTAAACTGAATAATTCCATTTCCCTTTGTTTCTAAAAAAAAAAAAAGTTGCTAAATGGTAGGACTGGAAACCTGACATACAGCTCATAGAAAGCAGTGCACATGGGATGGTTCTGAAATGATTCAGCCAAAACCTGAATTGTTTTAAGGCAGTTAGAAAATGTAAGTTATCTAAATAATTGTTCTAATTGTCTAATATATGCAGGGCCATAGAAGGCCATAGGTGGCTAGGGTAGGCTTTAGTTAGAAAGCAGATTTTTGCAATCCATATTCTGATACTGAAATCTACGTTTATCCACTGCTTAGCCTGGAGGCTCCACCCAGAGCTCAGGGCAGCTGATTGGGGAAAATTTACAGTTATACATCCCAGCTTCAGACCAGTATATTAATGCTCGTCTAATTATTGGAAGGATTTGAATGCTAATATAATTGACCTCTGTGAATTACCTTAGTTGTGGGAACACTTCAGTGGAGAGGAAGCATTTCTACATCACTGCCTTGAGTGCTTTCCTGCTCTGGGAGTACCTAGCCTACTTGTCAGTATAGTTTGAGCAAAAATGACTCCAGTGCTCTTCTTTTCACCTCTCCCAATGTCAATGTGTCTCAAGGAGAACAGAGCTCTTACATTTAAATAGCTCTTTTAATTTTTTCTTCATTTCATATGCATACAGATAAAATAATTACATAAATCTGAATTTGTTTCTTTACTTTTAATCATTGATAATTAAAAAAAATATTTTGTGAACTCATTTTAACCAGAGAAGTTTCAAGTTCATTAAGGAAGTATATGTTCTGACAGTCAGAAACATTTGAAGAGAGCTTTTATAAAGTTTCAGCTTTGTGTGCATTCTGACACTAATAAGGAAGACAGTACTTCTGTGCAGGAGACTATAATATGAATTTTATGACCATATTTTTCTCCTTCAGCTTTTACAGGAGGCAATCTTCAGATTATTTATGAGTGGATAATTAATATTTACATTAATATATTTTAGTCTCATTTAAATAAATCAAATGTCAAAGTTCAATTTTCTAACAGCGACAAAAGTCCCCAGTGAGCAGAGGGATATGTTGACATTGACCTCAATGTTCAAATTGCCACAATACCATCATAAGAATGAAAAAAAAATAAAAATCAAATCTATTTTTTTTTTGCTTGCTTCTTGTTGCTCTAGGATATGTCCCATCTGGTCCATATTTAGATGAATTATTATGTATGTCACTCAGTACCAGAAAAAAAAACCTAGTAATTTCATTTGGTGTTTACTTCCCAAAGATGAATCACAGTTCTAAGCAATGGCTTAGGGAACAGTGCCATGGTAGAAGAAATGGATGTGTTAGTCTATTTTCTGAAGTGTCTAATCGAGCAAAAGCTAGAAAAATAGCAATCATGTAATAAGAAATAGAAAGCTGAGAAACAACATAGGAGGAAAAGTAGTCTGATGTATGTATATTTGAGTAGTATTGTTTGCTTCAACAGCATTAATCCATTTTTGACAGGTAAAGTATCATACTATCTATAAAATTGCTATTAATAATACCTTATATTCTTAGAGGAACTTCTATCCCAAGGACTCACATGAGCTTCATTTTTGCCAGTTTATAAAACGATGAACTAAGCTTCACTTAGAACCCAGATTTTCAAAAGAATTTCCTGTTTACCTGGTGATCATTTTTATTACTCCAGCAGCATAAACCAGTGTATGCCTTATCTGGAAATCAGTCCAGAAAAAGGCTGCAGAAGCAGAATAATCATGTTTGTATTCTACACGAAATTTCAGGACTCTGGTTTCCAATTCAAGTTTTTGTGAGACATTTAGGTATCATACATTTGAGGAGCAAAGCCAGCTGCTCCTTTGCCACTGGGAGAATCTGGAAGGTATTAAGGATAGCCAGAATGATTGGAGAATGGTGAGCAAAGAGTAGGGTCAACTATTAACCCTAATTATCTTCAAATGTCTTGGCGGAGGTGTCGAGTAGTGTCCTCCTTTCACCGATAAGAACAGAAACACAGGGCAGTCCGTGGATCATCCTGAGCTCTTTCACACACTGGTCTTATCTGGTCACATCTAGGACAGCATTTATTCAGACAGCTCAGAAGGGGTTTTTCATCTATTTAGGCATATCACATGATTTTCCTGGTTGCAAACGTTAAGGTAATAATTTAAAGCACGTCTTTAGTACCTCTATGGTGTGTCCAGCTTTATGTGTCCTTTTCCAAGTCGCTTCGTCAAATTTCCCAGGGAAATGACAGCTAGCTCTTGGAGGTGATAAAATATGAGTCGACAAAGTCATCAGTGTTTGTGAGAAAAAGGTACTCAAGACCGACAGCAGTCTTACACGGACTATTATTGTTTCAGTCAAACTTCTGAAGGGCTTTGTGAATGGAAAGAGCAGTGAGGCACCTCTGCCTTGAATTTTCTTTGTCAATTCCCCTCTTTTTTTGGTGTAGAGATGCCCAGTCAGGTTTATCCTAGCAATTTTGAAGATTTCTGTCTGTTGATACCAAAATTCTGCGGAAAATCTAAATGTATTTTCACTGTTATCAGAGCAAAACTGAGAATTTAAGATTTTCAAAGACAAGGAGAATGGCTATATTAGGAATACTTAACCAAAATCTAAGAAAAACTTTTCATGTGAGTGGGATGTCCTAGTTCTATCTGTATTACTATAGCAACCAGCTAATTATTCCACTCCTCCTCCACTGCCCTTGTGTGCACGGAACCACTTTTTTTTTCCTTTTAGAATCTATTCACCATCCAAGATATATGGAGAGGTGATGGTGCCAAATTCTTGTTCCAAACTATTTCTGAAAACTGAAATTTCCCTTAAATCTTCATCATGAAGCAAATTAAAGGGTTTGCAGATAAAAGAGTCAAATCAGCTTGGTTTTTGGAGCACATGCTTAGAATGCTTTTTAAGACACTGCCTGAACTGGTATTGGTAATAACAGTAATGTACCTCCTCGTTTTGCACAGAGCTTCATTTTTGCATCACATTTTCAAAATCCTCAGGATTTTGAGTGCCAGCGTAATCAGAAAAAATATTAGTAATTTCAAATTTCTTTTTTTAAAGCTTGAGGATTTGTTCTTTTATTTTCTCACTTTTTTATGGGGGGGGGGGAAACACACTGAAAAAAACAAAAAAAAAAGCCCCACCCCACCAAAACCCTTCAAACCCACGACTCTTACTCCCTGTTGAGGATTTACTGGAGGAAAGAGAAGGTGTTAGTGGGAAAGTAGATTGACTCTTGCCGGGCAATTAGCTGCTTGTGTGGTTATCTGCAGAGCAACTCTGTCTGGCACAGTGTACCAGGCGACCTGCTAGCGCAGCAAAACCCACATGGTTTTAGCCTGGCTGCACTACACCCTTCAAAACTGTCCTGAGAAAAGAGTGCAGATGTTCTTAATGAGATATGTTTGGCATCCTATGTATACACAAGGAAGCAGAAAACTATGCAGCTTCCGACAAGCAGCCTTGATAAAGCTACTGCGGAGACACTGGCTGACTCAGGCCTGCTTAGTGTCATAGAAGTGAAAGCCATTTTGTCACTGACTCATTGTGAGCTCCCTTTAGAAGTCTTTTGGGACAAGACTGCTTCTTTTAATTTATTTTTTTTAGCAGTTAAACTTGGGGAATATGATCAGATTTCCTCTTGATCACCTGCTTGGTGGACAGCTTCAATTTGTTTTTCTTAAATATGAGTCACCGTAAAATGTGATGAATAGAGTTAAGAATTACCTCTACCTAGAATAAATTAGAATTTAGCTTAAGATGAAATAGTGTTTATGAAGAATTTCAAAATTATCCAACAGGAAGAAAATTCTCTAATTGAAAGCCCATATGGTTGACTGAGAGGTAGACAAGGGAAAGGAAAAGAAGTCTTGACTGAGAAATTGCCCTTTCTTTCCCCTTCCAGGCTCCCACTGGGGAAAGAGGAGAGGGAAGAGGAATACATACCCTATGTCTTATTTACATACAAGACTGGTGTTTGTTGGACAACATCCCTCCTCCGGGGATATTAATGTGAAGTGAGAAACAAATGTTCAATTGATTGTTTAACAGCCTTGTCTCTGCTCAGATGCCACTAACCAAAACGTGAAGCGAGAGCATAAATAGTGGCAGAAAAGACTAAGTCATCTTCTACTTGTTGAAAATGTCTAATATGTATGCGCACTTTTTTTTTAGATTAAAATATTCAAATTTTTTCTCTCTATTGGATGCCACAAAGTAATAAGATTCTCTCATTTACCAAGCTGACCTATCTGTTCCATGTGGGGCTCTAATTATAAGTCAGGGATGGAGAAGAAAATGCTCTCTGTAGAAATTTGCTTCAGATTTTTTAATTTTACTCTACAGATCTCTCTTATAATGCATTCCTGTGGTTTTGTTGGGTGAGATGATACTTAGTTTAAGAGTCTCATGCTAAGTTAGTGACATTTCCTTGAAGCTGACTGCCTCCCTGCACAGATAATGAAACATTTCATCAGCTTCCCCACAGGAAACTGATCTTAACTTTTAACCTTTTCTTTTTTTCCTGCTTGGACAAAGCAAAAAATAAAACATCTTTAAAGTGTTTATTCAATCTAAACATTAGCTTGCATTTCTGAAAAGTTTCACAGCTTTTGGCTTCACAGAATTCAGATTTGAAAGAGTAAAGGGTTTGAAACATTCAGGGAAGGACAAGACAGTAACTGCTTCATGCTGCATTTGCACTTGGGCAAAAACTGATTTCAGTGCTGTTGCCAATTATTTCCATGCTATCTGTAGATAGTTTTGCTTTCCCCTAATTCTGACATGAAACATTCTGTGATTCACTAGGTTGTATTGCTGTATCATTTGCAGCTTTCTAATGTGAATGGTTCTCCATAAACAAATGGAACAATTTGATTGGTGGAAAGCTAGGGTTACATGCATGTAACACAACAATTATATTTGGTACATGATGACATATATATTTTATCAGCAAGACTTTTCCAATGAAGGGAATGTGTTTAAAAATCTATGTAATTGGCCAAAGAGAAGCCACAAGTTCAGTGGGTGTTGGTCAGTTTAGATTATCACAGTGGTTTCTTATGACCTTAAAATTTATTAATCCAGGGATTTATTCAGTCATAGATGATCTAGAAAACTCAACAAATTACTCTTACTCAGATGAGACATACTGATTCCTAGATCATATCAAGTAAATTAGAATGACTTAAATTAAAAATCCTATAGGTCAGTTTACATTATATCTGCCCTGGACTGAATTTATGCCACAAAACTAAAGGAAAGTAACTATGAGCAGACTTCAAGGTTGTCTTGATAGATTTCTTTCCCTCTTTCTCCCTTGATGCATTGTATTTGTTTTTCTCCAGCTGTAGTATTATTCACTGTTGAATTGACAGAGAGCTGCTGCTGAACTTGTAATTCTGGATGCTGGCACTTTTTGCATTCAGAGACAGAGTGAAAACAGACATAACAGACATGCAGTTTGAGAGCATTAAGACTTATGTGTTCTGTTTTCATCTTGGTTCTAATAATTATGAGCTTATTATGTCATTCTTGTTATTCATCTGGCTACTATAGTAGAACTGCCACATTCTTACTAAAACTCAAGGTGTTCTTTTAGTTAATGACACAAAAGAAGCAACTGTGTACAAGATACAGCTTCCTTTCTGTAGTATTGTTTCTGGTTTTGAAGACTTACTTTGTTGCTTGTTTTAGTAACTGTTGCAGTGTCTTATTCAGCCTGATGTTTTATTTCTTGATTTTTAATTCTAATGCTAGGAATATTTTACAATTCTTCTGTATTTTGCTTTTTGCTTTCTGCATTTTCTTGATATCTCTCTTAAAATATGTAGTCATGGCAGTATGTAAAGCTCATTTTCCTCCAAATTCATGGGCCTTGCCAAAGTGATACCAAATCTTTTCTCTGTTTCCATTCCCTATGTCTTCAGACATATTGGTCTTACTTACATTTTTCTGAATTTTAATGTGGGAAATATTTCCTTTTGAAATACATAATTTGTTTTTACTAGTCTGTTTTTATTTATCTTTCAACTTAATAGACAGATTGAATTTATGATTACTTCACACACATTCTAGACCTGCTATCTTATCACATACTAATTATTTTCAATTTTGCATGTAAAATAGAAAGACTTCTTGCTGATCCAGTTGCTACTTGGTGAATAAATTTGCTAGCTATTACATCAAAAATGGCTGATATCTGGTGATATTTTCCAGTTTGGATACGGGAAATACATTTTTCTTGCAATATAGCTATTGGTAACATTTACATCTCCAGCAGTATTACAAAGGTCATACAGTTAAATCTGTTTCTGCAAGCCCACAGCAAAACCCCCCAAAATACCTGATAGAATATATTTTCAACTTTTGCTTAAGTAAACTTTGAATAAATAAAATTGAATTATATTTAAACACTTGTTAAAATATTTATCAACTCTTAATTCATCTTGGAAACTATGACAATCTCTTCATTTCAGAACTTATCCATATATGCAAGTATTTCATAGTCTGGGTAATATATTAAGACAGTCGCTGCTGCTTTTCCTGTTAATAAAAGTACAGCTTCTTTGTGAAAAATGTAGCATATGATCCAACATAAATAGAAAATCACCTGAAAAATCCCCAGTGCAGTCTCATCAAATGTGATGGGAACATATTTAGTGAGTTGTCAGCATTTTCAAATGACATTTAAGTTTTCATGTGACAAACTTAGAAAACTACTGAGTTCACAGAACATAGTTTGATAAACATTGCCTTGTCCTTTTGCTTGCAGCTTCAAACAAAATGCTCAGTGTTAGTATGGATTTCACAAAAGCTTTATCGTTGTTTTCTTTTTGTTTAATAAGATGTTTAATAAGATGCACCTCTTTTTCCAAATAAATACATACCAATTAACACAAATGCCAATATTGTTTTAGGGATTGTCCTAATTTCTTAGGAATTTGAATTTATCACAGCAATTTAGATTAATTTCATCTGGTTGTTTACAGATAAATTACAATCCTGAAAAAGGTCCTGCATTCTTTTTGCTTTCTCTTTCCATCTGCAGAAAATAAACCTTATGCTTAACAATTGAGTTTATTTTTTATTGCTGTGCCCAAGGCAAAATCTCAGATTGGGGTTTGCAATCTCAGAAGACAGACAGATTTAATATATTTGTCACTACCTTGACAGGGGGAAAAAATTGCTTAAATTCAGGTGTGAGAGATGAGTCTTTGTGTAACAGATGTAATCCTCACAATGAAATGTTTTTCAGGCGCTCAGTCGTCCATGTTCTGATTAGAAGACATGAGCCTTTGTTCTAATTGGCCTAACTGTAGTCACTACTTTTATTCAGATACTTCCATTCTCCTTACATTACCGAGCCCAAACGTCTGTGGATATTGTGCCCTATTTACTGACTTCATGTATTTCTAAGTAATTACAGTATTTTTCTCAAACATAAAAATGCACTTTAAAAGACTGGAAATGGAAAGGATAACATTCTTAACCACAGTAAATAGCAGTAATAAAATTATAGCTGTAGGCTGATAAAAATGGAGTCTTTTTGAAGATCAAACATGGTGTCATATTTGTGAGTATCAGGTGAGGTGTCCAGGGCTTCAATTTAGAAATACATCTGTAATTGTCTTTTGTCTTTACTTTCTAATTCATATTTAGGGACTTTAAAGATCTGTTGTAACAGGACTCTTGTTACATTTAATAAGTGCCATGTTGATTGGCGTACTCTAAGTAGGGTTTTCAGTTTGCCTGTGGGGAAATTTAATATAAAAACATTCAACATTCTTTTATTAGTGTTTTTTACTATTCCCAGTCCCATCAGACCTTTGGTGCAAGCAGTGTATTATTGAAAAGCTTATCTGTAAGAAGTGAGCCAAGGGGAAATTCAGCCTTTATTAATATTGACATCATGTTCCTGCACAATGGTTGTCTAAAGAAACTTTTCAATTGGATTTCAACTGCTTTGATGCTGTATAAATGGAAACAACTGAATGCATGATTTAACAGAGAACAGTGAAAAACGTTGCAGCCTCTATGCTCTAACATAAAGCATGTGTTCAAAGATACTACGTGGCTGTATTCTGCAATGTTTTCAGTCAACTTTTAGTTAGGAAACCAGAAAAAAGAAGTCCTTTGCTTCAAGACAGATTCAATTTAAAATGAACTTACTTTATTGCATTTTTAACAATTAAGTCTTGTGATTTTAGGTCTTGGACCTTGGTCAAAGGATTCTAGTCTTGTCACTCTTAAAAAACAATGTGCAAATTTGGCCTAATTGTTTAATGGACCAGATGTCCTGGCAAGCCAAAAATTGCATAGGATTTGGAGTTGGGAAGCCTCATTTTCTAGACTGGGCTCTAGCTTCAATCAAAAATCCCTGAAAATGACAAATCTCCTGATAATGTATCTTTAAGACATGTATACTTTCTGTAATATTTTCATAAAACAAAGATACATATCATTACAAATTACAGGCGGCATCCATACTGCATGCACTTGGTTTTAGATGTGTTTTAATTTGAAAAGAGCAATGGAGAGGTAGAAGATTCCATAGCATCTGAGCAGGATAAGGAAGGTCTAATCCAGTTATTTTCTCATGCTGAGGAAGGATGGAAGAGTTAAAGCTGAATTCTCACACTGGCACAATGCACGGGCACTGTGACCTACAACCCTCCTGCTGAAGGTAAGTGACTGTTCAATAATGAATTTAAGTTTTTCTGGGCCAGAGATAGAAGATGTAATAAAGTCTGACTCTATAGACAGCTCACTAAAGCACTCATTCAGAAGTGCTTGGCCTCCCCAAATCTGTAGCTATGTCTCTATTTCAATTCATTATTATCTAATAAATAGTGGCCTTAGTAGGTATTCTTTCTCATTTCAGGCTTGGGCCATTTTAGGTTCTTGTCCTGGCTTCTGCTGCAATAGAATTAATTTTCTTCATAGTAGGGGGTACAGAGCTCTGCTTTGGATTTGGTATGAGAACAATGATAAGGGACTAATGGTTTAGCTGTTGCTGAGTCGTGTTCGTACTAAGATCTTTTCTCTCATCCTAGCCCACCAGAGGGGAGGCTGGGGTGCACAAGTTGGCAGGGGACACAATCAGGACAGCTGACCTCAAATGACCTAAGGGTTATCCCACACCTTGTGTCATGCTTAGCATATAAAGCTGGGGGAAGCAGGAGGAAATGGGGAATGTTTGGAGTGATAACATTTGTCTTCCCATGTCACCGTTGGTGTGATAAAGCCCTGCTTTCCTGGAGAAGGCAGAACACCTGCCTACCCATGGGAAGTGGTGAATGTTTGCTTTTGTTTCCTTGTTCTGCTTTGCTTGCATGCATGGCTTTTGCTTTACCTATTAAACTGTCTTTATGTTAACCCATAAGTTGTCTGATTATTTCTCTTTCAGTTCTCTTCCCTGTGCTGCCAGAGGAGAGTGAGCAAGTGGCTGTATGGGGCTGAGTTGATGGCCAGGGTTAAACCATGATATCTGAAGTGTTTCTATCTGTTTTCTTTCTGTTGATAAGAACAATTGTGCTTGAAAAATCTGTCTTCTAAATAAGAGTTTTTCATTGGGACCCAAAAGGACGTTTTGTGTTTTACACTGGTAGATCAGGTAGATGGTAGTGTTGAGTGCTGCAGACTTGCAAGTAGGTTTTGATGGTGGGACCACACTAAAAATTGTTTCCATTACAGCAAAAACAGGCCCATGAGGAAGGGCTGTTATTAGGTACTGAATATATTAAAGATTATTCTGTATGATTCACAGAGCTGAGTTTAGATGCTAGTCCCTTCCCTCCTACTTATTTCTGCCACTTTTTCATTGCAATAGCTTTTTCAGCAGTCTCATAAGATGGCCTCTGAGATGTGGTTGTCCCAGAACAGTCACATGCTTTGTGAAAATTGAAGTACTTCATGTTCTGAATTTCAAAATATTTAAGAGATTATGTCATTGGGCCTAGGGGAAGTGGAGACGACTCAACATGATAAGCAATCTTTTCCTGACTTTAAACTTCTTTTGTTTAGTAGACTCACAAGTCAGTGAGTCAGTGTAATTTAAGCTAATGAAGAGTCCAAGAGGATAGCAACAAAATGAACAGGGCATCAAGAAATAGCAATAAAAATTATTAAGTCAGTTTAGTCTCATGAAGACACAAAGCCATGATGACAACTGTAATTTATGCAACTTATACAATATACCAGATACAGGACATGAGGCAAGTTCAAAGGAAAATTATGAAGGACGAAGATGCAGTTCTGATGTTGGTTTTTCTTCCCAGAAGTACTACAGTTCTCTAGAAGTATTACATGAATTGATATCAGTTGAGAGATCAGCTGAGGTATTTGAAGGAGCTCCTAGCCTACAAGAGGGGAAAAAATGAGATATTTAAAAATCGAAAGATTGATTTTTTTGTCTTTTTTAGCCTTAATTTTGTTTTAACCTAGGTAATAAGAATAAAAGACAAATAGTCATCTTCAATTCAGAACATCTTATGAAAGATTGATAAAACCCAAATGCTGCTCCAGCTTGGAGGTTTGTGAGAGTTTTTTTTTTGTTGTACTTGAGCAACAGTATCTTAGGGCCTATGCAATTAAACTTTTCATAGACTTAGTTTCTTGATCTGAAAAAATTAGATGCCACTTGTGAGAGGAGGTGTAGGCGTTCATATCTTCTTGGATCTAATTTCAGACTTCTTAAGGTAACCATCTAAAATAATTTGAATGAATCATGGGGTCTTTTGCAACTATCTCTCTCCATTGTTTATACAGGGAGCCTAGGAAACTGGCTTAGGCTACCTGACCACATTTTGACAGTGGAAGAGATATGTCAGGATAGATGCTTTTTAAATGGCCAAAGATATATGAAAGGAATACCTGCCCAAATGTTCATTTAGTCAGCAAGACTGTGAAGGGAGTAATCTCTTTAGCTGGAAAATAAAGACGTTACTTTCGAATGCAAAAGCTTATTGACACAAGACTAAGCAGAGGAAGATACTGTAAACAGTAACTGTGGAGATATGCAGCTGATATAATATTGTGTAACATCTAGCAGTTGTAGAAATACATTTATTTGTTGGACAGCAATAAATACAAATGGAATTGGGGGAGAAAAGAATTATGCAAATGGCTTCTGTAAGCAGCAACTTGAAACTTGGCAGGAACCATTATCAAATAGATTGTTTCTAAAGCCGAAGAACACTTTAAATTAGGTACAATTTTGTTAAGTCTCCTAAGTAATTCCTCATCTTTTCAGACGTCTTTTAATTTACAAGCTTAAGATATAATAGACAATAGAATATCTTGTATTTTTTTCTAAGTATTGTCTCAGAGTTTCCAATACTTTCCCCAAGGGCAGAGTCCCAACAGCTCGGTTACGTGGTCTTACTGACTCGCATACTATCCTAGTACGCTATTTTTGACACTAACACACTTTAACAAGAGTGATAAAGGGACCCTGTTCTGAACTACAAAGCTTGAATTCCTTTTACAGGAGCCAGCTCGGGTTGTCACAGTTGTGCTGAACCTGAGTTAAAGGGAGTAATGAAGCAGAGTCTGCTGCTAAATAGAAGTCAGCCTGGGAATGACCCAAGGACCCGGCTGAAGGGTCCTTGCTGAGGGCTGACTCCACCCTAGACACACTATTTTTGAAAAGGACAAGATGAATTCCTCTGAAAAAAAATCCAGGGAATAAACTAGCAATTAAACAATGTGAATTAATAGGGAACAGTGCTTCAGCACTCTCTCCAATCTTCTTTTATTTTATCAGTGTAGACATACCAAGTAAGTTCTCATCAGCATTAATAAACTATTAGCAAGGCATCACTCCTCTTTCTACCTCTGATTTTGGAAACACAGGGCTGAAACATCTATTCTGACTAGCACAGGATCAGCTTAAATTACAGGAGTTTTTTTTCTTTTCTCTGCCATATGAAGGATACTTGACTCTTTTTGGATCTAAGCTGGCTTTGGCAGCAGCATAATCATATTTGCATTTGTGCCTGAGCTAATAAATCCAGCCAGATCCGTGTTGTCTCTGAGCAGAGTCAGCCAAAGTTGTGGCAGTTCACAGCATGGTTAGTCCATAAAGCAGATACCTGAAAAATGGCTGTGGCTGTAAGAAAAAATGTTTGTGCCTTCTGGCCTTACATTACATTATTATTTTACAGGCTGCAATTTTTGCTTGCAAAGAACAAAAGAGCCCCACCCTGAGATGAGAACACTTGGTTTCTGAGAATAAACATAATTACTGCTGTGTATTTTAGACAACAGTAAATTAAAAATAGAACATTAGTATCTCACAGGAGAATTCCATCTTTTACAGTAAGAATGATGATTATATGCACTCCAGGTATTTAAAAACATAGTTCATACAGTGTGAAAGAAAACAATGTTTCTATACTTAATAGACTAGGGTGCACACTACATTAAGGAGCTGTATGATTTTACTCTTGAGTTTTTGAAAATCTCTAGATAAACTTATTTTATAAAGTGGCAGAGTGTATCGCCATGAGGAATCTCTAAAAACTTCACAATACAGTTATTATATAAATAGTAGCTATGAGAAATCAGTCAAGTTTCTAGAGTGACACATGAGATTCAGCAGGCTTATGGTCCACAGAATTTAAATTAAGGCAATTCAAATTCTGGCCTTTGTACTAGTTCCACAAAAGGATGTCAGGGATTTTTATTTGTCTTGGGACTTTCCTGAGCTTTGCCTTGTGTCCAGTCACAAAAAAACTTTTTCCGGTAAAGTCTACCTTTAGTAGATCTAAATTGAAGCAGAGTGTTGGCATATGCAGGGACAAGCAAGAAAAGGAGCAAGGGCAGCTGAAGGGCAGTTTGGAACTGGCAGCAACAAGTTGACAGGGATGAAATTGCCTCCAAAGCTCAGCACAAGCCTTGACAGTCCTGCGTAAACCTTCTTCCACTGGCTGGCTCTGGCTGCAGTGTTAAGAGGTGAGTAAGTGTCAGTGTGTGCTGCGCAGAGAGGGCAGACACTCCTCAGCAAAAAGGCTGCAATCCTGCCTTGGTGTGCTTTCTGTGGTGCGGCAATGCTTTCAGTAAGGCACGTCAGATCTGCTCTTTTGGCTACGGGTTTAAAAATGTCAGCAGGTCCCTGAAATTCCTTGTTTTCCACTGATTGTCTTATCTGACTCCAGGCTCTACTGGAGACCAAAAATTGCAGAATTCCTTGAAAAGAAAATACATGCAATTAAGTGAATCCTGTCATAAGGTGTGAGAAGGGTAAAAAGGGGCAAATTAAAAAAAGAACAATAGAAGAAATCTATAAATAAAGATGAGTATTGTTACTTATTTAGCAAAGCATTGATTTCACACTATCTCTTCTTCTGTGAGATAAGAATAGTTAATTTAATTAATACAGATAAAGAAGTGAAAAGAGAGAGCTAAAAATTTTGGAGATATATATTCAAACTGTAGGTCCCTGTACTGCAAAAAGGAAAATGCAAACCTCTTTTCAGAAGGGGATTTTTCCTGCCTTGAAGAACTTCTTCAAAGCCAAATCAAAATCACCCATTTTAAACAAATATGCACTCATAAAAACATTGAAACTTGTGGCACTTCTTATGATTAATAAATACCAAAGCATACAAAGTATGGAGTGCACCGTGTCTCTTACAATAGAAAACACAGTTTTGTAAAAAGCAAAATTTTAATGACAATCTGAAAACCTTACAATTTTACAGTGCTACTTTCCCCAGGAATTTAAACCATCATATTTTCTCAACTCTAAACTCCAAAAAAAGTCCCCTTAATTTAAAGTTTGGTCTTGTGAACGATGAACATATAAGTTTGATAAGGCAGACACAGAAAACTACTAATGAGGTTGTTAAAGTTTCCAACAAACTATCCTAAAGATATTTTATTATACATAGAAGCATTCTGCTAACCTATACTGATATCTTGGAAGAGCATTTTTTTTTAGATTCCTGAAAATAAAACAGCAGCTGAAAAAATAGAAGGCCTAAAAAGTATTACAGTTCATCATAAAGCAGACTTGGATACAATAGGTTAGCTTGTAAATCAGAGTTATAGAATTGACTGCAGGATAACTAAAACAGCGGAAGCAGTACTATTTGCAAAGGAACTACAACTCCAAACAATACATCTAACCAATAGAAAACAAACACATTAAAAGAAAGGAAATTAGTGAAGTCATTACACAAACCCAGCTGGGAACCCAGCTGTTTAAAGATGAAGCAAGCACTCTAATTCTTGATCTTTGGGAGTGTCTAATTAGAAAACAAAATAAAAAGTTTTTCTCCAAGACAGTATTAAAATAAAAATAAAAAGAAAGCTTCCTTTCAGAATCAGGTTTGTCTGCTGTGACAGTGCAGGATTTTGGAAGGCTGAATAACCAAACAAAAGATAAGCATTTCTACTGCAGAATTATGGAATTAATTGTGCTTAAATAAGGGCTTCAGTCTGCCCAAGCGTAACTCCATGACGTACTTATGAACGGCTTTTGCTTTGTAACTTACCTGTTGTGCTTTTACTCCACCATTTAAAACATTAAATAGATAATTTGGAAGCCCACAGTGTTAATCACGCTGCTTGAAAAAAACAATCAGAAAAGCACTGCACAGTTGAGGACATAATGGCAAATTGTACTTCAGACCATAGCCATGAACCTCTGTCCAGGACAATCTTACCTGCAGGAGAAGCAGCAAAGCATGTTTCTTCTATTAAAGAATTGCAATTCAAACTTAGCACTTTTTCATTTTCTTGGCTCTATTGCTTTGATATTTATAATTTTAATGCACAAAGGAAAAAGAAGGTTATTGCAAGCATAGGGATCAGATAGGCAGAAACAGGCAGGAGAGGATAAAGGAGACTGGATTTGAAATAATACAGATAAGGATACACTGACTGTGGGATAAGTGTAGCACTACTTCTGACCATATGCATCTAGCAGCTTTAAGATTTCCAAGAAGATAAATATGAAGATAAAGAGATTTTCTGAAAGAGGCGACCTACGTAATCACTCTCCTACTTTGGGATAATTGTCATTAGACTCAGTGCAGAAGCTGAAAGAATTTGAGACCCTTTTGCTAGATGATTTAAAAACATGCCTCAGATTGTCCTCACAATTCTCTTAAACAGAATTTGCTTTAACTTTCTTTTTTCCCAAATGTTGCATCACTCCTTATGCTCTTTACAACTTCAAAATCACTTCACTGTTGATATTACTCTTGCCTAATGTTGTTATTACCTTATCTACTATAAAGACATAATTTATGTCAATATAATGGTCGTGTCTAAGCTGCAGTAGTAAAACAATTTCCCTAGTATTATTTGGTTCTAGGGTGCCATTCACTGAAATGCTAATACTATCAGCCACAATCCAGTAGCAGACAAGGTGAGGTTTAAATTTTCTGAGGATTTAGTGCAAGGAAAGGATCCTGAGGCATCAAGAATGGTATAAAAATTTGCATGAAGCATGATTGTGCAGTGAAATTGTTTTAATGTGCGCTGACTTTTTAAGAATGCTAAGTGCATGCTGAATATTAAGCCAATACTTGAAGATATTTGTGTTAATCTTTAAAAGGGTACCTCTTTTTACATTATATTAATAACACTTTAAATTGCTATAATAAAAGAAGCATGCAGGTTCACTTTTACAAAAATGTATTATCCATCACAAACCACTTATTCTGCAGGCTAAATTAATTGAGGCTATTTTATTAAAAATACCAGGATGTAGTATTTTCATCCCTCCATTGGTTCAGCCATTCATTAAATTAAAATCTATCTTCCTTCTGAGTTTTCAGCCTACCCTCTCACCTGGATTGAATCCACATGACAAAGACTTAAGTTTGGAGAAAGTCTTTGAGGATCCAAAGGTGTGAGAGCCTGCTACTTTCCTTTTCCATTATATCTGTAATGTTTAAGCTGTTAAGCTTGTTTTTTCAGTTCCCCCCTCTGATGCCTGGTCATCTTCCCTGTCAGGAGACATGATATACAAATAACCTTCCTAGCAGTTAGACAGATGCCTATGGTTGTGTAGTGGCCATTTTCCAAATTTCAAGATGGATAATTATGATCAAGGAAGAAATTTTGGAAGAACTCAGGCAAAATCTCTCCTGAGACGGCCCGTCACAGAACAGTCTGCCTGAAGGTCCTCCAGAAGCACTTCAGTCAAAGAAGGTCTCACTCTGAGCCTTACCTTTTCAAAACTCTCCTGAGCAATCCTGTTAAATGCACAGATTTAGAAATATTGAGATTACGATGTAGAGAATTGCTACTTGGGGAATTTAAAAAGTGTTGGTCATTAACATTAATTAACATCACTTACGATAAGCAGTGAACTTGGTAGGCAGCTGATAGGAGACCTATCTTGACATTATTCTAGCAAAGAAGTATGTTTCTATTTGAATCCATTCACTGATCTCGTCTTTGAAAGAGCTCAATGCTCAATTAAAAAAAAATTTGAAATTTAAAACCACATACAAATATTTAGTATGTACACAATGAGTGCTCAAGTATTTGATATTTTATTTGGATGAGGATCAGCTCTTGTAAACTTTTTTTTTACTTTTTAAGAAAACTGATTCTACCAGGTGGAAAACAAAATGTCATCTCAAAATGTTTTGTAAACTTAAATGGGTTACTAAAAATTAAATTTCTTAGCAATTATGTAGTTCAAGGGATACAAGTGCACTTGAAATTTGGGCCAGGTGCACCGCGTTTCTATACAATTCTGCACAAGCAAGCAATCTTGTAGCTCAATATGATTCCTATATTATACCTTCAATTTGCTATTCCATCTTTCCCCACACCTTTACAGTTTTTTGTTTTGAATACTTCAGTTTTTCTGTTTTTTTTTCTTCTATCTGTTTTAGCTTGCATCAAATTTGTTCGTCATGTCTTATTAATAATGAAATCTCTCCAGGGCAGGGAACTTGTCTTATTTATTTTTATAGAATTCAGAACAAATATATGATATTATGTAAATGATTTTAATTTAAAAATAATAATAGTTTCCTATCAAGTCTCATTTTGAGGTCCATACTCAATTTTTCTCTCATATGTTTCTTATGTTACTACCAAGTTCAGTATTTTCTTCATGCATATTTAAATACTTACCTTTCCTTATAGAGTGCCTAAATTAATTTACTTTACTTAAGCCACGTGTTTTCCTATGAGAAGTCCCAATTTCAGGGGGGAAATTCCTAGACCCACTGTAGGCAATAAGAATTTTAGCATTTCCTTAATCAGGGACAATCTTTCAACTAAACCTCATCTGGCAGTGGTCACTGTGCCATGAACTGCTATTAAATTGACTGCAAGGTAAACTCTGATTCCAGCTGCCACTGAATGGGGGAGAAAATACAAATTATTTCCCCTTTCAATCATTTAATGTGTGAAACACTTTCTGAATGATATTCAGTGTCACTTTCTTTGACTTTTATTTTCCTTTATGATATGCTACTGTGACTTTAGTTGTGCTCACTCTGTAGCAAGAAGGTTGTTTTCGCATGACGTTCACCCTTCAGCAAATGAACATTTGTTGATGCTGAGCTCCACTCTTATGCCTTCTCTACCCTCTGTTTTCTTTGGGTTGTGTTCCCCCTCCTACCCCACTAATGAGCTCAGACTTTCCCAAAATTTTTCTTTTTTTCATCCTAGTTCTTCCATGTCTACTCTCCTATCCCACACTGTCCAATCATAGCATTCTCTTTTCACTAGTGAAAAGCAAAATCTCATCTCCTGAAGAAGCTAAATATTATTATTACCCTTACTTTCCAAATAGGAAAGCAAAACCAGAAAGGCAGTGAATAGACAAAACAAGAGAAAGAATCAGTGTTTAGATCTGGGATTAGCACACAGAAGGCAATCTGCAATTTGTCCCATGGTTGGGATTTTCTCGCAGATTTGGAATAATCGTGGCCGTGGGATTATATTGCTTGCTAAACTGAAGCAGGCAACAGCCACACTGTAATTCTGCAGCAACTTGGGCTGCTTCCACTCTTTGCAGCTCACAGAGGAGCCTCTGTGAAATCAGGGATTAAGTATAGATTACACTGAATAGGCTGAGATTAGTTTTGAGAGTAACAGCATCCAGAAACTCAGGAGGGCCCAAGATTTACAGAATATGAGTGTGTCTTTGATACACAGACCTAACACTCAATGTGCCCTGGAAGTCTCTGCACAGACTATATTGTATCTTTCTTTGAGAGAAAAAAACAACTCAAATTCCAAGCAAAAAATAAACAACAAAATCAAGCCATTCTCCTAACTAATTTCTTAATGTGTGATTGCTTATAGGAATATTTTCACCCTGTTTTGTTAATTCTTGGAATGAGTGCTGAAGTATTTCTACTGGCAATGGATTTACTTTATACTAGCAAAAGTATAGAATGCTTCAGAAGGAAGAACGGTGAATTTTAATAAAACTGAAGAATAACCACTGAATGTGTTTGTTTTTTAAAACACTATACACAGCTGTTATAAAGTTGGCAAAGATGCATGCCAGTGAGCTACATATCTGATACTACAAACTGTTTGTTTCACACTTTACTCAGTAACAGCTGGCAAAATGGTATTTAAGAAGAGTTTTGTTTCAATCTAATGAGAAACTATGTTGCAATGTACTGTACTGCCTGCGGAAAATAATAGGACAAACATTGATTTTTATGTTGCTATAATAGTTTCATTTTCGATAAATAAGATTTTATATGCATAGTTATTTGCTATCATTCCTCTCTCCAGGCTACCAAACCAAACCAAACAGTCTTGAAATGAAGTTTAGCCGCTTGAGAACTGCCAGAACAGGAAAAGATCTCCCTTAAGGTTTGTTTTATATTCCACTGACATAAGACCAAACTGGTGTCAAAGGGAACCAGACGGTGGGACTTAGAGAGGCAGAAAGACATTAGGGCACATCAATACCAACATGAAAGGAGCATAAACAGAAAACAGAGCATGGAGAGTAGTGTAAACTCAACTCCAGTTTTGTATATCCCCCAAGTATTTGAATTATTAAATATCTTATTTATGTATTTTAAGAATGACATAATTTTTAAATACATCAAGACAAGACAGCAGACAAAACGTAGCATCCACATGAGCTTTTACTCAAAGCAGCTCTTTTCTTCCATTAACATGGATATTATTAGAATTTTGCTTATTTTATATCAGTGTAACTCAAGATCAGAATCAGGTCTACAAGTATGTGTTTACTGTGAAATGAAGCAAGCAATGTTTTGAATACTCAATAATTCATACTAAGAGTGTTACTTACCATTTCGCTCTGCCAACTACCTCTGTCAAAGGCAGGGCACAAATCTGAAAAGAATCATTCAGTGGACCATAGCTCAATGTCCAAACTGCACAAAATATTATCCCTTCTCCCTCAACAGCCTCCTAATTTGTCCCAAGAGACTTTTCATTCCTGAGCATCCTCACTGTTTTCAGCCACACAATTCCCCTCAGCTATATGTTATATATCTTTAATCTTGTAGATGGAAACACAAGCCTTCATGTCGATGCAGACCCTTAGAACACAAAAATTAAAATGTAGTATAAGAGGCACAGGGAGACCTTTTAGGAAAGAAATGTAGCCAGCCAGTTGGGGACCAGCAGAAAAACTGGCCCAAGCCAATGTGGTGATGAATCAATATGTACCTCTTGGGCTGGTTGTCAGGGATCACGCTGTAGATCCTGGCCATGTAGACATGGGTGCCACCAAGGCAAAGTTCTCCTTTGAGTTCTAAATGGAAATGCAATTGCCAATAAAGCAATTAGTGGCATGAGAAGACCAGGGTCTTACATGATTCTTCTGAGAGTGATTTAAATCTGTCCATATTCCAGAATTTCTTGGAAGCTATTTTGCAGAGCCTGGCTTAATAATGCACACCATCAGCTATTTCTAAACAGTTTTACGTATTTCCAAGCAGGCTTTTTTCTCCACATGTTAAGAATGAGCCTTGTCAAGTAGTCATCCTTTGGATGATTACAACTTCAATTAAATTTATTTGGACTTTTGAGTAAGACTCTAATAGAGGATGAAAAACACTCATGACATCTGATACCTATTAATTTGGGAATTCACAATTTAATACCTTCAGTGTTATGAGTGTCTTACTCATTTGCAAATACATTTCAAAGTGTGTTTACTTGTGCTTATAATGACATTATGCTGAAAATATTTCCTCCTCAAAGGAATTTATCATATTTTGTTTGCTATTACTAACATGTTTTTTGAGCTGTTAGTCTGAAACAAATATTTAGACAAGTGAAGGAAGTAGTATTATTATTTCTCCCATTGCACATTAGTAAAATGCAAAGTACTATGCACCTAGATTGTTATCTGTTTCTGATGAAGCTTGTGATTATATTTTCTGGGTTTAGTTTGAAAGCTAAGACATCTGTTTATCTGGTGCATACAGAATAACTCTCATGTCTCTTCATCTCTTAAATTTTCAAAGGCTTTCATTCTGTTTTAAATCCTTTGAAGAAGCAGTAATCAAAGACAAAAATTATCAGAGGTACATTTTTGTTTTCCAAACAATGAAAATAACAACGCTCATCATACTCCGATTTCAGGCACTTGCAATGAAACTTCAAACCTGGAGATTTGCCACAGAAATCAAAAGTAATATGGGTAGCAGTAAACTCCAAAGTGCTGGCTGGATTACAGTTAATATGGGTATACCCCCCCTAGACTTCAATTCATCATATAAATTTAAACCAGGCATTTAAATAATAAAGACCAATAAGGCATTGCAAAGACATCAAAAAACATATCCCATCACAGCATGACAATGCATCAAAGTTTTCTTCTTTTTTTATTCAGATAAAGAAACCAGGGAGAATAATGATGAAATGCCTTTGTAGCAAAAAACATTCTGAAAACAGAACATGGAACAAACAATATTTTGCCACTCAAAACTGATTTTCAATTTTAAAACTTAGATTGAAGCAATATTTTGCAAGGAGGAATCAATATTTCCCTGTAAAGAAATTGGCATTGCAGTTGAACTGTTTAAGATCATTTTCTTGCCAAATCTATTAAAAATACAGTTTTACTTAGCACTTGAGGGGAAACTAACAGAGGTCTTTCTTGAAAACCTGAAAAGTTATCTGTGTATTTTTTATTCATTTATTACTTCAACATACACCTCCACTACGATCACGCCATTTTTGGAATACTCTTTGGGCAGAAGAATTAGCAGCTTTAGTCAAGTTAAGAATAGCAGGAATATTGGAAATGTTTTTTTAAAAAAATCTAATTGGTGGTAGATTTGAACGCCAGTGCGAAAACCCACACAAACTTGAAGTGAAACATGATCTTTAAAGACTTGCCTATTATCTTTTGTTTTATTAGAGATTAGCATGATGAGGATAATAGTTAAGAGCAAATTCTGCGGTCAGTGATAGGATTCCTGCTGTCCAGATTTAGACACCTGTGCTGTAATTGCTTACTTTACTAATCATTCTTTACAGTCAATGCAGAGAAATACGTTTTGCTAGTCTCCTGCTCACCTGACCTTTCGTAGACTTCTACTTCAAAATGAAGTGAATTGCAGTCCAGAAGCATCTAATAACAGGAGCTTGAATGACCAATTCACTGGTAGCTCACATCTACATTTTATATATAAATAAATAATAAAAAAAAAAGTCTTGGTTTTGAAAGACAGGTGCCTGCCAAGGAAGGCAGGAGCTTCTCTTGGAATAGAAAATGTAAA
>VXBU01011670.1:476914-506621 GCA_013400315.1 Bombycilla garrulus
AAGGAAGGAAGGAAGGAAGGAAGGAAGGAAGGAAGGAAGGAAGGAAGGAAGGAAGGAAGGAAGGAAGGAACTTTTCAGAGCTGAGAACAATTTTCCCCTTAAAGACACATTCCTCATTTGACTCATCAGTATTCCTACAGCTGCCCAGCCACTGAAATTTGGCTAAGGGTGTGTTGGAAGAAAAGAAAGAATGTCATACAGTACTGTTCTGGTCCTTAGTCTTCACTCTGGAGTGCACAGCAGACATCACACAGGGTCAGAGTCCTACAGGTTCAACAGACTCAGCCCTGCACTCTGCACTTCGCTCGATGACATCTAATGGGATGCTGAAGGGTTATTATGCCAAGAATGTGCAGCCTTGTCATGCCTCTTACCACTTCGGATACCAGTTGGACAAAGAAAATGCAAATTCTGTCTTCACAGTTGCATTGAACAGGAGGAGATAATTGAAGGTATTTTTTGCTGTGCTGGAAAGCAGAGAGGAACTTTTGAAGATGCCAAGGCTTTTGACATAGGACCTTTGCTGGGTTTGTTACTGATGTGTAGCACATAGATATCAAGCATGGAGAAGAAAAAAAATTATCTATCACTCCAAAGTAGGTAGGAAACTGTATTCCCGTATATTTCTTTTGACAACATTAGTTTCCCTTATCCCTCCATTCTCTTTTTAAACAAGTGTGGTTTGATTAGATCAATAACGATCAAAATACGCTTTGACAGAAGCAACTTTCAGTTCATTTAATAACTATGACACCTGAGCCCTTTGTCCCTCCAAAAACATACACAAACATAAAAAACAAAGATTAAAATTTAAAAAGCATGGGATTTTTCTAATTTTTTTCATTTGAAATTGTTCTCACTTGTTTTAAGAAGCTCATTTTGCTATCACAATTCATCTTCGAGATTGCAATGTAGTTTACATCAGTTTGACTAGTCTTAAAATAACTGCAGCAAGTGCTAAAAGTGGAAGCTTTCCTCCATGTTATCCTAGGAATACATATTTGCTGTCTGTGAAGAGCGATGCTGGCTTTCAGTCCTGTTGGCTCAGGGCCGCACTCACAGCCCTCTGGGCAACTCAGACTGTGGCTTGCAAAGGCTTTGAGATGACTTAAACACAAACTACTACTGAAAGTGCAAATTCCTCCAATTGTCCCTCTGCCCACATATTCCACTCCCACACCTCCCATTAGCATTTATGCAAAAGGAATGATCCAACTCAAAAGTTTTAGTACTTGGGAAGCTGGGTGTTGGACCAATTCCCAGATCTCTCTTACAAGGTAGCCATAAGATCTTACGCGCTGGCACAAGGGAAAAGGTGGGAACAGAGAGACAGAGAGGAGAGGGTGGAGGGATCATCTTCTTTAGCAGCATTTTGTACTTTAGTTATTAAAGTGTTCATGAAAGCACAGCCTAATTTAATTCACATTTCCATGTTTAGTGTTTCCAAGATAGATGAGCGACTGTCACACTCTCTGACTCTCAGTTCTACCTTCCTCCCCTCCATCTGGGAACAGCCTCAAGATGCTATCACCACAGCAGCAAAAGAGCCCTCAATAGCATATTTGCCTGTCAGCTGGGTAGTTGACTTCAATTAGAAGTGTGAGGAGTTTTGTCCTATAGGTCGCAGGTAGATTTTCCTAGCCAGATTGGGTTGGTTAACAAATCAATTCAGATCCTTTGCCTTTACCTGCATGATTTGATTTTTTGGGGAAGGGAAATAGCAGTGGGGTCAGCTATACATATCTTATGGCCTTGATCTAAATGGAAAACATAGAATTAAAGTAAAAACCTAAGCAATTATTATGGGGAAAATTAAGATTTTCAAGTTGCAGTTACAAAAAAAAGTAAATAGAAAAGGTGAGGGAAATCAAAATAAAGAAGGGGAGAAAGTAAAGAAAACTAAATGTATAGTCATTTTAATATACTAGCATAGTGAAATTGGTGTTATAGAACATCAAAAATATACTGGCCTTCTGCCTCAAATGGACAGATATTCTTTTAAAGCCCATGAATAATTGTGACAAAATAAAACTCATTTCAGTGTGAATTTCAAAAATATTACGGGAGAAACTTTTGTATGCATTTGAATATTGAAAGCCTATCTGCTATAAACCAATATGTTAGTAAGTATTCCAGAGTGACAAAGACCCAAACAACTGATGCCTTTGTTGAATATAAGTCTAAGATGGTACACAGCTTAATGGTTTTCCACAGAAAATTATAATCTTGCCTCTTGGCTTTCAGCAGGTCTTGTTCCCTCTTCTGCCCTGGATATTTGCTCCCCTCCCCAGCTGGAAGAATATCCCTCTGCTCAGTTCCAATGTACACATACAAATCATTGACCCGAGTAGCAAGTCAGGTGTATCTGGCCACTCTTTAAGGAACAGAATGCCTGGGACTGTAAGATAAGGTAAGACAGGTATTTTTAAAAATTATTTTAAAAAAGTAAAAGGGGTTCTGTGCAGAAGACAGCATTAACAAGCAATATCTAGAACAGATTTAGGACCCTACACTTGAGAGAACTTTGAAGTGTGATCCAGCCTGGCTCTTATTCTCTCTACCTTTTCTAAATGAGCCTTCTCAGGAAGGGAAAGCCCAATTTGTTTAACCCAGTGTCCCCCAGTGTCAATCATTCAATGTTAATAAAAAATCCCATTGCAGACAGCATCTGTCAGCAGCAGGCTTTCCTGAAATGCCACTGAGCAATACTGAACTGGATATGGAGATGAAGAAAAGGCATTTTTAGCAATGGGTTTGCATATATAATATATGGGGTTAAATCCTATTCTGAAGCAGGCAGATGAAAATGAAGAAGGAATTCAACAGATGAATGTGTCTGGTGTAATTTTTAATGCCTTAGGCTATGTCTGCATCAGGAGCTCATGAAATCCAAGAGAAGCATTCTTGCGGTACTCAAGACTCCATGTCCACACCACTCTCATCTCACATTTTTTCACTTTGGACTATTTGTAGTTTGGTCTGAGAGGGTGAATTTGGTGTGCTCGTGTGGGAAGCATTCTCCGGGTTAGTTTAGACTCCCTCAAACCACTGCCTTTGGAGCTGCTTTGTAATGGGAACCACAGCTTAGAAAAGGGAACCTTTAGGAGATTGTTGCACAAAATGCACTCCTGATGCAAACATTCTGCAAGGTAGCTGAGACATTTTGGCAATCAGATAGGCCAGAGATTGTGGAAAATCTGTGCCTTTTTGGAGGAATATTTAGAAGGTAGACAAGACACTCTACTAAAATAGCAGTAATACCTCTGCCACTCCCTAAGGGAAAAGAGATCTGGATGAATATATCTGATGGCAAAATGAAAGTAAATCTGAGCCCTGTGGATGTTCTGACCAAAGCAAACAATTCCCTTAATATTCCCATCTGTGAATGCAGACCTCTGTGACAGTAAACGAGGTATTTATATATATTTGCACAGAATCTTTTTCTTTTATCTTCTCTGTTTGCACAGTCCTATGAACCTCTGAGAATTATCTGTATTTGTCTGCCTGAATCCTCCCATTTGGTTTTGTATCTCTTTGGTTCTATCTTTTCTTTATTTCCAGAAGTCCACATGGCAGCTTTCCAATTGTATTTATCCACTCCAACTAATTGAGTCACATAAATGTAAGTAATTTGAAACATTATTGTGAGAGATTTCTGTTTGCCTCTTTAATTAAGCAGTTGTTCACAGGTGCATACAGTTACAACAAAATTAATTGATAGCTTTATACTGCAGTTCTTGAGTCTGCTGCTATTTGGTGTTTGCAAACAGTGGCATTACATATGTCTTATGTTGTTCATAGGGAACATTTCTCATTTTCCTTCAGTAAAGGTTAGGACAGATTGACCTATATATTGGAAAATCTATGCAAGCAGTAAAGGTAATTTTCCTAAGAAGGAAACTGAGCAAATGTTTAGTTGTGGAATAGTTTATTACCAATGGGAAGAGCTGCAGCCTTGCCCTATTTTTCTGCATCCTTAGAAAGTATCTTGAATGCAAAAAAATCATTGCTAGGGGAAGTTAATAACTTCTTGTGGAAATTGTGGGCACCTTATTTGTTGTTGCCATGGACTTCATTACCTTAACCATACAGGATCATTATAGGATTATTAATAAAATTTCTTTTAAGTGGTCCATTTTTTAGTTAATTTAAACATTAAAAACAGTACATGCAAAAGGACTTTAGCAGCAACATGAGAAAACTTTAGAAGGGTAAGCATGTAAGTCTCATCCTGTACAACTCTCATACCTAATTCCAGGCTGCCAGTAGTTTAAATGGAAAAAGATAGGTATGAGTACAAGGGTAATTAATAGAGTAATAGGAACATGGACTATCTCAGGTTGAAAGGGACCAATACGGATCACTGAGCACAACTCCCTGCTCCTCACAGGAGCATAACTGCACATAACTTTATAGAACTGCAAAAGATTTCAGTTTGCTTTTAAATAATCTTAATTTTTTAATTATGACAATAGATTGGAACAATCAATGCAGTGCTAAGAAGCTCTGCACAGCAAGCAGACATGAAAGCTGTTTCCCAATGCATCTGCTGAATCTCCTGTGATCTGAGGCTATGGATTTCAGTTTTTGGCACTGGATTCCAACAAATCCTTTGCTTAATTTATTTTTGTTTCTGGGTAAGGTGATCCACCATTATTGTGATGATTCAAATAGATGATTTTCTTTGGGCTGACTTTGAACTTACCAGCAGATGGACTTACACCTAAAATATGACTATCTTCTCGCCTACTCATTTTCTGTTCAAATCCTGCTTTTCAGTTTGACAGAAGACTGGAAGTTGAAATCCCCTTTTCTCTCTTTGTAATTGCTTGTTCCAATGGTTTCCAAATGGGGAAAGCATAACGACCTTGTTTTCTTCTCACTTCTTACCTTCTTACTTCTTTTGCCACTTATTTTTCGCCAACTGCCATTAATTCTTCAGCTCAACCAGCAGAAGAATTTCTAAGAACATTTGTCTTCTGCTTCTGCAAATACAACAGTTCAGCTTATCTAAAGTTAGAATTGCCATGTGGAAGTGACTACTTCTTTCTCTTTGTCTATGTGTTTGGTATCAACTTACATAGAATGAATTTAGGCTACAGGATTGCTTTTGTACAGTATTCCTGAAACATCTTTTGTTTAGGGTGAATAAATATGTAGATAAGAGTCTGTCCCTCTGTTTAAACTCTTCTTGACAGGATTCTTATTCCTTGCAACTAAAATAAGATGAAGTAATAAAAGAGTAAAGAATAAACAGATAATAATTTACCATTAACTGAGATGGGAGAAATAAAAAGAGTATACTTTCTTTTACATTTAGACAAACCCAAACTACTACCATATGCTTTTCCTATAGGCTATACCAATAACAGCAATAATATAAGCTCTCCTCTAATGCTGTTTAGTACATAATAATTTCACACAGAGCAAACTCTGCCTAGTAGAGTCAAATGCATACTATTCCATCTAGAAACAGAACAGAAAGGTCACACTTAATGAAAACAAATTCTGTCCTGTGACTAAAAAAGTATAGAGGCTGGAGTGGAGACTTGGACTTGATGATCCTTATGTGTCTGTTCCAGCTTGAGTTATTCTATGTTTCTGTGAATTGCTGTCTTCCATTGTGATAATTTGAGAGCTAATCTGGAGAGTTCTCATATAATTTTCATGACACTGTTGGAACAGCTGATGTGTTGTTGTGCCTGGGCCAGAAGACAGTAATTGGCAGCCTTATTTTATTCCATGTACAAAACAGGATCATGTACATGATGAGCAGCTGTGTTTCAGGAACGGGAGGCAGAAGCTTCCAGCTGAGGGATAGAGGATGTCATGAGGTTCATCTGAGCATGAAATCCCCAAACATTTCAGAAGTACAGTGCTGAGAAGCAAGTACGAATCTTTTAGCTATATTGAAAAAATGTAATAGAGGGAAGCTGTGCCCAGTTTTTCTGCCACACTTGATAGTTGTGAGAAAAATCTGAAAGTTCTGAAAGGAGCTACAAAAGAGATTAAGAATGGTAACTTAAAGAGCTCAAGTTGTTTCCTTTCCCTAGAAGAGAATTACTCAACATGACTGTAATGAACATGTATCTCATTTGGAGAGAAGGTTTTTTGCAAGTAGAAGAGATTCTTAATACAGCAGGAAAGGAAAGTGAAGAGACAGAAAAAAAGATCCAATAGCAGAA
Organism: Bombycilla garrulus; assembly: GCA_013400315.1. Lineage (NCBI taxonomy): Eukaryota > Metazoa > Chordata > Aves > Passeriformes > Bombycillidae > Bombycilla > Bombycilla garrulus. Next base: position 483,100 of record VXBU01011670.1, read on the forward strand.
ACCTGAAGGCAGACAAATGCAGTTGTGAAACACAGTTTCCTTTTCTAAGGGAGAACTTCATACAGATCTTTTGTATTTCCCTTTTCAATTCAGTTCTCTGTACTAGTTTTGGCTATCCTTACTAAAATCTATTCTGCAGGTCATTTAGAAATTATGAAATTACTCCCTGAATAGTTGACTGAAAGTCTGTGTTTGGAGTAATCTAATACTAAACTGTTACAACAGTTGAGATGTGAGTGTATTAGTAATGAGCATGTAGGTAACTGACTGAGTAGCATATAAACCAGGAGATGGCATGATTTTCCTTCCCCTCACAAACTCAAATACATCTCAAATGCTGCTGTAAAACTGTCCATATCACTCTTCATTCTCTGTAAGATGAATCTGAACACTGGTGCTCACCATTTAGTTGGAACATCCTTTAGAGCTTATCAAGGTTGTCAGGTGACTCCACCCTGGCACTTATGCAAAATTGCATATGTACAAGAAATTCTGTTCAATGTGGTCTAAACTGTTAGGTAGAAGAGTGCCATGCAGAAGTTACTGCTGTTGGTGTTCTGTCTTGAACTTTTACATAGCATTATGTAATCATCACTGCATTATGTATGGACTTCTAGCAGAGCTGGACAATAAAACTGAGGAAGTAATCTTTATTGAAGAAAAAAACCTGCCCTGCTTCGTTTCCACAATTGTCTACTGGAATAGAATATTATGGATGTTTTCTCATCAGTCATTATGCCTTGATGTGTCCATTCAGTGGGCGAAGAAAATTTCCTTGATGCAAATACACAGCACATTCCCTGTCTTTCTTCAGATTCCTTAGGAAGTTTACCAGACTGTTCAGAAAGTTTGCTTAACTCTATTTCAAATCACAGAATTGCAGAATCATTTATGTTGGAAAAGCTGAGATAATCAAATCCAACTTTTAGCTGACCACCCCGTTATCAAACAGACCAAGACACTAAGTGCTATATTCAATTTCTTGAACCCCTCCAGGGATGGTGACTCCACCATCTCCCTATGTAGTCCATTACAATGTTTAATAACCCTCTCTGTGAAGAGATTCCTCCTGATGTCCAGCCTGAACCATCACTGATGCAGCTACAGGCAATTTCCTTTTGTCCTGTAGCTGCTTGCCTGGGAATAAAGACTGGGTCCTGACCGCCTTTCAGGCAGTTGTAGGGAGTGATAAAGCCATTCCTGAGACTCCTTTTCTCCAGGCTAAACAACCCCAGCTCACTCAGCCATTACTCATAGGACTTGCACTCCACACCCTTCATCAGTTTCGTTGACCTTCTCTGGACACACTCCAGCCCCTCAATGTCCTTCTTGAGAGAGTGGCCCAGAACTGACACAGCACTCAAGGTGCAGCCTTAGCAGTGCCAAGTACAGGGGCACAATCACTGCCCTGGTCCTGCTGGCCACACTATTGCAGATCCAGGCCAGGATGCCATTGGCCTTCTTGACCACCTGGGCACAGACTGGCTCATGTTCAGCCACTGTCCACCAGCACCCCCAGGCTCTTTTCTACTGCGTAGCTCTCCAGTCACTCTGCCCCCAGACTGTAGCACTGCACAGGGTTGTGAACTCGTATAGTTGGTCTGGGCCCATTGACCTGCTCAGATCCCTCTGCAGAGCCTTCCTCAAAGATTTACAAATCATCATGTGGCAAATGATCATCCTGGAGAGCTACTTTTGTTGATGAGGAGGAAGCTAGTATTGAAATGAAGTATTGCAAAAATGCATGGTAGAGTTCTTTGTTTGCTCTGTCTCTGAATTTGCATTAGTTTTACTCAGACTGGGCATAAAAATGTTTTTCTTTTTAACTGCCAGCAGTGAAAACCTTGTACTGAGATCTGAAAATTGCTGTCAACAATAAAGTTTTCTCAGGCCAAATTGTTACAATTGAGTAGACACCTTGTCTCCAGCAGGTTTGTGAAAGTACAAATAAGGGAGGCATTTGGCATTCCAGAGGGAAACTTGGAGATAGAATAGCTTTGCTGATGACATATGAGATTGACTAGCATCCAGCTTACTCCCCCAGAGCTGTTGGGTCTGGTAATAAAAAAAAGAAAAGAGTTACAAATCAAAGTCAAAGCATACAATTGTTTCTGAAGCAGACATATATGACTCACAGGCAACCTATCAGTTCAGCACAAAGCTGCCTTTCCTTTGAGTCACCTTAAGCATGTGTCCATTTGACATGTTCTAGCATTTGCAACCCAACAAAATATAAAAAAAAATAAGTATACACAGCCAGGTATAACAAATTATTTGAAAATTTACAGGGCTGGTGTGTCACAATTAGGAGCTTGCTTACACACAAATTACTTTCCCAACCTCCTTAGGCACCTGTGCAGCTTTTGGGTCAGGATTCACAGAGGCATTTAACATGGTAAGGATGTCAGCCACTGTGATTTCCAGTCCAGGTGCCAATCTCCTTTGGATGCCAAAATCAGCCTGATACACTTTGCCCTTTGTCTCTTCAGTCCCTGCCTTTTTGTCTTTCTCATTCCCTGTTTCTCCATACTTCAAACTGGATGTTAGTCTGTCAGCAACTATTTTCCATTTGTTACATCTCCAGTTACTACCATTCCAGCTGAGCTTATTTCACATTCTGAGATAAAAATAACTGCAGCATTTAACGAGCTGTAACTTTGGGAAATAAATGACGAATTTCAGATTTTAGCAACAACAACTGTGTAACAGGAATTTGCTCCCAGATGGACATGTGAAAAAAACCTCTGATTGAATTACTGTCCTGTTTAAAGCCCAATGTTATATGCAATATTGGCCATGCAAAATGAGCTCGTCACTTGTAGAATGAGGTACAGCAAGAGAGAAATTATGGTCAGCTTCCCCAGGGAGGTACAGATTCAAGTGCAGGTGTGAAAAGATTTATTTTTAATCAAGTGGATAATCCTCTTCACTGTGCAATGGGAATTACCTCAGGTATAAACATTAACCATTGTAACTATTAAGTATGAGGGGATATTAGATTAATTATTCTGTAGATGTGAAATAAACTGCTGCAGCTTTTGCAGTATGTTAAAAAAGGACAGCGAGTTGAGAGTCTAAATTGGGTATTTAGCTCAACACACAGAAAGATATTTTGATTTAGTGATCACATGATTTAGTGATAACAGTTACAAATTCAAGGTCTAGGGTATTGAATCACATTGAATACTCACTTGTTCCATTTAACAATATTTAATGCAGTGATTGGAAATTCCACATTGGGCAAAGGGAGCTGGGCTGACATGTCACAGTGGTTTTTATTTAAATTTTTCTACCAAACTCCTCTGAAAAAGTTTAAGAGTACAAATACTATTGATTTCAGTGATAACTACATAAAATTGCTGTTCAATATTTTTATCTTGATAATGGTTTTTTTTGTTTGTTGGGATGTTTTTGTTTTTGTACTTGTTTGGGGGACACTAATTTAATGAAAAATGATCATATATGAACATGGAGATAAATATCTGATTATGAAGTCAACCTTTGTCTGACAAAATAAATTTCTTTTTTCTTCCTTTACAGAACAATAATAATAATAACAAGTTCTAATACATTAATTTAATTAGACTTAGAATCCCACAAGGGCACATCACAAGGGCAGTAGTTTTAAAAAGATATTTTGCAAATTCTTCAGTACATACTGCAGTGATATCTCTGTGTTACAAGTAACAAGAGAAAATTTTACATAATACTTCACTGAATTCAGTTGCAATACTCTGGAGCAAAAATCTGGTTTTATGCCATGGCTATATCAACTGATTTCCACAGGATTTCTTCAAAACATAAAGAGATCAGGATGACACATTTCTTAGAGAGGTTAAGCATTTTTTGGAATGTATAAATATTATTTTGTGTCTCTACTTAGATTAAGGTTAATATTGTTGAAATATCTACATCTGCTTTTCTTCTCACTGTGATGTTTACCACCTAATAAAAATGCTGAAGTTACTGAGGAAAGATGTTTAATTTGTTGTTGCTGCTCAGTTGCATGTTGCATCCTATTTTGTAGTAAATGGCACAATATCCCAAGTGGGCTGCCATACTGTCAGATACATTATTTATACATAACATTACTGGTTAATCAATGAACAAAAATGCAAGATTCTTTTTTCCCTTTTTCCTGTGACATCTTTAAAGCTACAGTAGAGAAGAATAATTTTGCAATGTATTACACTGTTACTCACTTTTAAATATAGCTTCAGGAGTTTCCTGGCACAGTTTGCACCACGCATCTGATTAAATTGAATGTGATTGTTAGACAAATGCAGTAACAATTTGTGCAGAGCAGAAGAGTAATTTAGTTAACTATGTAGGCTATCCTTTCCAGTTAAAAGTGAGCAAAATGTATTCCAGCAAATGTTTTCAACAGATCTTTTTAAAATCCAAAATGAAAACTGAATATCCAGGCCATTGTGATTTTTCATGTGTATTTATAACAGAGACAGAATTTAAAAAGTCTCTTGAAATCTCAGCAGTTTTAGAAGTTCACCCTGCACTAAATAGAAAACAGTATTTATAAGTGAATGAAGAACTGAAATGTGAAAATGTATGTGTGCAAACGAGAAATGCAGCTGTACTGTGTCACCATACTACAGGGGATTTTTGTTTTTACTTCAGCTTATTCTGTCGTATTTTGTTCATAGACATTTCAGATCAATACAAAATATTCAGCTCTGTTCCAGTGATTGAATATGAATACATTATATGCATACAAAAATAGTGATAATCTATGTTGATACAATAGTTCATTTTGCATTAGTGTCCTAGATGGGACAATGTTAAGAAGCAATTTAAATGAAATTCATTTAAATGTCAGCTCTCATGCTTGCGATTTTTCTATAATTGGTTATTTAATTAAAATAATTCTCATAGTCATTAATTTAGACTAAAACTTGCTGTGCACTGACATGTTTTAATTACATGGTATTAACAAAATTGATATGCTTTAAAAAAGCATGGTTAAATTTTAAACAAGAATAAATTAGAAATCTCATAGATCATCCTACTTAGACTATTAGTAGAGAAAAAGTCAGTCATTTAAAATGTTTATTATAAACAAAGTCCCAACATTATTGTGCATGCATCATATTTGGTTCCTGCTTCAATGTGAGGAGACTTTTATGTTAACACAGCACCTCCATCTTCGATTCCTTTAACCAACACACAATAAATAAAGTAATGAACCAAATTAAATATTAATAGAAATCCACATAAACCACGGAAGACAGACATAGAACTGACGTTTGAATTACACTATACCTTTGATATCATTAGGACAACATATTAATGAAGTTTTAAAGGGTTGAATCTTTATCTACTGTTCATGAAGACAAAAAGGATAATATGAGCTTTCTTATAAAATGTGGATAAGCAATGAAAAAAATTAAGTATTCTAGTAAAACTACCAGAACAGTATAGAAGAACTAAAGTCTTAGACACTAATTGTGCAAGGTAATCCGTAGGCAAGGAGCCACATGCCTTTATGAAGTAGCCTGATGTCAGAGGAGCTACTTTCATAAATAAAGTAGGTACTTTGTTTTCAGGACTGAACTATACTGAAGAGTGAGAATCAGAATTTTATTTCATTCTCTATTAATTAGACTAGATCTATATTACTTTGACCTTTTTAATATTCTATGATTTAATTGGATGATCAGTCTACCTCAGCCTATGATTGCCAATCATTCTGCATAATATACTTCTACTCTTTCTTACCTTGACGTGCGCAGGATCAGACTCTTATTAACAGGAAATAATGATTTTATTGTGAACTGCAAGGGCCAGAAAGGATGTATAGAAAAATGTAGAAATTTATTAATTCCATAACAATATAAATTAACAGTGTTGCTTTTCCTGGCAGCCAACATATGAAGGATTTATACCTCTTCCAAACCTTCCCCTTTTGATCCTCAAATTCTGGACTGCATATCCCAGAGTCTAAAATGCTGCTCAAGACTGGGGCCTAATCCAGTGTCACACTGCTCACCAGTCTGACTTACAAAACGTATTGTAGTAACAAAATGCTGCCGAAAACCAGCTCTTGCATGTGGAGAGTGCTCCATGTTCTCTTACAGTCTGAGGACTAGATCCATCTCAGTGTGGATGTCTAGAGGTGAGCTAGTGATTGTAAGCTCTTTATAGTTTAGTTAGGGGAGAGCCATAGAGCAGAACATCTTATTCCAAAGGAGATTCTGTGTTTGGTTAGATGAACTGTGCTCTAGACGGGGCTATATTTCGCCATTTATTATAAAGAAAACCTAGGACAAGGTCAGAGATTTAAGGTTCAGCTAGCTGAATTCCACCCATTCTGACTAGATTCATGTGCTTTAATCTTTTTTGTTTGGTTCTGATTTATGCATAATGACTTATTTTTCTATATATTTTATGAATATCCATGCTCTGCAGAATCATGAATTCTATGTGCCTCTCAGGCTTTAGAGTCCTTATCCTCCATATGTGTTGAAGAAGGGAAGACCTGTTATTTCTGCAAGATAATGGGAAAACTCCAAGTTTACCAAGAGAGCACAGGAAATCTGTAGCAGAACCAGGAACAAATCCACCATCTAAGCTCCAGGCACTAGCAGAGTGACTCATACTTTATATTTTCCCAAGTATGACTTCCTTTCTGTTTTGTTGCTGCACTGATACAGTTCTTCATGCAAGCAGCAGCACAGTTGTCTTATGAGCTGATGGGAATTCTGACTTCTCAGCTGGATCATCCTGTCCTACAGCCCTTGCAATGAGGCGGGCTATAGGATACCTCTCTTACAGCAGATGAAACTGTGATTGTAGCATGTGTTAACTAAATGTGACTAACACAATTACACCACCAGCAAAAAAACAGGAGAGTAATTTATGGTATGCCAGCAATCTGAATGTTGGTGCATATCATAATGATCCTTAGTCAGTTGTATTCCAACTCCCAGCATGAAAAAAATACTACCTTGACTTTTCTGCTGGTCTCTGCATGAAGCAGATCAGCTACAAGGTTATATAGTATGTCTGAATTTTCTTTTCTCACTGTCAACACACTTTCTGAACTGTAAGTAACCCATATTTACATCGTAGAAAATCATAGAATCATTTAATTCAGGAACGATCTGCTATCACCTCTCTTCAAGCAATGGAGTTCATGGGATATAGGATCCAGTTGTGTACTTATTAACCCATTTTCATAGTAAGTGAAAATTGTGATAGGAAAGTTTGCTGATGCTAGAGCAGGACCTCATTTACCCTCAGAATTTTTTCCAGGACTTCTTCAATGTGAAAGTATCTTCAAGTGTATGTAAATACAATTTATTGATAGCCTCCCTGGAAGGTCTCCATCAGAGGTATCTTCAAGACTGAAAGCAGTACATTTTCAGTTTAAAATCTATATGCAACTTTAGCAGTGATGCTTGAAATTCAAGCTGAATAAGATTGACTCTGTCAGCTTCTAGATTACTTCATTGCTTAATACATTGTTTTGAATGAGAATATTCTCTGATTGGATATTTAAAAGAAAAGGGAAAAAAAGGGATAAAAAGGAATGGTAGCAATAACCTGCAGCTTTCTTGTATGGAATGTCAAAAATAAAAATCTTCCTCCTGAGATAGCAAATAGTTTCTGCCTTTACAATAGAAGGACAGAATAAATTCTGCAGCACATACAAGACAGTGTAACTTCTAGCATCACAGCTATGCATCAGACCTACATTTGGGCTTAGTAATTTGTTCTTAACTGCAGAAAAAGAGAGAAGGAGAGAGAGAAAAAGGATTGATAGAGCAATCAACAAACCCCCCACCGATAACTAACTTAATGCAAAAAATGCTTTGGGTTTTTTTTTTTTAATATTTCTTTGTACTTTATCACACCCTCTATATTAAAGACCAAGTCCTAAATTGCATGCATCATTTTCAAGACTGTAGCCTTGAAGATGGAGATGCTAAACACACTGGTGTATTTTAGCAAATGCACAAATGTAAAGATATGTGATATCACACATCCTGTAATTCCATCACAATTTGTTGATGTGTTGCCAAAAAATCTGTTTCAATTTCAGATTCAGAACTGATGTTTTCTCTTGGAAGCTGGTCACTGCTTTACAAATGTGTTAGCCCCACTTCAAGCTTAGTGTTGAAAAGAATTCAGAAATAACCCTGGGAACATTTAGTATTTCCTTGAAAAAGCTGTGGATTGTCATTAACTGACAAACAGTCCGCTGCCAAGTTCTTGCAAGAATTGTATTTGTTGTCTGATGCCAAACAGCCTCTTTAAATGCTAATGAACAAAGTATGGCACGCATTCTGTTCTTGATGGATTATGCCTATACCTTCTGTGGTCAACAGAAGGGGAATTCCCGGCCCATATGATTTCCATTCTGGCACACAACTCTTTTCTCTGCTTACAAGGCAGTAAGCACTCAAATAGATTAGTCAATCTTATTTTTAAATTAAGTATAGCCTCCGCACCCTAATTCGCATGTATGAAATCTGGAGGAACTGTGCCAGGCTGCCTACGCACTCTATGAGTTTTGTTTTCTTTAGAGGATTAAGCTTCTGACTTAGTATCAGTGATGCTCACTGTATACTGATATGCCTTTTAAATTCAAACATGAATGTTTCATAAACATCTGATTTACATGTTTGTCTTTACCTCTTTGGAGACAGATTTAAGGAATTAGATTTTTAAATTGTCTTCTTTAGTGGTTTTCATAATTTCCTGCAACAGAAAGAGCTGGCTTGATACAGAAATACATTAAAGAACAGTACCTTACTACCATGTGTACATTGAGTTTTACAGCCAGTAGGAGGTCCAGATTTGTGTTTATCAATATCTTTGATTACACCTTCAAGCCCAGCTTTCCAAGAAGATTAAATTGTGCAGGAAATAGCAAGCTCAGGAGTTGTGCACTGAATAATTTTTGCTTGATATGATATTTTAATTTGTTTTAATTATCATTCAGTAACTGCTGTTAGTCAGATGTTCCTCTCTAACTAGTTCATGATCTGCTGAAAAGGAAGAAAAAGCTTTTCTGGGACAATAACGACCTACAAGGTATGGGCACAATACAATTCATCTCTAGTCAAAATGCACAACTACAAAATATAAAATACGCTATTAATAGAAATAAAGAATTATAAAAGTGGATAGAAAAACATACAATAGTGGGTTTTTTTAATCACCATGAAGGAAAGTTTCCTTTTAGATGAGCCACAATTAATTTCTCTGAAACTGATATTTGATGCTGAATCCAGGTGTTTTTGATATGGAACTAACTTAACTGTTTCTGGTCTTCTTGCAACTTTACATATAGCTTTGCTAGATGATATGAAATAAAAATTAAATTAGCTCATTCTAGAAGCAGGGCTTTCAATAAAATATGAGTTTTTTGGGAAAAAACCAACCTATACACGTAGGAGGAATATCTATTTTTCTTGATTACATGGTCAGGTGAGGCTTTGAGCAACCTGGTCTAGTAGAAGTTTTCCCTGCCAATAGCAGAGAATTGGAACTAGATGATCTTTAAAGTCCCTTCCAACCCAAACCATTCTATGATTCTATGAGCTCTGGAAATTGTAATTTTGCATGGAGAAAGCATCTTTCTGAGTTAGTGAGAAGTTTGGTCAAAGCTTGTCCCTCTCTGTGGAGAAAAAAAGTCCTCAATGCCTTTTGAAAGAAATTCTTACAGAGAAAAAGAGGGGGGAAAAAAAAGAAGAAAGAAAAGTATCAGAAGTATCCTGTGTCCTGTGTCTCTAATTTACTGGAAGAGCTGAAAAATCAAGATATCCTGTCATCTTATATTCAGAATAATTTATTAAATTAACACCTATACTTATAGGTGTTAATTTTACAAGAAAACAATTTTTTATAGCCTCACTCTCTTTTGAAGTGAGCAATTTCTTCTGGTCTTCCAGCTATTTATAGTAAGACCTTTATAAGCTCAAACTAATTAATAAACGAGATCAATTTCAAGATTTTTTTTTCCTTGTTCAAAACCACATAATCATTCATTTCAGTAACATTTTAAAGGCCATGTCTAAAAGAGATTTGCACCCATGTCCCCAGTGTGAATTTTTCACTCTTTGGCAGCATGCAATAGGTAGTGTATAATGACCTTTTCTCTGTTTGGAACAGGGATTAGAATAATATATTTGACCCTTTTTACTCACCTGGGAGTGATGCTAGTCTCCATGTTCAATGAAGTAAAATATGTCTCTAGTGTCCCAAGGTTAAGGCCATGACTTTAAACTATTTAACACAAGCTATCAGGCTGATTCACCTCAGTCAGACTCTACAGAGTGGTTGGGTTTTGTTTTTTTCTTTTTTCTCTTTTCTATTAGGCTGCATTATATACACTTCATCACAACTATTTCTTATCCACAATGCAATTAAGGGAAATATTTTGCATTACAAACAAAGCAAGTTAACCTGGTCACATTGTGCATTATAACAAAATTTATGGCTGCATAAATGGCAGTGTAAACTTACAGAAAGACTGGTAATTATAGTGCCATTGATGGTCTTTGTTGCTTTAATTCTGAAGCAGCCAGAATGATTAAACTGAATCTTAATCGACTTCTCCATTAAAAATGCTGGCAGAGAAGCTCCCTTAACCTTTCTCATTGATTGAACACAACAATCACCATTCAATTATAATGCAAAAGGACATTTGTTATAATGTACGAAAGATGCATGAGCCATTTCCTTTTACTCAAGACAATCAATGAGATGACTCCTACCTCAAAGAAGGTAAGGTGAAGCTACTGTACCTGGAAGAGCATTAAAGTCAAAGCAGAACTCAGATAACTGCAAACACTACAGTTTTCAGGGAATGGCAGATTACCTAAGTGAAAATAAAGCAAGCAGTTGCTTCCTCTATGAAAAATAAATATCCTCTATAAAAGAGAGATAAGAATACAGAATTGCAAGTAAATTCTTATTTTATAAAGCTAAGTGAAACTCTCACGTGAAAAGAACTAGAAGTCATACATGGATGTTTAATTTTAATGATTTTTAATATCTTCATTTCTTGTTTAGGAGGAATATTTGGTATATTTAAGGCATAACAATTGAGAATTAATAGAGCACAGGAATCACAGAATGAGTTGGAAAGGACCAGAGTGGGTCATCTTGCCCAACCTCCCTGCTCAAGCAGGATCATCCTAGACAACATTGCCCAGGGTTGCATACGGATGGTTCTTGAATTTCCAGCCAGGGATACTACAGAACCTCACTGGACAATCTGTCCAAGTGCACGAGTAAAGTTCTTCCTCATATTCAGAGGGAACTCCCTGTGTATCAGTTTCTGCCTTTTATCCTATTGCTCATAACCACTGAGAAGATGCTGGCCCCATCCTCTCAACAACCTCCCTTCAGATAGTTATTAATACTGATGAGATCCCCTCTCAGTTGTCTCTAGCAAGCCCCTGTCCCTCAGCCTTTCCTCATACGAGTTTTTTAGTCATCTTTGTTGCCCTCTGCTGGACCTGCTCCAGGAGCTCCATGTCTCTCTTTAACTGAGGAGACCAGAACTGGACACAGCACTCCAGATGTGGCCTCACCAGGGTTGAGTAGAGGGGCAGGATCATGTCCCTCAGCCTGCTGGCAAATGCTCTTCCTTATGCCCCCCCAGGACACCCTTGGCCTCCTTGGCTCCAGGCAACACTGCAGGACATGCTTGTTGTCCACCAGGACTGCCATATCCTTCTCCTCAGAAGTGCTTTCCAGCAGGTCATCCCCCAGCCTGTACTGGTGAGTTGTTCTTCTCCAGGTGCAGGATCCTGCATTTGTCTTTGTTGAATTTCAGACATTTTGTCTCTGCCCAGCTCTCCAGCCTGTCAGGATCCTTCTGAAAGGCTGCACAGCTCTCTGGGCCACTCCTCCCAGCTTTGTGTCACTGGTGAACTTGCTAAGAGGGCATCTGTCCCTTCATCGAAGGCAATGATGGGTAAGTCAAACAACAGTGGTCCCAGTGTTGAACCTTGAGAAACACCATTGGTGACAGGCCTTTGATTAGACTCTGTGTCACTGATAAAAACACTTTGGGATCCTCTGTAATATCATGTGCTGAATATGAACACCTCAATTACTAACAAACTGCAGTGCTTCTGCACTTGGAAACTAAGAGACAATATTTCAGAAAGCTTGTGATTTTCCCTAGAAAAAATGCTTTAATTATATCTTTTTTCCTCAAGTAAACTGGAAAAAAAAGGATACTAGATAGTTAACACCTCAAACACATTTGGGAAGATTGCCCTTAAAAAGGTTTTATAAGCTTTCCAGTGAGATCCATTTTTATAATCTGACATATCCTATTCTGAAAATGTTATTCATTTCTATTAAAAAAAAATGTATAATTCTGGATTTGGTGTGGAAGCTCTTATACCACTTTTGATATCATTGAGAGACTGGAAAACTACGGTGGATAGAAAGAAGAGCACCCAGAACACCACTACTGCTAATGCCACTTGCAGAGTTGGAGTTATCTCTGCTTCAGTTTGCGCCAAGTCATCAGATTGGATGAGCTGCTGGAACTCATCAGATTGAGCTCTATTTTCAAAGCAAAATGTGCAGGAGCTGGAGACTCCATACTATGTTTTCATCTGTAGTCCCTAGACTGTTGGAGTTGTGTCCACACTAGATTTTGAGCCAGAGAAATCCATTAAAATATTTTCTTTAGTCTCTTGATCATTTTGCAGCATTTCTTTGCCTTCTCCACCAAGTCTTTGTGTTCAGGGTGTATGATGGACTGGATGAATACTATTTATAAGTTATCCATACACTCTTTGTTGTTTTCAATTTTGCTGTTCTGTCTCTATTAAAACACGGAGATACAGTTGAACATCCATTTTTTGGGAGATGTTGGTGCTGCCATCAGATTTTAAAGCACCAGTACAGTACTCATTCTCTGAATCCTTACATGCATTTCCCAGCAAAAATCACCATATGTTGTTATCTGCCTGGGAAATTAGTTCCTCTCCTGTTTAGCCTTTTCCCCACTACTCCAGCTTCTTCTATAATGTAAAACACATCCTTTTTACAGGCTGTTAAATCAATTGATAAGTATCTGTAATGTTTACCAGAATCAAGAATAGCCAAAAGGTTCAGAGGGCTGAGAAAACTACCCTGTATAATCTAACACCCTGAAGAGTTACTTCAAAACTTTTGGCAGTTACTCTTCTAATCTAAAATCAGTAATAAACAAACTAAAATAAAAGCAGGAAATTAAGGCAGGAGAATTATACTGTAATGGTTGCGTACTACTGGATTACCCAGGGAATGTTGGTTTTCCTGTATCTTTTTAGACTTAAAGGGCAGATCTCATATCCTATTATTTCTTATATATTGAAAAGCAGTTTTTGGACATCACATCAATTAATTGTTAATAACGACCAGGAGATGAGTACCTTCTGCTTGAATATAATAGTTCTGCTTATAAGAAATGCTCTTCTCCAAATTTTATGTGATGTCGTGATGACCACAGTTATGACATAAATTGCTGTAAAAGATACAAATGGATTCTTGAAAATTGACATGGCAAGACACATTAATTTTGAAATTTTCTAAATGTCTGTCAGCTCCTATAAAATTTTACTGTGAAGAATATAATTTTCTCAGTGTTGTTGACTATGTTTGTAAATTCAAAATATAAATGAAAGTAAAATCAAATCTATTTTTCTGAATGGTGGAAAGTTGGGTATTTACTCCCAACATAAAATATTGTACAATACAATGTACTGTGATTACCCTGCAATTTACAATACAAGATATGCTAAAATTCTAGATACATGTAAAATCCATGAATAGTACAGCAAGCAGAGCCCAAAATTTTGATCATTGCCCCTATTAAGGTGCTTTTATCAATCTCCTCCCCAAACTTTACATATTCTTGCATAGGAGGTGAGAAAGTGAGAAATGTTAGATATGAACTCCCCTTCTCCATTGCAGAATATTTATTCCCTTTAGAAGAGTGAGCAGTAGGTTCAAGTACTGTTGTTCAAACTGAGGGGGACTGGAACTCTCTGTCTTTTAAGGCTGAAGGAATCGCTACTTCTGAGAGTAACAGCCATGATATCTTTCCCAGTCTCAGCCTGTCTTTTCCTTTTTTCCCACCTACTTCCTTTCTTTCCTTTAATTTGATCATAGTCAAATAAGGAATTGATCCACCATTTATCACATTTGGTAATCCAAAGCAAAGTTGAGGGAACAAAAGGACTGACACACTGAAATGTGTGAATATGACTCAAACATATCAGCCCCTAGCAGAATAGCCCTCTATTTTGACAAAAGCATGTCAGCTTCAGAGCAATCCAGCTGACAGCTGCTTGTTTCTGTACCTGCTGCTTTATCCACTCATTTATACAGAACCAGCTGTTTGTGTGCCATCCTTTCTTGGAAATCTCCAGCTTCAGGGCAGAAACAGAGATTTTTCCTACTTTTCAAATATTGATTACTGATTTTATTTGCAAGTAATCAGCAAGCTTGTTGCTAGCTGACAGGCAGCAATGCACAGGGAGGTGAGTTCCCTGGCTGCCATCTGTCCAACCTGTCCTGGTTGCTCACTAGTAGCCATGGAGCCCTGAGCTGCCAGCACTACCTCTGCCCCTTCAGCAGCTCAGAGGGAATGAAATCTCATGAACAGGGAGCCTGCACTTGTGGACATCAGTACAAGCAGGGTTTGGAAATAAAACTACTGCATTTTCACCTAAAGGCAATGTTTTTTCTTCCCCTGACATAGGCAAGAGTCTACTTGTATTAAAAGGTAGACCTGTTCTGATGGAATTAGACCTCACAAAGAAAGTATAACTCTTGGGAAAAAGTAAATATATTTGAGGGATTAGACAACAAATCAGACACATACAGCATAAATTTTATGTCAGTCAAAATTATCACATTCCTTCATGAACCCTGTAGAATTTTACTTGCCTTCTGTTGCCCAGAATGAGGATGTATTAGTTTGATTGGTCCTGTTCACCATTACTGACAATTGCATGTACAGCTTTATTAAATTTTACTTGTTATCAGATCCACTGTGGAGAACTCATCTGGTGTGTCCCATGCCAGCAAATTTCTTGACACTGCAAAGGGGAAAGAAAAAGCAAAACATTGGTTTTCATAAACTGGATATCAAAAGTAATCTAAAATGCACAATGTGAAACAGATCTCATTAAAATTATTTCCAGGTTTAAGGTGAGATGCTTTGTAAATATAACTTGTCCTATACTGCAACAGCCGTTACTAAGTAAGTTATTCTTAATAAATGTCATGTTTTATATCCAGTGGCTTCACTTCATCCTCAATGTTACACAAGCTTTTTACTTTTTTTTGTAAGTAGATTTCTTCTGTCCATTATAAGAAAAAGCAAACACACTGAAAAATGCTGCCACAGAGAACTAGGGTTAATATAGCGGTGTCTAAATTAAACTGTTCAAGCACTTTAGCAGTTCTCACTGACAGACAAATTGTGGAATATTCATGTGAATACATTGAGACCAAAAATACTGAGCTGACACTCTTGCTAGAATTGAGTCTTTCAAGTCACTTGGAATATCTATGTTCTATTTGAACCAAAAGCTAATGAGATAGATGTGTTTATGGTATGTTGGTACTCCTATTTTCTTTCCTCTTGGGTGGAAAAGAAAAAAAAGCTAAGCTGTTATGAAATTCACATATGTTTCAACTGCTGAATATTTTGGAAAATTTTATTGCTCCCATGTCCCTTCTCCTCTACTTTAGGATATGGCAGTAATGCAAAAATAAAACGTAACCCTTAATATAATGATTGTGTATTTAATGTCTATAACACACCATTAAAATGCACTTGGGATCTTCCAGTTTGTTGTATTTAGTACTAGAATATAGTACTAGTAAACTGCTTAAAATGCCTGAATGAGAGCTGAAGATGTGACCAGGAAGGAAATTACATCATGTATTTTTTTAAGTTGAAGAAATTGAAGAGAAAGCTGTTTCCATTTTACTTTAAGCAAAGACAGGTTTCATATGCATGTAGTATTTATTGGAATTGCTGCCAGTCAATCCATAAATATTATGTTCTTACCTTCCTATCATAAGAAACAAGAAAGAAGAATATAATTTCTGAATATTCATCTTACTTATTTAGGCATAGCTTTATTTCTACTGAGCTCCCTGGCTATCATTAGCACCTAGAAGCAAATTAGTTATTAGCTAGTGGAAACAAAAGAAGCAAAGCATACAAATGTCTTGCATAATTTAAGGTAACATTGCAATAAAATGAATTATGGTAAAACCAAAAAAAAATACACATTGCCTGCACCGAGAATAAATCTTCACTCTACTCCATAAGTGATTGAAATATAATGCAGAAATATCTGAATTAATTTTAAACAAGCTCACTTGATAATAACAACAGCCCAGCATTTAATGAAGATTAAAAAGGAAAGTAAATTAAACTTGAAGGTTACTGGTTTATTGCGGTTAGTTACCATTGGTACTCAGGGTGACTGGTATGAGACAGCTGGAACTCTGTGCTAGCCCCAACTCTATTATTTGATGTCTGCTGCTAGGCCATTTAATCAGTTTGTGTGTGAACAACATGGGGGGAATAGGGCCTCCAAAGAGGAATAGTAAGGAGTGATCCACAGTGACTTGAAAAATAAAATATGAGAAGGGAAGTGAGATGATATCCTCACTTATGACCATACTGACTTAAAAACAAAATGTGACGTCAAAGAACATCAGTATCACGTTGATAGTTTGATGGAAGAAAACAACGTCATGTATGAAAATTGCTTCCATGGGAAGAATATGTAGAGAGGAAAGGTGTAATTTCCATTTGCAGTTAGCTAAAAAGAATTTGAATGAGTCTGAAAAATCATCTAGAGCTCTTCCCAAATTCCAGGAAATAAAAATCTTCCAAATGGAAATGTAAATGGGAAGGGGGAAAAGGAAGGGGTAAAAAAGGAGATTCTGAAGGAGGCAACATTTCAGAGGAAGAATTTCTTTTCAGGATAATGTTTGGAGAACTGTTTGAGCTAAAGTTGTTTGCCTTCAGTAGGGCATCCCTTCTGCATAGAGCTGACATTGCAATCTGGTTATACTGCTGCAATGCACTGTAATCTAACCAGTGAGAGATCATTATTTGTTTATTGACTAGAAACAGACAAAGAAAGCATATCTATATTCTTAGAACTCCTTAACTATCACTTTGAAACACTGAAATTATTTTATCATGCTTACAGGCAGAAAATATTTCGTCATTTGAGATATAGTAGGATGGCAATTGGTTGAGATAAAGTGGAGTGCAATAAAATAAAATGTATTAGATCCATGTACAAGCTCCTTCATTATAGCATGTATTAAATCATTATTGAAGAGCCATTCAAGAAAAGTGCATAAGAAACACCTGCACTTCACTTAATAAAACATACTTTTGCCTGTAACTCACAAAATTATATGATACAACCAACCTGAGACTATGGTTTGCTTAGTTGACTTCTAAGTCACGCTCCAGCCTCCAAACTCCTTTTATAGGATTTTCTTTTTCTTTAATAAGACAGTAGTTTTCACTAGCCACTAACCATTTTTCATAAGCACAGCAGCATGTGTGTGACATTCTGTGGAGAAAATGTCGTGGTGGTAATTGAGTAATGTTATACCAGACAATAGTAAAATCAGTTGAAGTTATTTGACAAATTAAAAAAACCCAACTATGTTGAAATATCATTCTTACACCTCATTGCTAGGGGAAAATAAGAAAAAAAAGTTTGTAAATAAATTGCCAAACATTTGATAATATGTATGCTTTAATTGGCTCATGCATGAGGCCTCCAATTCAGGTGCTGGATTCATCATGCCCTTCAAAAATTTAGCTTATAGTGCAAAGTTAAATTCAAACTTCAGGATACTGTTTATGAGCTATGTTCATGTTATATTGAAGTTTTTATGGGGACTGTATTGTCATTGTTATCAAGAAGCAGCTCTTTTGCAACAATTTAATGCACCAGAAGATAGATTAGATATTTCTCTGTAGCGGTAATACAGGAGCACTCTCAATTTATGAGTGATGTAAACATATGTTCAAATAAAAAAAAGTGTCTATTCTAGTTTACACTGCAATACAAAGCTACTCGTACATTACATTTCTGATTAAATGTATCTCAACAAGATATAGAATCCATTAAAGGTCACATAGAAAGGAGGTTTATGGAAGAGGATAAAGGTTAATAATTGCATGGGGCTTAATCAGATAGTCATCAGGGTCATGCTGATCACTGGATAGAAAAGTTGCATTTCTGTCATGTCAGGTTGTACTTTAAAAGTACGAAACAAGAAAATTTTTAAGTTTTGAATCAGCATCTACTTTCTCAAATAAACAATCCAAGTGATGTGGTAATTCACATGATCAGTTTTGCTCTTGTATACTCATATTGAAGTACGATATTCCCATTTTCTCCTAAAGGTCTCCAGGTCCTCATAATCAACAGCCTCATATCCACTCTGTTGCTGAAGGTCTTTGATTTCTGTCTGCCCTTATTTCTGATTTTATGGACAAAATAGGAGTGTTTTATTTGCCACAAGATAAGTTTTACCCTAAATTTGTATTTTGGTTCTTGTTCTAAGAAGAATATATTTCTGGAACCTTAGGTTGCAGAAGGAAATACAATATATTTATATCTTTGATCTGCCCTATAGATAAGTAAGGTTAGAGTAAGTAGCTTCTCAGCCTGAGGGACAGAAAAAAAAAAAAAAAAAAAAAAAGACCTTCGATATTGCATGGTTAATACTTAAGCAGAAAAATGCTGAAGGTCAAACTGCGCGCTCCATACCCACTGTCCGTGTATATATCTGCACTGCAGTGCAGTTTCCAGCTGCGTAACAATTGAACTTCATAAAGATACTCATTCAGTTATTTGCCTAATTTCTTCCTTCTTCTTAAGTTACTTCTAATTATGGATTATTTTAGCTTACTTCTAATTATGGATAAAATGCCCAACTGCAAGTCATTCCTCTGACTGTACACATTGCAGTGCATATGTGCATTATAATACCCACAGGAGCTGACTGGTTGTACTGAAATGTTGCTAGAACGTCTATGGAACACTTCTGCCTAACAGAGAAGTTTTACTGAAAAAAAAAAAAGGTGAATAATTTTATGTGCTGATACCTTTCAGCCAGACTTCACATTCAAACAAATTCCAACTTGTTTTTCTATCATTAAAATTTGGCCTTTGGAAGAGTACTCCTGTCCTTCTCTTTGAATTCTATCAGTAGTGTTACTCTGTCTTTCTAGCCTGAGATCTCACCTAGCTGTCTGTTTTCTAGAATCATTTTTCGGAAGTGAACTGGAGGTTACAAAAAGGCTATTTTGAAAAATATAATCCTGAATCTCTAGACTTTTTACAGGCTATGTCAACATGAAACAGTGCATTTTAAAGAAATCATTATTTTGTACAAGGAGGATGTCAAATTTCAGCATTGTGCTATCAATCCATCAAAAAATCATCTAAGGCTAATGTTTAGATTCATAAGTGTTTTGCTAGAAGTATCTTTTATATTTATCCTTATTTTGTCCAGCTGCAGGCTCTTGTTTCTTGGACTTCAGTTTGCTAACTTACTCTTTGTTTTTCCTAGACATATTCTCTTACTGCAACCATCTGGAAAAACTTCCTTTTCTGTAAATACACAAAACCTCTGTGATGAAATTAATATTAAACAAGGACCTTATCTGTATTTTTAAAATAAATACTTGCTTAACTCAAAAAAGTCCAAAATAGCAACAAGTGACTTTGGCAGGAGAACCCCCACAACAAACAGTTTGATAAATGGTTGAAAAATTAATCACTGGGAATAAGCAAAGGATTTTATGCCATGTTATTTCTAGAATGAACAGCATATGCAGAGCATGAGATGTGATTTATAGAACTAGATAAATTCCTTTTGAATCAATGAGAGATTAAAGTAGGATATATCTGGAAGAGATTACATTAGGACATATAAAATTGAATGAAGGTATTTGATATAATTCATTAATGATTAATCATCACTTAAATAGATCTCTTTCGTCATTGGATAGGTTCCTCTCAATTATACCAAGACCAAATGACAGTGCATCACACAAAAAAGGATTTGAAGAAGACTTTTGAAACAATGATTAACAGGAAAATAATGAGAAGAAGTGATACTGATTCAGATAGTCACATAAATTTTTAAGATATTCTGGAGGAAAGAAAAGAAGAAGAGNAAAAGAAAAGAAAAGAAAAGAAAAGAAAAGAAAAGAAAAGAAAAGAAAAGAAAAGAAAAGAAAAGAAAAGAAAAGAAAAGAAAAGAAAAGAAAAGAAAAGAAAAGAAAAGAAAAGAAAAGAAAAGAAAAGAAAAGAAAAGAAAAGAAAAGAAAAGAAAAGAAAAGAAAAGAAAAGAAAAGAAAAGAAAAGAAAAGAAAAGAAAAGAAAAGAAAAGAAAAGAAAAGAAAAGAAAAGAAAAGAAAAGAAAAGAAAAGAAAAGAAAAGAAAAGAAAAGAAAAGAAAAGAAAAGAGAAAAGGTATTTAAATTTGGTGGGATTTTTTTTTTTAACTTAAGTACCAAATACTGAACATCCTAAATTTAAACAATCCAAAACCAGAAAGATTTTCCAGATCATCGAAAACATCAAGATATGTTCAAATACAGTCAGACTTGGTGAATCCCAGTTTTAGGAGTCATTTATAGAACTCAGGCAGGTTAAGTGAGGCAGTGTTTCCTTTGCAGCCTTTGACAATATTTCACACAAAGTAGTGCTAAAACCACTTTACAGGGACCAGGACATCAGCATTGCTTCTGTAGTACTCCGAAGTACATGCCTAAACATTGGGAACACTACAAATCTACTGCTTTTCACTGTCAACAGAGGCAATGTCACTTAAAATATAATTCTAGAATAGCCATAAATTTGAAGGCAAGGACCCCACAAATGCCAATTTATAATGACATCTCTCGTAATCCATCCCTAACAATTACACAAATTTACAATTTACTAATCCCTTTGATCATTTTTTAATCTGCAGAGAGGCAAATACATAGTTGAGAACAAATAGAGAGGAGAGCATCCCAGCCCTGGAGAATGAGACAAGTTGAATCAACACTTGGTATCACCCTCAGCAGATGATTATTTCACTCTAATTTTTTTTTCCATATTCTTTTTTTTGGCTTCCACCAGGAAACTGTAAGGTAGTAGCTAGGCTACTGAGGTATAAGCTACTATTAGTTTTCTATATCAGTGTAGATGTATCTCTGTGAAACTTCATCACAGTTAAAGTTGTCAAGCCCATTGATAACTGTATTTAGATCCTTACCAGGAAGGGAAACACATAACAGAGTGCTGCTGAAACAGTAAATGGTGAGTTAGTGATAAATTCAATAACTCTTTAAATCTCTCTCTGAATTGTTATGGATAATTGCTAAAGGAACAAAAATGAAAAAAGAAGCCAGGTTCCCTGAATATTTTAATTTTCTGTGTAGTACCAGACCACAAGTATTCTCCAGACATATCAGCTGAATTTTACCACATTTTGTCACGAAAATAACATGGAATCTTTCTTAGACATATAAATGTCTGTCTGTATGTGCTGGCATCCACCCTAATCAAACCCACATTGCTCATATTCAAGAGAACCCAGAAAATAATCTCTGAACTATATGTAAAAACACATTTGTTCACCTTTCTTTAAAACTTTGTAGTAGTTCATCACTTTTCTGGTGATCTTTATTCATTAGTTAAAGAAATTGAAGGTGCTGTTAGCTGACATCACACCATGAGTTCAATAACTGTAAGAGAAAATATTTGCTCTGAAAGTAAAACATTGGAAAGAACTCACTAAGTTCGATATTATTAACATGAAAGACAAGACACTTAAAGGTTGCTTTTCTTCCTATTTCAGCTACCTAGTGCTTAGCCTTCCCTCAGATGCACTTTACACAGTGTTTTAAAAACTAAGTTCTAATTTATATAAATTTTATTGGAGAAAGGTGATTTTCATGCTTTCATTTCTGAACATATCATATAGTGTGAATAAGGAGAAATAATCAGATTTTCATCATGTTCTGTGCTAACAGAGAAGACTTAATTATAGCCTAGATTATAGCTGAGTTAAATCTTAAACTGAATCCTTAACATCTGAACATTTCCAAATGCAATGAAAACATTTCCGATTGTTCTAACACTATTTGTTTTTAGTGTGAGAAACAATTCGAAGTTTTAGATACCTAATCTGACCCACTGAGACTGATTTGTTGTCAGGCTCTGGTCTATAATCCAAGCTCTTAGTTGAAACGGAGGTTATTTTTAATAATATTAGATACTACAGTTATATAAAAAAAACCTCATTGAAGATAAAATTTTGCTATTTTTTTCTGATACAAACATACAACACTTTTTGCATGTTAAAGCTGATGAATAACTAGCAATAACAGCATCAGTGTCTTCTTCCTGAAGACAGCTGTTACTCTGTGCATCCATGTATATTTGTGGCAGAGATTTTCTTTCCTTATTCCAGAACAAATAGTGATTAGAAGGTATTTTTAATTAAAATAATGGCTGTTGTGTTATTGAGCAATATTTTGGGATAAATATGTTCACTGTTAGAAGTGTAATTCTACTTTTCATCTTCATGCTAAGTAATATTTATATAGTTCATCTTTAAATTGTGTAAAGTTGGATTTGATCCCAGCTGCTAGAAGGTGTTGTTTTTAAAACAAGGCTAAGCAAGCAGAAAAGTTTATATGAAGATGGAGATTTGATTACCATTCAGACAAAACAAGTTCAGCCAGGTTGACTTGCGCACTTATTCCAGTCTGACTCCAGTGACTTTCCACGGAGTGGACCTTTGAAAGAGGGACTGTATTTTGTTACAACCTGTAGTGCTTTTGAAAGGAAGAAATACTTAGGGTGGCAGGATACAGTGCAGGTCACAATGGTTAATAACATGCATTCAGCAATCTCTTATAGACATCTGCATTAGAGCCAATTCATTAAAAGTCACAACAGAGTTTATTAGAAATAAAGAAAAACATAAACCATCACACCCCTGTGAAGATGTTTCTTGTGCAGCACCAGTCTCTAGATATATTCAGAGTATTCAATTTAGTATCTTCCTTTTTCAAAGACAGTATGCTAAAGCAGTGATACAGGAATTAATATAAATCTCCACTGGGTCAAAGATTATGCAATGAGTCATAGCATTATTTTGGCATTTTCATAATAGTCCAAAATATCTGTTTCAACAGAAAAAAAACAGGTTTCATGCAGAATACTGCAGATTCCACTATTAATATATCAACATATATTATGTTGATATATTAAAAAAAATTAAAGAAAATTTATGTGAACAAAAACAACTGAGTAAACAAAATATAGATAATGTAGTGGATACTGAAAAAGACTTAACAATGTTCCTTTCAAAAATAATGAAGACAGTCCCAAAATATACCATGTGAGAAAAGCCCAAACCATTTAAAACCATTTAAAACCAAGAACCTTAAGTTGCTTGTCAATGGTGCAGAAAGCCACC
>VXBU01011670.1:506628-517153 GCA_013400315.1 Bombycilla garrulus
GGTGCAGAAAGCCACCTGTGCCAGCTTCTCATCTGTTTGAGTTTAATCACTACAAATGTCAGAGTCTAATCCTACCAGATATTGCAATGAAGCATCAGACAGAACATACTATCTTAGTGTGATTCAAAAGGACTTCTTTGCCCAGAAAGAGCCACTCTAATGTAAAACAATAACTGGGTTGTTTCGTTTTTTTTTTCTTCAGAGTCCAAGTGAAAACTACAGAGAATTAGGCCATTGTACTCTTTGATAAGTTCAAACTGGCAGAATAAAAGACAAATTTCAATAATGATTACTGCAAGGGTCTCATCCAGAGGTAAAAAGACATAGAAGAGATAAATCCATGATTTTCTTTTCATCTGTCAACTACTACCTTTTCTTCCCACCTGGCCTTTTAAAAATCTGTGGCAAACAATGCTTTCGTAACTCATTGCTTTGACCTTGCAATTGATTTGTTAGCCTGTTGAATTCTGTTCAGTTAGATGTATTGTACAAGGCCCAGAAGCCATAAGAACATACCAGAACTGCACTGTTACTGCTAAAAAATATAAACTAGGGACTTGAGTTGGTTTTATCATTCTAATTTAGGCATTTAAGATCTAAATGTGTTATGTCTGCCTTGGTCACTTGTCAGGATCAAAGGAGAGAAACTATGCTGAAACAGAATATCATATTTTAGACATTACTTTGAAATAATCTGTTGACTAAATTTGCTAATTTCTCACCATTTACTGGAAACCAGAATACACCCTTTATTACAGGTGTTTATACTTAGTTCTCTTTATACTTTTCTCTCAAAGAGCTCATAACATATGCACCACGCCCAAAAAATTAAAAAAGATGCCACTTAGAAGAAAAATAGAGGAACAAAATATGACATTCTAGGATGAAAATCTTTTTGGTGTCATATTGCCCACTTTGAAAACTTTTATTTCTTTTATTCTGCTGGTAGTATTTCCTGCAGAGATGGCAGGTTGTTCAGTTATGTAATAACATTTATTTCCAATGACTAACTAGGTGGGTGGGGTGATGGTTCGATAGGTTCTTTTTTCTGGAATTTGGGATCAAGTAACAGATTACTGTCCATATGTCTTTGTGAATAGTCATTATTGCATAATTTACTAAATAAGTGTACAGTAGATGCTATCTATGCAATTTTGGTACTTGTTTCTTTCTGATTCTACAGGCTTGTGACTTTCAAAATTTTTCTATGTTCTTCCATTTTTCCACTAAGTAAAGCTTCCATATTTTGATATTTAATATTTGACATTTACGCATACTATTACCATGCCTGGCCTAAAACTTCTTAGACTCTGACTGAAAGGGACCATTTCTGGTCTCAGTCATGCCAGTTTTAGTAGAATGTGGATACTGCTCTTCCCCCTACATGCTGATTTTAATGTGTTAACACTGCTAATATCTAAGTCCTTTTCACTTGTTAGATTCTTATCTGTTGATGCATGTCTTTCCGTAATCCTTTGCTTTTCTCCCTTCACTGTCTGTCTTTCTTTTGTTTTGCTTCTTCCTAGAAAATTCAGTTGTATTTCTCCTGTCAGGTTTCTTCATCTCTGCATAAATTTCTTGTAAGACTTTCATTATCAACAGAGGCACAATCTCTAGGGTTGGCTTAAAAGTTTGTTCAGGACTATTGGATGATCCAGTAGACTATATGAAATTGGCTTTCTGGTTTTAAGTTACTTCTTAAAAACTTTTTTTTCTTTTTTTNATGACTTGACCACATTGTTTCTGCATAAATCACAGAAGTAGGTGAGTAGGTCAGATGGGGCCTGCTGAGTTGTTCTACGCATTTGTGAAACTTCTTTTCTGTATCAACTTTTACTTGCATATTTAGAGCCATAGCTTGCATCCTGTTGACTTTGATTGCTTCTGGTTGATGGTGGTACAAAAAGACTTCTTCAGCTCTCACTGCCATGATTTGCTGTGGGTGCATAAAATTTTGCACATCTAGAGAGGAAATAAAACTTTAAACCCTACAGATCATTTTACTGAAATCCTTGTTCTTCCTGCCTTCTTCTGAGTGTTTTATAAACTACAATGTCTCCATGAAATCAGAAGAAAATATGAATTGTTCCTTGAGAGCAAATCATGAATGTCAACAAAATATCTATGGTAAGCTCTAGATTATTTTTACTCTGGTTCAGCAATAAAAAGCTGTTCCATCTCAAAACAGTATAGCACAACACAGCACTAGCAGCTACAGTCTGTCTACTGCCTTTTTGACTTGGTACAGGCGAGAAACAAATTCAGATCAATAGCCACCATTTGGCATCAATATCCCAATTTCTATCAAGACACCAGCAGTAAGAATATTACTGTGCTGAGCATTCAAAATATTCTCTCCAAAAGCACTATTGACAAAAGAGTGGGACATAATAAGAAATCAAATGAAGCTGAATAAATACTTGCATTGAATGTTTGATATCAAGAATGCATTCACTGAAAACAATAAGCAAAACAAACAAAAGTATGTTTGGGCCACCATCTCAGCAAGCTTTATTGTTGCATCATTAATCTGTGTGCCTTGGGTGCTGCAATGCTAAACATGGTGAAAGACACTAGGCCTCACAATTCTGGAAATGGGAGGGGGGTTAGACCCAACTTGTGTCATTGTTAGATTGTCTAATTTTTGAATGGACGTTTTGTCTGTTTCGAGGGGCAACAAACTCAGCATGCCCATTATGACTGGTGTTTTCTAAATTTTGTGTGTTCAAGTGCTAGCTGTTTTAAAAAATAAAGGTCAAGGACTTCGGGGCACCAAGAGGAAGAGATTAGATGAGCTAAGAACACAGCAGCATCAGAGAATGAAAACTGCTTGAGTTTCACAATCATGCAATAGCATATGCTGAGGATGCTGAGTAGGCAGATTTACTGGATTTTAAAATAATTTACTAAGATACATGTGCTAAGATAAATACTATTTTCTACTGTAAAAATGCAAATTGGAATAAGAAATAAATCCTACAAAGATTTGAGCAGTGGCAAATTGCAGTCATTGGCTCAACATCATTCCTTTGTGCTTCCTTGTTCTAAACTTTCTTATGATCAACATTATTTAAATTTCATGTTGTGCATTGCTAGGGGCATCACTTTGCAACACCTGTAACTATAAATATCTGCTGCTGTATGTTTTAAGATACCTTTTAACATTAATTTTTTCCTGTATTACAGGGGAAAACTACAGGTGTGTAAGACTTTATAAGAGTAGGAAGAAAGCTGTTGTAACAGGGAGGGGGTACCACCATATCACCATTCTGAGGTTATCATGTGTTTACTTTAATGAGCACTTCTAATTTTACGAGTTCTTTACCTGGATTTCTTCTATATGTGGGAGTGCTCTCTGTTTAAAAATCAAAGCAGAGACTTCAACAGTGTACAGTCAGATGGTAAAGAGCTGAAGTCTGCATATTACAGGCCTGATTCATTTGTGTTGTTCCAACCCATGCTCCAGGGTCCCAACAAGAGAACTAACCACAATTGACCTTGTGAGAGTAAAAGCTTTTAAATTGCAATGCTTTGGCAGGCAGGTGTGAACCTACGGGGTAGCTATACAAACAATTACTCAACTTCCCAGTTTGGTGGTTGTATTGTGATCACTTACTAAGATTGCTTGGGCCCCTGGTGCCTCCTTTTAAGCCTGAATCTTTGGGGCAAAAACAGATTTATATTTTTTAATGGAATTGTCTCTGCATTTTTGTATTCCATTAGTCTATCCAAAGTATAGACCCACACCCTGGTTCCCTAATAATTTTCTTTCTCAGAAAAACAAAGAACAGTAAGCAACAGAGTCCCTTCCCTAGACTGCGCTTGACCAGCAGAGTGGATTCTGAAATACTTACTTAAAATGTAGTGTTTGTGGAAAAATGCATTTAAGTAGATGGAGTAAGACACAAGAGATGAGAACAGGATGAACTGCTAAATTAAATAAAGCTTCTGGGTTTAGAGAATGTAAATCAACAGCTTGTTGCAAGAACAGTCCCCAAGTCATTCTGTGCTTGTCTGCATCTCTTATTCACCACCTGTTGCTTCTAATCCATTTCTAAACTTTTTACTAATTACTTAATTCTTCTAATCTTAAACACATATTTTGATTTCCAAAGTTTATTGTATTCTCAATTCCTTGTATTGTCATCATATACATCATATACACTGATAATGGGATTTATTTCATTCTTTTTAGGATTTTACAGTTAATTGCCTAAGTCTAAACTGATCAGTTTAGAGCTGACAGAGAATAATGGAAGCCAGAATTAGTTACTTAGGCCAGTGCTATACGTAGATCTAACAACATCCATGTCTGCCTCTGGAGACTCTGTTAGTGACTGTATTTATTCAGTTGTTCACTTTCAGGAGGTTCACTTTCACATTGCTCATGGGTAGACTAACTTGAAGCAGCTGGTTTCCATTCACAATGCACTTTGTAACAGGTGACCCCATCTCTGTCTATTACCCCCCAAAAACCAGAACATTATTGTTGTATTTTTGTTTCATCTATTTCAAAGAGTTTGAAATTATGTGAAACTTGTGTTGCGGGTTACTATGATGATATGTTTATTACACAAAACTGAGGGTACATTTCATACCCCGAGGCCCAACTGGAGGTTGTAAAGCAGTGTTTGAGAAAGAGTTTTGGAGCAGTATATGGCAGAGAAAGGCAAGGCTGGCTCAGTTTTGCCTATCCTGTCTTTTGGGAATAACTACTGGCACAAACCATCAACAAAACTAAACTTATTTTATTTTGGGGGGAACAAAGAAACAAAATCAAACAGCTGAGGAGTGAAACAATAAATAGACTAGGGAACTGAGACTCAAGAATGAACTAAAGCTAAATTGATTGTGTACATGTATTTTAAGAAAATAATTTTTAAATCTCTAAGGTAGAGTTAGGTGAATCCCATTTTTGATTTCTTATCTACTTTCACAGGATGAACAGACATGAACTCCTTTTTTTCTAGAAAAATCTTTGCCAGTAGGAGAACCAATAGAAGCACCTTCAATGTTGTGCTTTTATGCTGCTAATTTGAGGATTTGATTCTACCTTTAGCAATGTGATGCACATTTGTACCTTGTGGAAAAATGTTGGAGAGATGTAATATGGGATTCATGGGACAAATGGGACTCATATCTCATGGGACAAATGAGGTAGCATTTCGGGATTGTGAGGACCAAACTGATCATGTATGTCCAAAAAATTTACTGCTTAAAATTTTTCTTTATTTTCTATTCCATTCTCTTTTAAGCCCAATAATAAAAAAAAAAAATTAGACTTCCTAAGTAACTTAAAAGTCTTATTACTTGAAGTATTTAACACTTTAAATAATGATATTGTGTTTATTTGGGTTTTTAAGAATTTTGTCCATGGTTTTTGACCCAGAGATTAGACACACAATGCCCCTAAACATTAGAAAATTATAAGAGTTGTTTTCTAACAGCCACACTAGCATTGTTAAGAAATTTTTTTTTGCATTTGCATTTGCATCCAGTCTTTCCTGCATGTGCAGGCAAAGATATATCACTGTACACAAAGATAAAATTCAGAAAACATCTTAACATCCTGGGCTGCTATTCTGTTTCACCGCTATCTGAATAGTCATTATTTATTTTCTGGTGCCCTACTTCTGACAAATTTCTGCTTGATGGGTGCCTTTAGGGTATAGATTTATAGTTTTCACTCACTTGATGAAAATAATTTTGTCATATTGAATGAGATTGTGATTGCTTTATTTTTCTAAATATTTTGTCTCGTAAGAGGTAGGCCACATGGCTTGTCCCATAAATGGTAACCATATATTCATTGCTGTTTCTATATACTTGTTTTTCTTAGATTGCAAGCTCCTTGAGACAAAATTCTGCAATCTCACTCAGAAGTTAGCAATTGAAATTACCCTAGTTAGTAGTCTTAGCCACAAATGTACCAATTGTAATAATAGATGCTGAAAAATAGATGGTGTAATCATTTGAAGAAAAAAAGCCCCTGCATCAAGACCAGAGATTGACCCAGTTTGACCTCATCACAGCTGACCCTGTTTTGAGTAGAAGATTGGACTAAATGATCTTCAGAATTCCCCTGAAAAATGAATTATCCTAAGATGTTATGAACTTCAACTGCTACATTTCATTGTTACTTTGTCTCTCCTGGAAACAAAATATCAGAAAAATATAATTTCTACTCTAATTTTTTTTTTAATGCATAGATGTGTGTGATTTATAAATACATACCTATATATAAACACAGATGTACAAATACTGCCCTTTTGTTATTTTTATAGGTTTCTAAAATGAAATCATACCCTTTTCAAATTTGTTTGGTGCTTCTAGTATCACAGAAATAAATTTACTTTGTGTTAGTAAGGGAAATTGCAATGAAACTCACTGAAAATGTTACTTTAAGAAGCCAGTAATGCATCCATGGGAAAATATTATTCATCCCTCAGCAGAATATTTTTAACCTATGACTGTTGTTGCTGCTTTTTAGAGAGGTTCAGTTCTTCTAGGTCATATTTTTCAGTGGTAACAAGGGCTGCAAGGTGTACTTTCAGCTTAGAGTCACATTCTTACCCAGGCATCAGTGAAAACATTCAAACTCCCTCTTCTCTTCCATTCCTTTCTTTCCTGTGTCAAAACTAGATCATATTTTGTGTACATTTTCTTGTAGGATTGAAGAGAACAATTTTATGTTTGAAACATAAAATCAATCTTAATGTTAAATTTGAGCTATATGGGCTTTTTTAATATTTGAGAGCAAACATATTCTCTGAGGAATCTGTGTACAAACTCAGATCTGAAAGAAAATGGTGGTGTTTTTACAGTATGTGAACACAACCATCTGATTTATAGTTCAATCTGTTAATGCACTCTGTTATTAGGCCACCTGGCAGTTTTATGCATTGTGAATTTAAAGGGAGCTCAATGTAACATAAGCTTTACAAGCTGGGGAAATATTATTGAAATGAAACATGAATGAGAACCATTTAAACAATAAAATAATGTGTGTAGACTATATATTTTTTCATTTTAGTAAATGCACAGCCTAGATTTTATTTGCTGAAGTTAGATGAGGTTCTGAAAGACTCCAATGATGAAAGTTTGAACAAGCTTTTTCTTATAATCCTGACAGTACTGTAGTTTTTGATGCTCACATCAGTAAAATCAAACACACATCTCTCTACAGCAACAGGAAAATGCATTTTGGAGAACTTTTTTCACAGTTCTCTTAAGGTAATATTTAATTATTGTATGGGTTGCAGTTCATTCCTCAAGAGAAAAGAAAAAATATTTATATGTCTACTGAAAAAATTGATAGACACAGTTTTACCAGGCCACACTGTAAATGGTCATGAGCAAGGCCTTAAAGAAAATAAGGATCATCTTAATAAGATTAAGTTATGTATATATATACATATATTTATGTGTATATAAAAGTCATTTACCAATATTAATTTTATCTCTCTTTTTCTTTGGTTTTATGTCTTTAAAGTTCTTATTTTCAAGTTCCTGTTCAATTCCAGAAAATTCCTTTTTCTGTTTGAAATAAAATCTGAGCACATTCATATGACCTCAGGGCCGGCATTTTAAGTGCAAGAAGAGTTGGCAGAACTACAAATACAAGCATTCTATTATTCTATGTTATAACCCCTCCTCACCTGTCACAGAACCCTGGAGGCACCTAAATTTTCCTAGGTGCTTATGGGCACATGTTCATTCTGAGCTGTGTTTCAATTAAATGTTTGCTGATTTGCCCAGTACCCACAGGAGACCATTTTCATTGGAGTTAAGAATCAAAATGAAACCTTATCTGTCATTTGTTGCTTTCTTTACAATGTTAAAATAAAGAGATATTTTGCATGCAGTGGAAACACGCAGTGAATAAAATGGGCAGAGTGCCTTTTTTATCTTGCCTGGGTAGTTACTTCAGAACTCCTGCTTTTTTATTTGCCCTCAACTACAGGGACAGGATTGGAATGATTTGGGAATTTGTCTTCTCAGGACTTTACTGGTTGTGGGCTGGGAGGGCTGGTTTAAGCTCTAAAAAAAGCACAACAAAACAGAAATTCAAGGGAATGATTACAAACTTGAGTCACAGTTCTTTCCCCATGGCAGTGCAGATAAGCACCTTCCCTTTATTCAACACAAGAAGTGAAGTGAAGCACTTCATATAGGAAATCTTGCGAGTGTGTTTATTAATATAAATTTATTAGCACCTCCATGCTTCAAAAGGCATAGAATAAAGAGGTGTGATTCAACAAGGAAATAGTGCACTGTTAAAAGACCTGTGTGTATCTCCCTGCAACCTTGGCCATGGTATTTAAAGCATATACAAGGCTTTGTAACTGACCCTGAAATGGAGAACCTCAAAGTCTTGCCTAGATAGGAGTTTTTTCACATCTTAAAGATCCAATTTCCTTATTTCAAATCAGAAGAGAAGGCTTGAAACAAGTTGTTCACAGCTTTGATGAATGCTCTAATCACAGAGCTGCAGAACAGCTGAGGTTGGAAGGTTGATCTGAAGGTCATCTTGTCCAAACCCTCTGCTCAAGCAGGGACACCTAGAGCCAGCTGCCCAGAATTATGTTTAGAGAGCTTTTGACTCCACAACCTCTCTGGGCAGCCTGTGCCAAGGCTCAGTCACCATGAAAGTAAAAAACATTTCCCAGTGTTCGGATAGAACCTCTTGTGTTTCAGTTTGTGCTCATTGTCTCTGGTCAAGATGTGCCACTGTACACCACTGTAGAGAGGCTGGATCCTTCCTCTTTATACCTCTTTCAGGTATATATATTGGTAAGATCCCCCCTGAGCCATCTCTGCTTCAGGCTGAACAGCCTCAGCTCTCTAAGCCTTTCCTCATAGATGAGATGCTCCATCTAAGTGCACCTTCACTAGACTGTCTCCATGCTTCTCTTGTACTGAGGAGCTCAGGAAAGGACACAGCATTCGAGGTGTGGAATAGAGTGCTGAGTAGAGGGAAAGGATCCCCTCACTCAACGTGCTGGGAATTCTCAGTCTCATACAGGCCAAGATTCACCCTCTTTGCACCAAGCGCATACTGCTAGTTCATGTGAACTTGGTACCCAGTAGAACCCCCTGTCCTTTTCTGCCAAGCTGTTTTCCAGTTGGACGGCTCCCAGCACACAGAGACGCATAGGGTTATTTCTCCCCAGATGTAGGGCTTTGCACTTCTCTTTGCTGAATTTTTGTAAGATTCCTGCCCTGCCCATTCCACCTCTCTGCTGAGGTCATTCTGGATGGCAGCATGGCCCTCTTGTGTAGCAGCTGCTCCTCTCAATTCTGTGTCATCTGAAAGCTTGCTGAAGGTACTCTCTGATGCATCATCCAGACCATTAATGATGGTGATGATGCTGAACAAGACTGGAACCAATACTGATTGCTGGCATACACCACTAGTTACTGGCCTCCAACTAGACTTGTGCCTCTGATCAGCACCCTCCAGGTTCTCTTCACTCAGTTTTCAACTCACCTCACTACGATGCTGCCCAGACATCAAGAGCTTGCCTGTGAGGCTTTAGTGGGAGACTGTCAAAGGCCTTACTGAAGTCCAGGTATCACTCAAAAGGTATTAGGCAAAGATGCTACTGCTAATTGTCTAAATTTGTTATAGAATGGAGAGAAGCAGACAGGTGTTCAATGCTTCTACAAAAAAATAATTTTTTGCACTACCTGTAGTACCTTCACTGACTATAGATGGAGTATGGGATTACTCAGTGTGATGCCGAGAGCAAACAATGGGCATAAGTTTCACTTTTGTGAGTCCTTAGGTGAGATTGAAATCTTACTTTATACCATGACTGGGGAACTAAGGTGAGAGGCTGTGTTACTCATCTTACATTTCATTATATGTAGTGCAAGGAAGCATATTTGCTAATTGGGCCCAGAAATGGTTTTAAACTTCTTGTAGATTATCACTGAATGATTTGCAGATGGTGTACATTTGAATTTATTTGTCTAATTGTAGGTGTCATTATTTAAGGGATCTGTCTGATTTTTATTTGTAGGGAATGGAGAGCTGTCCAAAGAGATCTCAAAATACCAAACCAGAAATAACTAGTACGATTTGAAATGACTTGACCTCTCCATCCAGTGTCTGACACTCCAAGTAAATGTGTTTGCCACAGATTCTTTGCCTTCAGTAACAGCACGAGACTGTCTAAAATAGCCTGATGTACCTGCCCCTATAATCTCGGGGGCTATACTCCGAAAGCCCTCGGTTTATTAGGGCGATACAAGGATGAGGAACAAAAGGACGCTCAATTCTTTCTGCTGAATTCTGTTTAATCCAAGTCCATTCTTAGGCAGAGCATGGGGGAAGGGTGTTGGAACCCAGGGGGTTCCTATGATGCCTTTGGCCGACCCAAAACCTGGTCAGGAGGCTTTTCAGCATTGCCAGAGGTGTCAGAGACCCTGGAATGATACTAAAGATACCTGTAACTCTGATTCTAATCCATGGAACAGGTTGTCAGCTTTGTATGAGGAATTTCAGGTCACAAAAACTTAG
>VXBU01011670.1:517443-551884 GCA_013400315.1 Bombycilla garrulus
GGCCCACGTGTCTCATGGGTTTTGTCCCCAGGGACAGGGGGACCCTGGGAAGGGACCCTGGGAAGGGACCCCTGGCCAGTGGGACCACAGGAACAAACTACCTTTCAGGGATAGGGGTGGGGGGAAGAGGGGCCGACCACCACGGGTAGTGTGGGGGAAATACAGCTACTTAGTGCAACCTTTATATAAACCCAGTGCAACTAGAGAACCCAATGTAAACATCAGATATAGTTCACCACAACAGCCTGAGACATCTTAAATAGTACTAGACACTAATGTTTTGTCAATGTTTGCTTTTGGCCACTTTTAAAATTCTATCAATTGCTTTGGCAGACATTTAGCTCACACATAATCAGGAATTTTTGCACACCTAAAAAAGGTGTTACAGGTGGGAGCTAAATCTGGTTTCAGTGAAAGAATTTTACATAACTAAATGTAAAACATATGATTTGAGGAGAAATACACCACATATATACTTTGAGAAGTTTCTCACCACTACTCATAAACTGTCTAGTGCTCTTTGAAGAGCACTAGTACATTATAAGTAGAACACTACTACACTACTAGGTTGCAAATAGCCAGTGTTAAAAAATCAGGTTTTTAATCAGTAAGTTTTGAAAGTTTTTGATGCCATCTGAATCCAAATTGTCAAGGCATAAGGAGTAAAAATAAAGTTGTTTCTATTATGCTTCATTTTTGTTAATCATGATGATCCCAGCAGAAAAGATATATTCTTATTTCTTTAAAATGAGTAACATTAAAAAAACTCTTTTAACAATATTGGGAAATGTCTTAAATTGAGGCTTTTTAATAAGTCTCCAAGCCTAGTCTAATGTGTAGTGACTTTCACCCTACAAGTCAGGGCAGCAGGAGACTAATTTGTTTGTGTTAGTTCTGAGAATATTTTTGCACAGATTGAAGGCTTGGCAGATTCATTTCTGTTCTACTTCTATTTCTAGTCTGCTTCAGTTTTGTTAATCATGATGATCACAAGAAGGCTATATTCTTATTTCTTTAAAATAAATAATATTGAAAAAACTTTTGTCTTGACAAATATCACTAGTTTGGGGCTTTTTATAAGTCTCCAGACTTAGTGTAAGGTGTAGAAATTTTCATCCCAGGAATGACCTTATAAAATCAAGTTTGAAGTACATATGAAAACATGAGGAAGCAGACAATGAACTGCCAGTGTAATACTGAAATAAGGAATGCAAAAGTACAGCATCCCCTCTGTGAAAACAGAGCAATACGGTCTCTGCAGTTGTCAGCTAGTCACCTTTCACAAGCAGAAAATTCACTCTACAAGGCTTTTTAAAATTCTTCTTTCCCTGTAACAAAGCTGAGCTTAGAAGTTTGAAATCAATGCCTTGTAAAAAGAAACCAAGTGGGTGGCATTTTCCAACCATGAGACATGTCATTACCATTGACCTCACCACTCTTCTTAAATAGCCAGAGAAGGGCAACAAAATTGTCAATTAGATTTGCAGTGAGCAGGAGTCAGCTTTACTTAACTTGTGCTTGCCTGCATAATCATGCATATCTCTCCTCTATATCAGGAGTTGTTCAAGCCTATAATAACTAGGGTTCAACAAGTCTGAACCACCTTCCTTTGCTGATGATATGGAAGTCGTTGCTTTGCTACAGATTATTCAGGATTTTTTGTAGCCTTGACGGGTTGTCATATTTTAAATTCCACCTCTAAGAGTCTCTGCTGCAGCTACCAAATAGGAAATAGTGGAAGGGAGTACAATATTAGGCAAAACATGATTGTGTCTTTACTTTTTTAAAGACTGTAGCAGGTTTCTGTTACTCTGCACATCATAAAGCAAGAACACTAAATTTGGCATGATGTGCAGTCTCATCATAGGACAGAGTAAGGGACAGACAGTGCTGAAGGTGAGAGTTAAGCACCATTTTCAGAGTTATATGCGGACAGTGCATGAAATGTGGCAGCATTATTACATCCTTAGCCACAAAATCCCACTGACATAAAAGCAAAATATTTACTCAAATGTTTTTAAAAAGTTTAAGCAGGTTAGATTTAAAGCTCATGAATATGCTTGTCAGCAGTGATAGCTGTGCAATGCTCCTTTGGTTGGCAGGGTCCACTGTAGAAAGGGTGCTTTTTAAAAATTAGTAATTCTTCCTGTGAAGTTGGTATTTAATGCTGCCCAGAAGAGAAATTCTCTTTCAACAGTATATTGTTCCAAGATTTCTTTTACATAATATAGTCTGTCTCTTCATTTAATCATGGCATTGGACTTCCCTGTTTTACAAAAGCAGCCTAAAGCTGTGCTGCTCTAACAAATTCCCACTGACTCATGTTTGAGTCTGTGGTTTCACATCCCAAGTTACACTCTGGATACACCAAGGCTAGAAAGCTTTTGTGTGCTGAAAACAGGCGCACAGTAGTCCTGCTAAGCAGTAAGTTATGCTTATCAGCCATTTGTAAAACGATAATCTCAGCTACCTTTTCTGCATGCACATACTCTGTAGGGGATGGGGCCTTCATGCGGATCAAATATACCTTTCATTAGCAATTCTATGAAGCCACTAGATTAAGCACCCATGAGGGACACATAATACTCCACTTTACTTCAGTGATGTAAGGATTCCGTGGGATAGAGATGTGGCTAGTCTTGATCAGGATTTGGACCCCTTTCCCGTGTACTTGTTTTTCCTGTAACATCCATCCTGGAGGTTTTCTACCTTATCCATTTTTTTCAGGTGGTTGATAGTCCCGTTATACAGTAGTGTTTGTCTTCATTAAATAGCTCCATGTAAAACATGTTGCTTCCTGAGTTATTTCATGGCACACCTTATACCAGTGAGGACCTTGCCAGGAACATCCACGAAGACACCTCAGAGATCTCTCCTTCTGCCCTCCATGATATGTACACAGTGGATGTGCCATATCTGCTGCTTGTTGTTAACTTACATGCCTCATCTCTTTGCTTCCCCATCTTTTGATATTCAGAGGTTCAGAAGACATTGGTCTACATCCAAAACTGAATTCTGGACCCTTCTTCCACTAAAAAAACCTTAATTTAGATGTTTGATACACAGAAAAAAGATGAGACAATATTCTCCTTTCCTCTACTGTTTTCAGTTTACACATTTCTACCATTTCTCCTTCTACTTTGCCATGCCCATCCTTGAATTTACTACATAGACTAGCATTTTTCAAGTGTTATTCCACTCAATTCATCACATTTACTTAAAACACATGTCGGAAAACATAAACCATAACAAAATTAGTCTTAGTTATTTAAAAGTGTAGAGCTGTAAACTACTACATCACTGGAAGAAATCTCAATTAAGCAGAATTGCCATCCACATTAAGCAGTAGTCATTGCCATTAAGTATCATTGGACTTAAATTGTTCCCAGAGAGACGTCCTGATTAAGCGGACTTCCTAGTCTAAGTGTATCTCAATTAAATAGAATGTGCTGCATCAGCATTTCGTTTTATGAATGTTCTGAGAAGACATTTGATTAGGATTTTGAAATGGTTTGTCTGATTGCTATCATTATTGAAAATATAGATGGGAATGTGAAAAGAACTTAGGGGAATTAGTATTTATGGCAATTAGACACCTAGCTCTTGGGCCTTTTAACAATGACCAGTTAAAGATCTTTGGGTGGTTTGTACGTACTAGTTTGGTTCTGTGTTGACATGGTTAGCTGCGCTTAAAGGGACTAAACAGTAAATTTGGGGTGAGTATTGAAACCTTGTCTTGAAGACTTAAAAACTTATTTCCCTTTCTAAAAATTTTTGGCTCCAAGGAACTGTTTTTCTGCATACATAAGTTTAAGATTTTAATGCTTATTTAGAACTTGTCATGTCTTCTTACCTCTTTATATCTGATCTCTCTCTTATTTAAATATCAGATGGAAACATTCTGTATTTTAAGCCTGATGTGAAGCAAAGTCATAATCCAGAAAGTTTCATTTGCATCTAATCAACCCATATTTCCAGAATAGGACTAGGTTTGTCTTCTGAATTTTTATAGATATTTCTTCAAAATATCTAGGTTCTCACTGAAATAATAATCATCTGCCTGAGCCATAAATACAGACCCAGTGTAACACAAAGAGAAAATGAGGGAAACAAAATCATTCTTTCAGGAAAGAAAAATGACTATATGGGTATTCCAGTGGTATAAACTACTCATTCAGTAACTTCTAGTTCATGAGATTTTATTCTGAAATAGTTATTTTATGACAATAGAAGTCAAAAGAAACCCATTTTTGAATACTATTGTTAGTATGAGAAAGAAATGAGGAACAACTGAAAGTCATAAATGTCTCTAGGTACATCACCTAACTGAAAAAGATCATGCAACTTAACAATGTTTGCTCGTGAGTTTGTGTAAGCCTAATAATCTTTTGAAAGCTACTGACATTTTTTTCCAATGAGATAATCAGAATAAAATGATAAATACATTGCAAATGGCTTATTCTTCCCCTCTGTATCTGGGCACTGCTGTGATCTTGCCACGTGTAATCATGTCCCAGCTGCACAGATGAAGTCTCTGTCACCTTAAAAAATGGAAGTCCACTTATCCGCAATGCAAGAAGGTATTTATCTGCTTAATTCCCATTAGCATTAATGGGAGTTACATGCCTAATGCTGCTCAACATTGGTGAGAAATACACCTTAAATTTTCAGCTGCTTGAAATAGCAACCTCTGAAACCACACATAAGAGATTATAAATAAAGAAACAATAGAAACAAAGCAGGCTCCTAAGAGGTACCAGCAGCATATAGATAGAAACAGACAATTTTCCCCTCAACAAGCTTTTCTGCTTAAATCATTTTAGTAAATAAATATTTAACAAGTGACAGAACTTAATTGATGTTTATATTTACACGGCAGTTAATTTATATTCTGCTAAAGCTGAATCCTCCATCCACAATAATGCTTTATATCCCTCCGTGGTGGCAGACACCCAAACAGCACAGTTGTGTTTTTGAAGAAAAAACATAACAACAACAAAAAAATACACTACTCAAATACTATATAAGTCACTACATTTTTTTTCCTCTCTTCAGCTGTCAGATGCATTGCATTATATTATCAGATTGATAGATCTAGTGTTATTTCAACATTTACCATTTTACAACAACAAATGGAAAACATGTAAGGAAGCTTTGGTAACAAATTTTTCTTAATATGTTTGTGAAATAGACAGTTAGACCAAGAAAAAAATATAACTGATGACAGATTTTATTTCAATCTGCTGGTGCTTATTAAGATGTCTACAAAGAAAAAAGCTGCATCTGAATACATCTCTTTGTGCAAACAAAGGAAACTTTTAATTGCTTTAATCAGCATTTGCTTTGTCTTTGCAGTGACATATAAAAACAAGTCAGGTACAATCAGTAAACGTTTTCTAAAGGAAATTTTTAAGCAGAGACTTCAGATGATTTTTATTATTTGTTTAGAACATGGTTAAGTCTATGTTACAGGTGCAACATCTTAAATTTGCTTTATAAAACAGATTTGTACAAGATTTTATTTTATATCATTTTAGCACGTGAAAAAGAAGCCGACATAAATCTGATCAAGACTCTCTCCCACAAAACCCTACAGCAAGAGCTGTAGAAGCTATATCAGATTTTAGAAATCAGAGCACAGCCCAAGGAAACAAGCTGCATGTTGACAAAGATGTGCAGCTCTAAAGATAATAATTTGACAAAATCCATGTCAGCCAACAGGGTTTAGCGAAAGTGATCCATTACTTCTTTCAGCTCACAAGGTCTTGATTTTATATCTTGATGGGCCTGTAGCTCAGTCCTTCTCAACAGAAAGAAGGGCCAAAAAATTCTCTTCCTTCTATTAAAAAAAAAAAAAAAGAATAGAAGGAACCACAACACCCAAATCTCTTTTGAGCAGAAAATGGGAGTTAGTTCTTGCATGCAGAAAATACTCAACACTTTCTAGATCAGGTCCCACAAGGGAATTAGTTTTTCAAATTTCTAGACTGGTTAGATAAAGTCATGGTCCTGCTGAACCTATCCAGAGGAGTCTCAGAACCAGAGAATGGGTAAGGCTGGAAGAGACCAAAATGGGTGGTCTGGTTTAACCTCCCTGTTCAAGCAGGGCCATCCTAGAGCATGCGGCATAGGATTGTGTCCAGATGGGTCTTGAATACCTTCAGTGAGGGAGACCCAAAACTTTTCTGGGCAATCTGATCCAGGACCCAGTACTCTTGCACCGGAAAGTAGTTCTTACATTCAGGTGAAACTTCTTGTGCATCATAATCTGCTGGTGTCTTCTTGTCCTGTTGCTCAGCACCACCAAGAGCCTGGCTCCATCCTCTGGACCCTCCCTCTGTATCCCCCTCCCAGATATCTGTATGCAGATACCTGCATACATTGCCGAGATCCTTTCTCTGTTGCCTCTTCCCGAGGTTGACCTGGCCAGCTCCCTCAGTCTTTCCTTATAAGAGAGATGTTAATCATCTTTGTTGCCCTCTGCTGGACTTGCTCCAGGAGCTCCATGTCTCTCTTTGAGGAGACCAGAACTGGACACAGCACTGCAGATGTGGCCTCACCAGGGCTGAGTAGAGGGGCAGGATCACCTTCCTCAATCTGCTGGCAATGCTCTTCCCAATGCACCCCAGGACACCCTTGGCCTCCTTGGCCCTCAGGGCACACTGCAGGACATGCTTGTCATCCACTAGGACTGCCAGATCCTTCTCCTCAGAGGTGCTTTCCAGCAGGTCATCCCCCAGCCTGTGCTGGTGGGTTATTCTTCTCCAGGTGCAGGATCCTACATTTATCTTTGTTGAATTTCAGACATTCCATCTCTGCCCATCTCTCCAGCCTGTTAAGATCCTTCTGAAGGGCTGCACAGCTCTCTGGCCCACTCCTCCCAGCTTTGTGTCACCAGCGAACTCGCTAAGGGGGCATCTGTCCCTTCATCCAAGCCATTGATGGGTAAGTTGAACGACAGTGGCCCCTTGAGGGACACCACTAGGGACAGGCCTCTGATTAGACTCTGTGTCACTGAGAAAAACCCTTTGGGATCTGCTGTTCAGGCAGTTCTGAATCCACCTCACTG
Source organism: Bombycilla garrulus (assembly GCA_013400315.1). Classification (NCBI taxonomy): domain Eukaryota; kingdom Metazoa; phylum Chordata; class Aves; order Passeriformes; family Bombycillidae; genus Bombycilla; species Bombycilla garrulus. Next base: position 524,513 of record VXBU01011670.1, read on the forward strand.
TCCACTCATGCAGTGCACACTTCCTGACTTTTGGCTATAAGGATATTGTGAGGGACAGTGTTGAAAGCCTTGCTGGAGACACTTGCATAATAATATACATATACATAATCTTGAAGACAATGTTACTGATCTTCTCTCATCCATCCAAATAGTTGTTTCATCATAGGAGGCAATCATGTAGATCAAGCATGATTTACCTTCAGTGAATCCATGCTGTCGACTCTTGATTACATTTTTTCCCTTGTCATTGTTAGGGATGACATGCAGGATGAGCCATTCCATCACCTTTCCAGGGTCTAAGGTGATGGTGCCTGTCTGGTTGTTTCCTGGGTCCTCCTTCTTGCCCTTTTTGAAGACTGGAGTGACACTGGCTTTCTTCCAGTCCTCAGGCAGCTCTCCTGATCGCCATGACCATTCAAAGATGATCATGAGTGACTTTGCTATGGTATCTGCCAGCTCTCTCAGCTCTCATGGATGCATCCTGTCGGAGCTCATGGATTTGTGGATGTCCAGTTTGCCTGGCTGTTCTTTAACCCAAACCTCCTTGACCACGGGAAAGACTTTCAACATTCCTTTACCTTGGTGTCCAGGGTCAGAGATTCCCAAGGACTGGTCTAGTCAGTGAAGATGTCATGAAGTTGTAAGTAACTGCCTTTTCTGCCCTCTCTGTTACCAAGGTTCTCCCTCTGTTTCTAAATGGGCCCACCTTATCCTTTGTTTTCTAAGCATGGTTTCTCTCAGTATTTCTATAATATTTCACTCTTGTAAATACAGAACTGTTGCCATCACAGAGGAAGAGTGATGGAGAGAGATGAATCTTGCCTTTGTCCCTTTTTGCACCTGAAATAGGATTGTTCAGTGTAAAGACCCTTTTGAGTGGTTCTTAACTGTAGCCCCATGGAACATTCTCAGATGTTTCAAGCATTGTCAGTATCTAAAAGCCTCTGTCCAGTTATGCCTCCTCCTGCACACAGGTTGCATTTGCAGAGATACGTGTTTTAAATGAATACTAATTTTAAGTGCCTCTGGGCACTGAATTCCTTCAACAGGCCTCAGTATGTGCAGTGATTGTTGCACTATTGTTTACTATCATTGCACACTATCTGTTTGTCAGATCAGTAGCAGGCTAAGTGAACATTTAGTTTCTGTGTAACTGGTATGACTGTCTTTATTTAATGTAAATGCATACACCAAAATTCTTTTTTTGGATTGTCTTCAATATAGGAGAAGAGGCCTCACCAGCCTCACCAGCTGTTACTCTGAGCATATAGTGAAGCTCCATGTCATGACATCCCAAGAATATGGGATTAAGACAAAACATTAATTTAGCTCTTCTAGGTCTTTCTTTCTCTGATTGTAAAAATTTTCTCAACCTTAGCTAAAAATATTAACTAATCCTGAGCAAGGACCTGCTCATATCTTCTCTGAGGATGGATCTTTGCCTGCCATGTAACAATGCTCAATACACAGCCCTGCCTCAGTTTGCTGTTTCTGAGGTACAATCTCAGCACTTAGCTGAGGTCTGTAATCTTCTGAGGCTTGCTGCATGTTCAACAAACATGAAGAGAAATATGTTACTTCAGAAGAGACCTTGAAAAAAGAGGCTAAGGTAGGTGCTCTGAATTACCCCCTTGAGAGGACTGTGGATCCCATCTCACTCCCTGACCCAAATAGAATTTAGGAAGCTCAGCGTGGGCCTGTCTCTTTTGCATGTAAAATTGGGAAAAGTGTTTTGGGGCCTCAGTAAACAGCTGGTCCCTCAAAAAAAAAGCTATTATGATGCAGGTCATCAGTAGATAAAGCTAAGCAGCAAAAATAATTTTGGTGGAAGATCAATGTCAAAGTCATACTGACTTCAACAGGGCTGGTATTTCATCCTATGTGACTCTAAACTAGCACAAAATGGACAGTACTGTGCTACTGACATTGGAGCTATCATTTTATCCCTAATTCAGACAGTAAACATTTCACTCGCTGTGAGATGGACAGACTCATACAGAATAACCCTTCAAGGATAAACACTCTTTTTAAATCACTGAAGAATTTGTATGGGACCTTAATCACTAGCACAGACTGGCAGGTCATTTTTCTGACACTCGCACACAATTTTGAAAATCAGCCAGAACTGCAGGTGCAAAGTTTCCGCACTCCTGTTATACACAATAATTCAGTAGTAAATGGATATATGTCTCCTAGATATAAATATAGATATAGACTGTTATAGATATATCCAGACATGTTTTGGTGGTGACTGGTGGCCAGTAACGGAGGAATAAAGTACACGATTGTGCTCAAAGAAAACAGTAGAGAAAAATCAAAGGTATTTAGATTTTTAAAAAGTTTAGTATGTTTACTCTTTGACTTTTCCTATAATATTACATGGTTTACCACCACTGGAAGATCTAAAAATGAAGAAAAATTTTAAAAAGCATTATGAAGGTTCCACTGTTTGTGTGAAAAAGCCATTCCTCAGAAAGAATAATCTTGAAAACCTTTGCAAGCAAGAAACATTTATGAAATTTAGTCAGGAAGCATATAATTATATGTTGAATCACAGTGTAAATCAGCAATGTGTAATACAGAGGTCATCCAGGAAAGAGCAGTTTGAAGCAAAGGTCTTCCAGGGGAATTCTCTTGTCCTCCAACCTCTACCTCCTCCTTAAACTTACTGCTGTCCCCTGCAGAGTTCTTGAGAGACCATGAATGGCACTCATCCCCTCACCCTCTATTTAATAAAGTACTGAAATCGTGTACTCTTATTTTATTGACATTTTAACTTCTACATACCATAATTGCCTGATCAACATTTTGCATGATTTATGTGAGAAATCAAAAGACTGGTGAATGTTTGATTTTTTAATGTTTTTTTAAGTACAAGCTACTGACCAAATTCCCTACACATATCTGAACAAACTTGCTAAATAACAGAATTAAAAATCAGCAAAATAATTCAATGGAAAAAATCCCCTACTTATGCCAGTATGTCTCATAAACACTGAATTGTTATCTGCATTCAAAACAAAGTGCGGAAAAAAATCCTTGCAAAAACCTAACAAAGGGATGAAGGATCTTGGAACATGCTGCTCTACTCAATGTAGAGCTCTTGGATACAATTTCCCTTGCTGAAAATATCATGGTATCAAAACCAGATGCTTGCTGCCTTTGAGTACTTCTTTTGGTACAACAATTAACACATTTTTGCTCTAATATTCTCTCTCAGTTTCCCAGCCATTAAAATAGGTGAAATTAAAATGCTTTATGTTCATATTCAGAGTACTTCTAAAATTAAAATCAAGTCAATTTATTTAAAACATTAGGTAGTACTTACTGTTTCATACAGGGTGGGTTGTATCAGACCTTGGTGCCAGAATTTCAAGTCTCTGTTTCTTGATATGACACAGAAAGCCTGCTTATTTTTTATTAAAACATGATTTTTGTTGCACCAATGCCCTGTAGGATGTGCAATACGAATATTAAATCATGAAAATTGCTACATTTTTTAATAACTTGGCAAAACAGAGAAAATAATAGAAAAATCTTTCATGTTTGTCAAAAGCATGCCATTAACTCTACTTCATTTAACAGAAATACTTATTAGTTTCAACTGTGTTAAAAACATTTATCTAATCAGAGGGTTTTAACATTTTCTGTTCTAATCTAATAACTAATGTAATCATTATCCCAGCAAGTATTGCATATCCAGAGTAAATCTTATTAAAGGTGGACAGGTTATACTAAGTCTCATCTGTCACTTCCCTGAATATTTGAATCTTTTTTTAAATAGAGTATTAAAGACACTTGCATATTTTTATATTAAGTCCAGAAATGCAGTAGTTCAACTGATGTTAAAAGTCTAAAATTCCATAAAAGAAGATGAAATATTTTCATTATATAAGGCTTTTCGTCAATAAACAGAAAGAGGAAAGAAAGAGGAAACCAGTTCTTCCTCAAATTCCATATTTTAAGATAAAAATGAAGGATTAAAATAAGAACAATAAGCATGTTATCATATTATTATGAAGTGTATCTAACTTATGCTGAACTATAAGAAATAAGTGACAGGAAAAATACTCTACTTAGCTGGAATGAGTGTCATACAGTACTTTGTATAAAAATAAAAAAAATTCAGGATAGAAATTCCCAAATTATTATTAGTAGTAGTATTATTATTAGTATTAGTATGTTAACTATTTAACAAATATCACTTGAAAAATGTAAGCTATTCACTAAATATACCAAAATATACAAAGAAAGGCAAAGGAGGATAAGATTTCATACAACATTTAAATTAATTTACTTAATCTTGTCTCAGGCGCCTATAATATTAAAATGTTACACAATTACCACAATATAATGCACTGAAACAAAAAGCTGATATCTAGCCAAGACAGCATCAATCAAACCTCCTATCAAAAGAAATCAATTGCTCAGAGGTACAAAGAATAGGAAAAAAGAGAATAGCAGGAATGAATTACACAGTGGGGAGGGCAAAGAGTGGTCAAGAATAAGCCATCCCAAATTACAGTGACTTTTACACTATTGTGGGCGCTCACAGTACTTTAGATACCAAACCCTCTTAATTCTGTAGCAGCAGATTTCAAGCGTAAATACTGCCATGTCTCCAAGAACAGTGACAGGAGGGGACAGGATTCCCCATAAAGTTAAGCATAGATAAACACACCCCCCTCCCCCCAATAAATGCAAGCACATTCTGTTTAGTGTATTTACCTTTTAAGATTCAGACTATAAGCATGGAATGAGGTCAGAAAAAGGTTTTCTTTTTTTTTTTCAAGCATGACACATATAATACATAACCCAGATAATCTTCTCACAGATATTTGAGAATTGACCATAAAGCGAGTAAGCCTTGCAGCACAGCAGAAGTGAATAGCTTGTTCTCCAGAAGTGCAAATCAGAGGCAGGTTCTCCATGAGCTGCCGCTTCCAGGTCAAGGAGTTCTATTCAGGGTCAAACTGTGACAAGGTTAAATTTGGTAAAGGACAGAGACAGATATCATCGCTCTCAACTTTACCAATGTCCCTAGAACAGAAATTGTAACATCATATTAGGTATCTGAGATATTTTCCTCTCTCAAAGAGGGATACCCAGAACAGCTAAAATTGGCTCAGTGAGTAACGCCAGTGACACAGATTAGCTAGTCCCACGCCTTCTTTAAGTTGACATGTCTCCCTGGGAACTTGGAACAGAACTTTGCCACCTAAGAATCCACACCACAAAAATTATTTTTGAAGGAAAGCCCCTCCATACTTCCCTCCCCCCCCAAAGAAATTAATAATGATTTTACTTCCAATTAAAAGAAAAATATATCAGTGTGTAGGCACAGACATAGCAGTCGTCTCAAACCTACTTCTCACAGTGGAGCACTGCAGCCAGTTTGGGTGTACCTATACCAACAAATAAAAACGGATCAGGAACCAGTCTCTGGCTTGTTGCCACAGGGCCATCTGACTGACAGATTTTATACTCCTTAGGACTTGTCTCCTATAGAGAGATTTACACTGCAGTCAGCATAAGAAGGGTGTTGAGCAAGAGTTAAGCAGTGTGGACAGCAAGGATTCAGTGCTGAAATCTGCTCTGCTGTTAACTTTTATTTGGAGAATTCTCCCCCCTCCACTCTGGGAGAGGACTATAGTTTTCTCTCCCTAAGAAATTAAGCAAGAAAAAAGCAACATTTGTGAAAATGGTTAACAGAATATATTACACTGGTTGACAGAAATTGGGAAAAAAATATGCTTTTGGGACACAAACTTTTTACATTTCTGTCATAGAAATTTCAGTCTTGAAAGCTGAGTACATGTTGGAACGCACGAATCTCATTTTAACCTGTTTATAAGATATGCTTTACTGTGACAAGGTGAATACAAGATTTGTTGGGCCAGAAAGAAGAACAAGCTGGCTTTCTAGTCTGGTGATGCTGGCTGCTTAGTGATTCCAGGTTCTGTTCCCCAAAAATATCTGGCATTTTGTAATATAAGCCAATGTTTATTGAATCCAAAACTCAGCAATGTGAATGCAAGGAGGAACAAGAAACACAGGAATCTCCTGCTAAAATAGGTGCCCTAAACATTCACACTCAGTGAAGGCGTTCATAAACTGCTACTGTCCTAGTGACTAGAAGCTTCTCCCAGGAGGATGGGATGGAACTGGGACTGCCTGTGTGAATGTTCTAGCTACTAGACCTGGGGAAAAAAACCTCATTATTTTTCAGGAAGAAAGACAAAAATTTCCCTTGTGTTTAATAGGCAACTTGATAGTGCTGGATCGAAATCAGTAAGAAAAGCCACTGTGTGGAGCCCCAGTGAAGCTTAAATAGAGAAAGGTTCAATTTCTGAAATGAAAAGGAATATTAGGCAAGAGCTAGGGCAACTTAGTGTGCCTTTTGCTGTTCTTGGAAAGTGACAAATCAAGGTGCCCAGTGAGTAACAAGTATTTCCAAGGATGCTGTTTCGATCTAGTATACTTCTGAATCTCAGATTAGGTGCTTAAGTCTGTTCTTGGAAACAGTATTGCTCTAAAGGTATAGTCACCCGGGGTTAAACATGTCTATGCATTTGCAGTGGCATACACATATCGCTTTCTTCTGTAATCTCTGTTATCAGCTTAGACCAAATCATTGAGCAAATCACATTAATGTTGTCCCCTATTGTTACCTAGTTTAGGTGTTATGACTACACATCACCACTGAGAGGACAGAAAAAAAGTGAAGATTTGGCAGGCTGGAATGGTTGGCAGGCTTTCCTGAATTTAGATGCTAGTCACAGTGACTGAATAACCTGAATAATGTCTAGCTTAGTTCATCATTTACAAAATAGGGAATGGATAACAAGCTCTACAAAAATGGACAAAGAGGGGCAGAAATTCATGTCATGAACGGCAGCTAGGTACTGACCATTACTCACCTGCTTCTTGTAGCCTTGTCTTCACCAGCCCAGAGTACCATAGTTTCTGATGAATTTCATCTAGCTTTTGATCCGATTTTGAGTCAAGTTTCAGGCTCTGAATCAGAAACCTAAAAATTATACCAGGAAAAATATCTTTCCATGATGCTATTCCTCTGGCAGATAAGACACTTTCCTCATCAGTGAAAAATTAAGTTTGTGCACTAGGAAATTGCCCATCTTAGCAGTGAGATATTGAGGTCAGCCATGAGGGTGCCGGACCAATTGTGTCAGTGCTAAGCAGACAAAGAGGTGGTAAAAAATGTGTCATCTTTGTGTACTCAAGTAAGTTGAAGTCTAGACCCTGAATTTCTAATTAACTCCTAAAAGTTTGTTACCATTTTTACTTTGATGTCTTGTCTAAATGCACCATCACACAAGCAAAGGAATAAATACTGAAGAAATTTAAATGACTGCAAAATAGTAAAAGGAAAAAAACCCACAACCATGGAAGTCAAAACTTAGTTTTGTCTCTTTTTTGGAATGGATCTGAATAAGTAAAATATTAAAAACAGTATCTCCAACAATGCTACGCATGTGAAGACTGCTTAGATTGCAGTAAGACATGGCCACACCTGTGGTAAAAATGGTGCTCTAAGCATTCCTATTTCATGTACAGAGTATTTCCATATTCTTGGCAAATTCCTTCATAAGATTATGACTGAGGTGAATACCTATGTTAATGCTCATCAGATCCTTCGTACAGATAATCTGTACTGGTACTTCCCATAATATGACTTTATTACTGATTTTGTGACCTTCTGATGCAAGCATGCTATGCAAAGATATAATATAGCCTTAAAATCATATTTGTACCTTTTTTTTTTTTGTTAGAGGATTTTTATTTTGCTCAGCATAAAGCACTATCTTGAATCCTGAAAAGGGCTTGTTACATGATTCAACATTGTACCACAAAATTGTACCACTTGTAAAATGGGATAATTTTATTTTCTCCTTCTGGTAAATGGATTTGGGGTTTGCAGAAGAAACAGGCGCCTTTATTTTAACTGCTGGATGTTAGTCTCTGCATGAAGTCATAGTAATTATATCTTTTACTATGCCTCTATTTAAGCACACGATATATATGTATATAAATAAAATGGAATGTAAATTTGGCCCTTAAGTCTTGGCTCTGGCATGTTGTATTACTTACTTTATGTCAGTCCTATGTAATGTGATACAGATCTGCATTCTGGTATCACTAGTTTGGTCAGAACCAGTGTTTGTTTTACCATCTTACAAAAGCAATAATTCTTACAGCTGTCCAGATAGATACAAATCTCACCTGAAACACTCAGAGTGAATCCTAAGATGGTTTGCTGGCAGCCAGAGGGGAAACTGTAGTGCTCCTGCTCCTTTCTTCTAAAGTGCCCTGAACACTGAGAAAAACAATATTTACAATCGAGTGAGTTTCCAAACTGCTTAACTTTTCAGATGTGTGTTTTTTATATGTTAAATATGGTTCAGAAGATTAAAGTCTTCATTTTAGGCAAAGAAAGGAAATAATGTTTCCTGTCCCATTTGCCAAGCTAAGTGAACAACTGTTCCAGCACAATTAGAATTGTTAATTGATTTGAAAACATAGGGCTTTGAAGGTGGAAAACTGCTGACATTATTTCAATGGGGAAATGCACTCCTGAGAGAGAGCACTGCAGTACAATTTCTCTCCTTGTTTTGTTGAATATACATCTATAAAAACACTGTGAATCATGCAGTAAAAACTGCTGTGCTGATATCATAAATCTCTGATAATAAAAATTTCATTGTTGAAACAATAAAATAGACTTTTATTATAACACAGAGTATCCACCTAAACATTGTCCTTTTAGCTTCTTTGAGTTAAATGTATGCACAGTTTTACAGTCTATAAACAGATCTGGAATAAAAGTTAATAAATGTCAAAATTTGCATTTCAAAAAATTCTTGCTGCATTTTAGGGAAGATCAATCTATGAACCTTTCAACATTATGTCAAATGAAATGCTAATTGTACCTTTAGGAATTTCAGAGACAGTGACAAGAAACTAAATGCTCTGTTCCTTTGCATCAGCAAGTCGAGGATAATTGTATATCTACTCTTGTGAACTTCTAAGAAAAAAAGAGAAATGCTAAGGAAAAAGGATTTTCTATTCTTTAACTCAGGAGGGTAAACTCCTTCAGCCATCCTTCATCAATCTACCTTCAAATAAATTGTGTTAACATGTTGACAATGGACAAATCACACAGAGCTACATTTATTCATTTTATAATAGGTTTGTCAAATGAACTTCAACTAGAAATTTAAGAGTGAGAAACATTTCCATCCAGGAACAGCTGAATTTTCCTTTCCAAGTTTCTAGAACAGTTTTCAGCATCAATTTCTTTTTTTGGGAACAACTGTCTTTCTCATCCCTCCTCAAATATTAGTAAAGTACTACTTCTTCTAAAGGTAAAAAAGCTAAATACATAAACAAGACACATAAGAGGTTTTTTATATCCTGTCTAGGCAAATGCTTAATGCATCCCTTGTTTTGTTTAGGAATCAATCTTAGCAGTTTATCTCTAAGCAGTACAAATTGTATGCCATAGTGGTAAGCGCAAGAGCACACTCATGCAATAAGGAAAACTAGCTGCAAAGTAGCACCTCATTCAGGTTTGCAGTGTTTTCCCTGGTATTATCCCACCCTTGCTATATTGAATATATTTCCTACAGCTACACAGAGACTGTTGAAACGTTCACTTACTGTGTGAAAATTGAGAGACAGAATAAACCCGGGGAAATGTTTATGCTCGTGTTAACCTATTCAGTCAGCTTTATCCTGCTCAGGCCTGGACTAGGCATCTTGCAACTCTTTAAATGCTTTTACAGCAAACAGTTTGTGGTTTCCAAAACAGAGACCAGTCTCATCCTGCCTTTCTGGCTTATGGTCTATAGGCCCACATTAGTGCATTTCAGGTTGTTCACTGTAAAAATATTCCAAACTATATTTCAGTTAGGAGTTATATAACCCTGATGTACTTCAGAACTAGAATTCCTTTTGGAGAATATACTTCCATTTTTGTTGCTGCCATGTATCTGAAAAGGAAGCCTCAGATCCTACAGTCAGGTATTTGAGGCAAATCCTGTTTTCACTTAAGTCAAAGACAATTTTGTCTTTGGTGTGAATAGGAATTAGGTGGAATTCCTTTTATTTATAGGTCCAAAAGAATACGTAACGAGTAACATATTTTTAATTTACACTAAATAAATATGAAATTATGTGTTCAGAAAGGATATATATGAGTAATGTCAGCCCTGTGTATCTCTCACTTCTACTGCATGAGCTACTCAATGGTTCAGACTTGATGTCCTTCAATTTTCCTTCAAGAAAGCTAAACCCTATGCCATCCCTATGCCATATAATAGCTAGATAATCAGGAAATGTGGTAGACATGGATCTTTCCTACCTAGTACTTTTTTTTTCTAGCAACTCTTTCAAAATGCATGATTCCTCTGTTCTTCGGTAGAACTAATTCCTGACCTTGTTTTCTAATAAAATGGTATTAAGCTTCAGAGCCACTATAGGTATATTGGAACAAGAAGTACACATTAGAAATAAAAGTATGTAAGAAAATATTTTTTAAAAGTGACATAATCTGCATAATTTATTACATGCTCCATGCAATGAATAACTCTCCCATGTAGCAAAGAGCATTGTGCTACAGCTTTTTGGAATAAGTGTATTTTAGCATGCCAGTCAAACTCTTAACCTTAACTTCAAAACAAATTAAAGACAATTCACTGGGGCCCTTTCTTCACCAGAATATCTTTCACAACTATAAAGTTTGCAATAAGGTGGATACTTATATATTTTTTTTCTTTTATATAGGTATGAAGTGAAATGAAAACAGAGAACAGGTAGGAAACAGACAGAACTTTCTTAACTACAATGTTCATATCTCTCTCTTTTTTTTTTTTTAAGAGTCAAAACTGCGGGCTAATAAAGACCATTCAAAATAAAAGGGACCATTACTCCTCAATTTTATATGAGCTTACATGCTTTCATTGTGCAAAGTGTGTTATTAATTTAACATGCCAGATTCATAGGTTTCTGCAATATCAGGTTTGATGTATTCATTATCGGCACTCAGTACATTAATTCACGCTGAAGTCCGGTAAATCAAAATTATACCATCTGGCTTCCTGTTCTTAATGATGAATTTGATGTAGGGGTGATTAAGATTGTTAGGCTTTTGAATTTTAATGTAAAAATTAGGGGATTAAAAAGGCATTTAGAAATGACCAATAGTTAGAATAAACTTACTGACAGGATCTAATTTGTGTACTTGCTAGTAAAGCTCCATTTTAATTAGCAGCCACAGTCTTTCAGCACAAGCTCAAAGAGACAGAAGTTTAGTGATTAAGAAGATGAAGCTGTTAAATTGATAAATTGACCTTGAAATACTTGTAACTGTGGGGGATGGCCTGGTAGTTGTATGGTTGGTATGTTGTGCTACCACATGGGGGAAAGGGTTCTGCAACTGACCCTGTAATTCTGCCTTTTTAGATGATTGACCATCTGGGGATGGGACAAATCACAGAGGTGAGCCCCTCAATGTCTAAATTCAATTGCTCAATTTGTAAGCAAAAAAATTCCATTATTATTCAGCATTTGCTTGCAGATAGCCTGAAATACCACCTCAGTTCTTCAACATCTTACTCACTACCTTTGCCAGAGAGAGGTGCTAAAACAAGGTAGAAAAGATAATGGGGTTGAAACGACATCATAAGGTGAATGATGACCTGTCAGCTTCCATTGAGAGCAGAACAGTCAGGGACAAATTTGGCTCTCACTTGTCAAATGTTCTTGACAGTGTCCAAGCAGTCAAATCTTTGACAAGACAATTCCATTGTATCTATGTTATTTTATTAATCTAAAACAAAGGCATTGCGTACTGTGGCAGTGAAATTGCTAGAAATCTTAAACAAGGCAGATAAAATATGCAAGAGCCATAGCATGCAAGGACCATAGCATGCAAGAGCCATAGCATGAAAGATAGCTCTGCTTAAGGTGTTTGAGCTTGTTAGAGCTGCATGACACCTGGAATCGTATTAGGGCCCACAAGCTATGGCAACTTAAATTCACACACATAGTATAATTGAAATAATTATAATAAAAGCTATCACTCCCATGCTTTGGCAAAGTTCCATTTATTTGCACCTTCTCAGAGAAATGTGATAATATGTTAGATCTCGCCTTCCCATTAAAATTCCTAAAGGTAGTCACTAATATTGGTACACTGTGGCAGGTATAACTTACAAGGGAAAACGAGTACGTTTGTATATATCAACAGTTTGAAGGATTCTTATTCCTTGGCAAGTCAGGGAATATTTTAAGTCTTATATTTTAGAGGAAATCGAATCTTGACTAACCACTGCAATTTATGTCATTTAAAATAAGATATATTTGAATAAGTATATTTTTCATGCCCTAAAAAGACTGATGTCTTCTTTTATAAGCTCATCCTGTGACACACTTGAGTAGGTAGGTATATTGATTTTTTTCTTTTTCTGATGGCAATGAAGTGTAAATGGAAAATATCAGACTTGGCAATCACTTAAACCATGTGAAAATTTCAGAGTGAAGGCTATTAGAGTCACTTTGTGATCTCCCTAGATGACCAAGGAAAAAAACATTTCTACATTTCTTCAGATCCTTTGTGTGACAGCTAAGGAGAATAACATTTTTTCTAATATGCCAGTTTCAGTCTCTAGTTGAGAATAACCTCAGTGCTTTCTTATGTCACTAGCTGAGAGAAGATGAAAGACCCAGCCTTGTGTAAATGGCTTTGTCTAACCATCAGTCTTTAGCTCTGCATGGCAGCTGTACTATTGACATTAGCTTGTGCACTGGGTGAAATTGAAGTGAGTTAAATGTGACCTTGGCTTAGTTGTTGAAGTAGAAATGAACTCCACTGGGAGTGAAAAAAAATAAGACCAGTTTCTCTAACTTCATTTTTTCTTTAATGAGTTTAACAGCACTCTTAGGATTTGATACATTTTATAAAAAAAGCTTTTATTTCCTTTTCTATTATACAGTGAGTAATCACCATTAGTAAGGTTAGCTTGCCCTTTCAGTATAAAATTCTGATTTTAGGTGTTTATATCCCAATTACTATAAAAAGCAGATCTCTCTCAGAAAAAATCCAGTCTTTTATCTATGCTGTCTGCTGCACCATTTCACAAAAAACCTGTTACCACACTTATTAATTATAGTTGAACACAAAAAAACTGCTAAATGTTCAGTGTTTCTAGTGACATTGCATTGTCTTTAGGTTAAACTGAAATTCACTGTAGCACTTGCTGGTAAATCATGTGCTTAATATGAGAATCATGCAGATAAGTGATGACGGTTTGGAGGCAACCCAGGATTTTTGTCTTGTTTGTATTCTGCATTTCTTTCATGTGCACAAGACTCATGAGGTATCTGGGGATGGGCACAAGAACCAGGAACAACTAGTTATATTCTCTACTTCCAGATCTTCAGTGTATTGTGTATAGGGTTTCAACTAGGGAGCATAGAATATGATATTTTGGGCTGGAAGAGATCTTAAAGATCATCTTTTTCCATGGCTACAGATGCCAGACACTAGATCATGTTGATCTGGGCCCCATCCAATCAGGCCTTGAACACTTCCAGGGACGAGGCATCCACAAATTCCCTGGGCAACCTGTTCCTTTGCCTCATCACCCTTACCTGAACTTTCTCCTAACATCTAAATGAAATCTCCTTTTAGCTGAAAACTATTCCACTTTGTCTGATCATTATCTGCCCATGTAAAAGGCCAACATCCTTTTTTATAAGCCCCCTTTAAGTCCTGGAACACCACAATGAGATCTGCCCAGAATCTTCCCTTCTCTATGTTGAACAACTAGAGTTCTCTGAGCCTGTCTTTGTGGAAGAGATGGTCTAGTACTCTTTGTGACCATCCTCTGTACCCACACTAACAGATCCATGTCTTTCTTATGCTGAGGACCTCAGATCTGGAAGCAGTACTCCTGGTGGGATCTCAAAAAGACAAAGTAGAGGGGGAGATTCATTGCTGAAGGTTGCAAGCACACATTGCCATCTTTTCATTGGACATCTCTGCAGGACTGCTGTCAACATACTCATGTCTGGGATTGCCCCAGCCTTGGTGCAGCACCTTTCACTTGGACTTTTTGAAACTTGCTAGGTTGTTTTGGACTCACTTTTCAAGTTTGCCCAGGTCTCTTTGGATGGTGTCCCTTCCTTCTGTTTTGTCAAGTGCATCACTCATCTTCATGCTATTTACAAACCCGCTGAGGGTGCACTTGATCTTGTTGTCTCAGTCATCGATAAAGATTTTAAATAGCAACGGTCCCAAGACAGAGCCCTGAGGTACACCATTTGTCACTGGCCTCCTCCTAGACATGGAGCCATTGACCAGATCTCTCTGGGTGTGTCCATTTAGCCATTTTCTTATCCACTAAACAGTACACCCTTTAAACTCACGTCTCTCCAATTTAGAGCTAAGGATATTGTGTGGAAGTGTATTAAATTATTACAGAAACCTAAGTAGATGACAACAGTCAGTCTTCCCTTCCCAGTTGACCATTGCAGTCACTCTGTCACTGAGGGCTACCAGGCTGACCAGGCACAATCTGCCCCTTGTGAAGCCATGTTGGTTGTCTTGGGTTACATGCTTGCCTTGTATATACCCTAACACAGCTTCCATTAGGATATATTCCATGGTCTTCCCAGGAACAGAGGTAATGTACATCAGTCTGTAGTTCCCTGGTTTTTCCTTATCCCCTTTTTTAAAATAGGTGTGAAGTTTCCCTTTTTCAAGTCACTGAGGTTTTCACCTGACCACCAAGACTTTTCAAATAGGATGGAGAGTGATTTTCAATCACATGAGTCAGCTCTCTCAGGACCATGAGATCATCAGGGGCTAGAGCCTTGTGCCTACTGAGTTTCATCAGGTCGCTCAAATCTGCTCTTCTCTTACAGTGGGAGGGACCTGCCTCCCTGACTCCCAACCCAGAGGTTCAGGGACTTGACATGGGAAGCCTGACTGCCTTTGATAGCTGAGATGAATAAATTGCAGAGTACCTTGGTTTTCTCCACATCTGTTGTCACTAGGGGTGTACTGGAATAGATGCATTAAATACCTGCGCCAGTCCACAAGACAATCTCAGTGAAATCAACCAGAAGTGTAAACCTTGCATTCACTGTTGGAGTAATAAACCAGACATATTTCATAGAAAAAGTTTCCAGAGGGAGCTGCATAGCTTACTAGTGAATTGGAAAAGGAACCCTTCTGAGGCTCTCTGACCCTAGGACCATTACAGGAGAAAGGAGGCCAGAAATTCTGAGAGAAAAAACCAGTCACAGAGAAACAAATTTTTCCCTACCTTCAGGGAGACACATTTCCTGCCTGCTGTTCAGACATCTCAGCTTTGTTGCTCAGACTGAAGGCAGAGTGCACAGATTGGGGATAACTTAGTCCTGGGTTCAGCAGTCTCAAAACTGAACATATCTCTGGAGCAAGAACAACTTGTTCTTGGTGGGAGACCTACACTAAAAATACAATGATAAAATTTTGGGAAGATTAGACATGGGGTTGGATGCAGACATTTATCAAAAGCCTATCCACTTCTTCTGGGCATTGGGGAAAGCATTTTCCTGGAAGGTGAAGTTCTGTGAACTTACATTCACAGAATTGAACAGTATAGTATGTCAGGTCTTTGTTAAAGTAATCAGAATGTCAACTAAAACCGAAACTTACTTGGTTTATGTCAGATTTTTTTTTTTCTTAGTATATATAATCAGAAGCCTGTTAATTTCAATGAAATATCTCCCGGGAATTTGGTCCTTATCAAAATTTTCTTATTCAATATTTGTAACCCTTTACTTGTGGGTGTTATGCCCAATAAAATACTATTTTCCTGGTCCCATTTCTACACCAGTCAAATAATTCCCACTCAATTACATTTCCAAAGTCCTCTTATGTGGCCTGAGTTTCAGTTTCTTACAATTTACTGCTTATAAGCAATAGGTCAAAGGTTTACGTGATATATTCCACTACACCTAGATTTTCTCTATTGCTGTTTGAAAATTGAAAATCTTTCCTTTCATCTTCAGTGTCTTTCTCTTATATTTTTCTGAATTATGTCATAACCATATATCTGTCCTTGGTCTTAGCCTTTCCAACTGCTCTTTATTTTAGTGTCCACCTCATTCATTTTGACTTATTTTCCAGTTTTGTGCAGTCATCAAATTTCAGCCTGTTACTGCACATTCTGTGTTTCAGGTTACTTTTATATAAGGTGAATAAAATCTGTCTTAATAGTGATACTTTGGCCTTATACTTGTCTGATACTTTCCTCTTTCACAACTGTTAGAACTTATAACTACCCTTTATAATATATATGTCAATCCTTAGGACATTAATGTAACATACTGCCAGTACCATAGATCATCAGGCCTGCAGCAAACTTCTCTTGAGTTCTCTGAAAAAAACTTTGTTATGAACTCCAGAGATAATTTTTCCATAGCCTTTGTCAGTGTTAATCCATTTGAATTTCTTTAAAACCTTTTTTGCAAACTAAGCAAAGTATCTCAATTCTGTAGTTGTCATAGTTCCTTTTTGTTGAATTTAATTAAGTTCATAAAACTTCTGGATTAGAGGATTATATCACAGGAAAATCCTTTGATAAAATCAGGAATGAGTGGAAACTTCAGTAAGCTGGTATTTTCAGAGGGTTAAAAATCCTATGCAAGGTCACTTTTATGTATTTTTTAAAAAGCTGTCAAGCAACAGAAGTTGTGGGCTGGAAATTGCAGCCATTTCAAGCATCCTGTAGGTGTGCTGTGCAAGGCTAAGATATTCTGGACTGCAGAGAAAATGCCTGGCAATGACAGATTCAGCCTTATAAAAACACATGGTCAGAAGCAGAGACACAGATAACTCCCTGGAATATCAAAAGCATGTAGGACAGAAAATATACAGTTGTGTGTATTAGTGAGCATTTTCTCAGTATCTCCAAATGTGTATACACTTCCATAACTCACTGAAGGACATGGCAAATCACAGAATCACAGAGTCATAGAATAAGCTGAGTTGGAAGGCACTGGCAAGGATCATTGAGTCCAACTCCTGGTCCTACACAGGACCACACCCAAGAGTCACACCATATGCCTGAGAGCATTGTCCAAAGACTTGAATGCTGCTAGTCTTGGTGCTGTGACCACTCCCTGGGGAGTGTCTTCCAGTGTTCAACCACCCACTCAGGGAAGAATTTTTTTCTAGTATCCAACCTAAACCTCCCCTGACACAACTTCATGTCATTCCCTCAGGTCCTGTCACTGGTATCCAGAGAAGAGATCAGTGCCTGCCCCTCCTCTTCCCCTTGTGAGGAAGTTGCAGACTGCAATGAGGTCTCTCCTCAGTCTCTTCCAGGCTGAACAGACCAAGTGACCTCAGCTGCTCCTCATATGCCTTCCCCTCAATGCCCTTCACGATCCTTGTGGCCCTCCTCTGGACACTCTCTAGTAACCTAATGTCTTTCTTGTATGGTGGTGATGAGGCCTGCACACCTCACTTCAAGATGAGGCCACCCCAGTGCAGAGCAGAGCAGAGCAGAGCAGAGCAGAGCAGAGCAGAGCAGAGCAGAGCAGAGCAGAGCAGGACAATCCCCTTCCTTGCCTGGCAGGCCATACAGTGCCTGATGCCCCCAGCACATGGTTGGCCCTCCTGGCTGCCAGGCACTGCTGACTCATGTTCAACTTGTCATCAGCCAGGACTCCCTTGTCCCTTTCTGCAGCACTTCTCCAGCGTTCATTCCCAAGTCTATCCATACATCCAGGGTTGCCCCATCCCTGGTGCAGGATCCAGCACTTTCCCTTGTTGAACTTCACATGATTGGTGATTGCCCAGCCCTCTGATTTGTGAAGGGTCTCCCTGCCTTCAGGGGAGCCAACAGTCTTGCAAATGAACCAATTAATGATAGAATAGAATTATAGAACAGAACTGAGTTTGAAGGAACCCTGAAGCATCATCTGGTTCAACATTTCATGGGAAAGGGGGCCTAGATGTCATTAATTTGCATCCTGTCTAATTGCACTTCCAGGAGTGAGGACTTGACTTCCAGTGACTGATTCTTCTTACCACAAAATATTTCTTTCTTGTATCAAGATCAAACCTCTCCTAATGAAATGTGAACCTGTTGACTTTCATCTTCTCCGTGTGGTTTGTTGTGAAGGGAAAGTCCCCACCTTCTTTGCACCTGCCCTTTAAGTTTTATAATATTGTGAAAAGGTCACCCTGAGTCTTCTCTTCACCAAATAGAAAAGACCGAAACCCTTCAGCCTTTTTTCATAGGACAGGTTTTCCAGCCCTTTGATCATCTTTGGGGCTTTTATTTGAGTCAACTTCTTTCT
Source organism: Bombycilla garrulus (assembly GCA_013400315.1). Taxonomy (NCBI): domain Eukaryota; kingdom Metazoa; phylum Chordata; class Aves; order Passeriformes; family Bombycillidae; genus Bombycilla; species Bombycilla garrulus. The sequence goes on from VXBU01011670.1 coordinate 542,894, forward strand.
GGAATTGTGGGGACCCAGTCCTGCCTGAGCCATAAAACCACAAAAAATTGGTGGTACCTCTTCAGAATGGAAAGAGTAAGGCTTAGAATTTAGTCTTGTTCTTGTTTTCCCTTTTCCTTTTTCTCTGAGAACATGACACAATACTTTCAATGTCTTGTTATAGCTGGAATTGCATGGCAAAGTCTCCAGTATTCACATACAGTACTAGTGATCAGCCATCATTTTATAGAGCTCGTTAACACAGAAAGAGTACCAAAAGTAAGAAACACAGAACTTAAAAATATTAGTAGATAAACAATGATTCATATAGTTCTAAGATAGAAATGCACTTCTAAATAATTCTGAAATTTACACACATGGCCTTGTACAGCTTTCGAAAATCCATGTAATTAATTTATGTCTTTACCTTTTAAAGTATTTGGTTCACCTTTTATCTTAGAAGTCAAGCTTTCTAGATTTTAGCTAGATCACTTCTTAAATATGTGCTACTTTACCCTTTTCAATTCCAAAGGGATTATAAATAAACTTGCTAAAGGTTTGCCTATCTCTTTTGGGACGCTTCATCAAATGTGTACCTTCTGGTCCTTTAGTTTTGTCAGTCTTTAAATGTTCTAATTTCTAGGTCACCTCTTCTGGCACGATCTTGAGTTTCTTCAGTATGCTTTCCACCTCTGCTGTTAAATTTATGTCTGTTTCTGGCATCTGTTCCCAATCCTCCTTTGTGAACACTGAGGCTCAGAATTCATTAAAATTTTTAGCAATGCTTACCTAGGCTGTCAATAAATTACTTTCACTGTCTTTTTGAGGCCTTATTGTGTCTTTCAGTGATGTCTTGCTCTTATTAGTCAATTTATCCTAACTTTTTACTGATTTCTTCTTTTCCTTACAACAAAGTAACTCAGAAGTCACTGTGTTGAAAATTATTATAGGAACCTTTTAACATTTGCTTAGTCTTACTCCTCCTTTTTCCTCCATATTGTTGCCTATTTTGTTCTCGTTTTGACATTATCCACATCCCCCAAGCTGCCATAAACAAGTGAATTGCCTTTAGGCAGATCACTTTCCTAATATGATCCAAAGATGTTATGCCTTACAAAGATATAGTATATTGGATTCTAATATACTCTGCACTTAGTCAATTATTTTAATTAATGTAAATGAAATGCAAAGAACCATAGAATAAGCTATTGAAGCACTCCCTTTGCCTGAGTATGAACATTTATCAGACAGAGATCAAATCCATTGTATCAATGGAGCTGTTCTGGGCTGGTGTCCATTTTCTTCCTCTCAGTGTTTGTTGAGATTTTTGAGGGAAAATACCTACATCAAAAATCAATTCAGAAGCTTGGTGTTTGAAGTGGAAACTTAGAGTCCACTGAAAACTGAATGCAGATATTTCCATCTAGTAAAAGCTGCAAATCAACTTAACTATGGTTATCTATACAAGGGCTTTGCATAATGTGAACTAAATGTTAAAGATACTATTAATGTTTGTATAATATCAATAAAATCAGTACAGCTTTGTGCATGGATGCTTTTATGCCTGTTTAAAAATGCTGTAGATCAATTAAGATTGTACCAATGTATTCCTATAACTCTTTTAAAAATTTCTAAGGAGCATCATAAAAGGTCTGGGTGTTTGTACCATTTATTTTCAGGCCATCTATTGTTCTAATCGCAGTTGCACACCACAGTCATTAACCTGTGTGAGACCCTGATAAATTCTCAGATATAACAATTATGAGTACTGATGCTATCTTTGCTATGCATTTTTGCATACACACATATTAGAAAAAAACATGAATCTAATTTTATTTTCAAAAATTTTCATATTTATCTTCTTTTCTCTCCAAACACAGGGAATTTTTCCTTCCTTCTTCCCCCTGCCTGGCATTTTGTTGTCTATTTTGGTGTTTGATATTATTGTCACTATGTCCACCCATCTGCTTCTTCAGGCTATTTCTTTCCTCATTTTTGACAGTGCCTGTATAATGTTTCTCACACATCTGGTTTCTCTCCTATATACTGGTTTAAGCCCTCCCTCATGTTTCTGTGTATCCTCTTAGCATCTGGTAGATCACTGCCTGTTTGAGGAGCTGCCTATTCAGAAAGCAACTTTCTGCTGCAATGTTGTGAAACTCCAGAACACAGGTAGGCTGTGGTGAAGCTACAGTAGAAAATAATTATTATTCAGTGACTGATGCAAAAGTTCTGTACATAATGAAAGAGCCTATTGTTATGCATATACTCATGAGGATAGTTCGAAGGTTTCTGAAGAAACCTTTGGTTTAAATATTTCAGTTAAAATCTCGTTCTTAATGTTACATCAGTATAACTTTTTATTTAATAAAAAATGAAGTAAGCTTTGAGAGTATATTTTTATAATAATTATCCTGCTTATTTGTTCACAGTACTCCAAAAATGTATTTATATATATACTTTCAGAACCCCATCCACTTAAGGCTAGTTAACAAGACATATGATCATGCAGCCTTATCCAGACGAACACAGCTGCCCTCTGCTCTTTTCCCCTCAGTATTTTTTCCTTCACAAACAGACATTTCTTCTTTCTATTTCTTGAACTCATAGATGCTCCTTGCTCTTCCCCTGTCACTGTTCCTATACAACCACTCAGTTACTCTGTGCTGCCAGATTTGAGCATTTTTTTCTCATTGGTGGAGTGCTGACGTAATAACATCCTGGTTCACATTTACTCCTAATACACATTATATTTTTGTATTTATGTTTGGCTTCAAGAGTTTTCTTATGTCTTACAGGAAAATACTTCCCAAGCACAGTGCAGAAGAGAACCCTGCACAAAATTAAGTGGAAGAGCTTTGCAGAGCCCCATTGGAGGAGTCAGACTAACTTTCAGCCATGCTATGGACGCTATCAAAGCTCAAAGCACTAATAACCATGCAGGGTTTGCATTTCTATTTGCCTGCAGACACATTGCCTGCCTCATGGCTGTGGTGGCTCAGCTTTCCTTTTACTCAGACTCACTTTTTTCTTCCTCATTCCTTGCTCCTGGGAAGAACATTGATGCCTATCATTGCTCTGTGACACACAAGGGAACCTGGGGGAAGCACCCTCTGTTAGTCACTGTTTGACATTAAAATCACTGACAGCTTAGAAGACTTGTTTGTATTTGTTAAAATAACTGTTTATCTCTCAGCATAAGTGCTGCCTTGGTCCAATAGTGCAGGCACAACAGCTCTAAATTCCATCTGTGTGACTGTCCTTGACAGATCTACACACTTCCTACCCTATGTGGAGTGCAGTAAGCACAAGAATGGATTAATTCAGTGTTTGGTTTCCCTTTTGTAGTCATGTACACCATCCAGTCTGGGAGATATAGAGAAGCAGTCTTCAAATTTGTTCCTATTTTTATATTTAATCCACTTTATTCTTCTTTAATAGGATGAAACATCCTTGCTCAGGTATAAATTTTGTTCTGCTATTGTACCAGTGTTTTGCCAATTACTGTATAATTCTTTTTGTTCCATGATGGTACCTAAGTAATTTATCTCTGGTATAAAAACTTGTCAATTGTTTTTTTAAATTCTAAGTATAGTACATGCATTGAATTTCTCTTATCCGTCATGGCAGCGATGTCTTAAAAAAATTCCATATGGTATATAAGTGTGACCTCTCTAGCACAAGTCCACATTGATTATCACTGTTTCAAGGAGAAGTCATTCATTTAAAAAAACAGAAGGTGGTTTTCAATATTTTAATTAAAGAAACTAGTTAAATTCTAATTGCTTAGGTTGCCTTTCTTTCCTTTTTAATAATTAATAGTTTTAGAACTCTTTACTTCTATCTATAAGAATTAGAAAACCTATTTTAGGAAATTTCTTTGGAAAGAAAAAATAGTGATTTTACTGCAATAACTGTGACAAATTTAGTTGGACAGAGCATCTAAAAAGATTTCACTAGTGTTATGTAAATAGCAAATGCTGTTGGAAATAATTTGATGCAAACCTAGTAAGAATCTGTTTATCTGACTCACTATTCCTGCTTGAGTTAATGCCTCTATATCAGGAAAAATATTAAGTAACCCCATGATTTTTCTTGTTCCTCCATGCTTTTAAGCTATTCCCCACGGAAAGAAGTTAAGGAAATACATTGTATTAGCAGCACGTATATTTGTAAAAATGGAAATGCTTTGCCCATAGGTAGGGTCTTACAGTATGCCATGAAATTGGCGAATTCTCTTTGCCCAATTTTGATAAATGAATACCTTCACTGTATCTTGACTGCTTATGCACTCTATCTAGGCTTTTTTGGCTGGTAATGTCAAAAATGTGCAGTCTACTGATATGGCACGTGCCTGGTGTACTATGGATGTGTTTAACATCTCAGCTATATTTATTCTGTTACTTTGCACTTAGAGGCAATGGGAGTAAGTCTGTCACATGTGAAAAGAATTGGACCAATCATCAGCTATTCTGCTGAATATTCTATTGAACTGTTGCAAATGACATCCAGAGCCAAACTGAAGATAACCACATTTTTAGTGAAATAATATTGTGCTTCTGAGTGGGGTATGCTCCTTATGCCCAAATGCCAGAAATGTTACTGAGAAAAGTTTCTTGATGTGGAAAGAAGGATGAGGTGATTAGAGGGAACAAGGAGAACAATATGACACAGTTGTAGAGAGACGGAGGAGCATGCTGGGGTAAAATTGGAGCCAAAAGGTGCCATGATGAAGAGTAGAGAAACAAAAATAATTTGTATTTTGTGCAGCACCTTTTAGTCAAGAATATCAAAATACTTTGCAGCTTAGCTTAATTCTATCTGTTGCTGTAAATAAGTACTAGTAACACATCCCATGAGTGGCATGTGGAAAACAGTAGAAGTGCCTTCCCTAAAGAGCAAGTCTACAAGAAAGTTGAATGCCCTGTTCTGACTCCTTCTGACTTAGCCAATAAAATATGATCCTCTGAAAGACATGGGAATATATAGTAATAAAAAATGGAAGAAACAAAATGATGCAATGAGTCTGGAATACAGCCTTCACCCTCTACTTTCATGAAAGCTTGTGTTTCTTCTCTCTCTATTGCTCTTAAAGCACAGCACTACTGGGATTTGACTTCTAAGGTTTCCTTTGATATTTCACTCTGGAGTACAGTGACTAGAGGAATAGACAAGGAAGCCAATTACTTCTAACTTGCATTCTTGCTTTTCTAGTACAGTGACTATCCTTGAGAAAATAATTTAATGTTAATGGTCAGGTCCTTGAATTCCAACTCAAAATCATGGTTATCAACAAGACTATGGCAGAATACATGCATCATACAGACCTCCAGAAAAGTACATTCTCCAGGAATCTCATTTGTGTTCACTGGAAATCTCGTGACAGAACTTATTTCAGAAAAGCAGTGTCACTGTCTTTTCTTTCCAGGAGTTAAGGACAACACACTTTTCTTTCTGGACACAACTGGTAAAAGGTACAATTTCACCTTATAGTTGACGGGCTACAGGATTCACCAGGGAGGCACCGGTCTTAAATCTCTCACTACTTCAGCTTGAGGAGGTTCAGAATAAGGAGATCAGGAATGTTATTTTGCCTTGTAAGCACAACTGGCAATCCGTTTCAAAGAAATCAAGAAAAATATATTATTCTCACCTTCTTTTGAAAGGATTTCTTTCCTGTCACACACAATTTGTCTGTTGGCCTAAGTAGTAAACTGAAGCCTGACTGGACAAGGAAGAGAACAGGAAGCTGGAGGAGTGACAAAATGTCCCGAGGTGGATCTGCTACTTACGGAAACATTTATTTTATCATCAGCCAAAGCACCTCAGGAGTCCTCCTCCTTCCTCTCCACCTAATTCTTTTCCCTGTCCCATGACTCCTTCAAGAGTTTTTTTGCTTCCACAATTGAATTAAATGCTGAGTATGCTGGCTTTGTTTGTGGGGAAAGAAATTCTGATGGGGACTGGGAACAGGCATTTGTGAATGGGTGTAGGAATATGAGCCTGTTGCACAAAAACAAAAGCATAACTTGATTAACATTTAAGAAGCTCAGTTTAAAAATCTATCACTTACTTTTCCCAGAAAGAGTCCTAAGCAGGAGGTCTGAGACTGCTGTGGATGGAAATGTTCTCTTCCTTCCAGTTCTCTGCTTTTCTTTGGTGTTAGAAATCATTCAGTAACTGAAATAGAGAGATGTACATTAAAAAATCCAAACAAAACATGTTTGTGAACATTGTCATTAATGGTGGTGTGCCATTTACACATTAAGTAACTTGTGATTATGAACATCTGCAGTGTCTGTGTCAGAGTAATGATCTAATCAATGCACTTCCTTAAAATATGTGCATATGAAGGACTCTGATTTCTTGTGAATGAACCAACCTCAGGGCCTTGCTGCTCTTGGGTATAAGTTGTTCCTAATTTTGTTCTAAGCTAACATAATTTTGCATATTGCCAGCCAAGTCCTGTTCCACGGATTACAGTGCATTTTGGACTCACATATGGTTCCTGGACTCACATATGGTTCCTGGTACCTTTTTCTGACTTTGTGCACAGGAAAGCATTCACTGAAAGGTATGAAATCTACCTTAGATTTATGTCAGTAGGAAAGAGTGCTATACAGGGCTAAGACTGCCAAATGTATTTTTTGGTTTTGTGTGGATGGAACACTTTGTCCCATCCAGAACTCTGACTCAAAAATTCCTGGTAACAGTATCAGGGAACAAAACTTAAAAGAAGAAGAAGAAAATTAGAAAATGTCAGTATTGGCATATGAAGCTTTCACGTGCAGTACAAGGCATTTATCTATTTAATATGATATACCTCAAACTGGACATATATCTATCTATAAGGCTTTTTATAGGAAAAAAACAGTAGAATCTGTAGGAGACAGATTAAAGTGATATCTTGAAAAGCATGCTGCCATAACAACAAAGAAGAACAGAAAACAACATTTCTGCAGTGATGTACAGATAAAAAAGGGTGATGGAGTGTCAATGTGAACTGCTAAATTTTCCTTCCAGAAATAAAAGCAAATGGTAAAAATCTGAACAGATTTGCTTAAATGTAAATAAATTTGCTTTAGTTGGTGGAATTATTCTGAATGCAACAGAGATTAAAATCTAACCTAATGGTTTCCTCCTATGATCAGACCTAATGTAACTGTAGGAACTACACTGGACTTTAATGTGATCAAAAATTACACAGTGCAGTAAACTTAAGCAGTGAAAGAGTAGAGCAACCTGACTAGCATTTCTCTTTCTGCTGCTCTGGCTTTGAAGAGTATTATAGAAACAACAATCTCAAGCCTTAGCTCCAGTGAGGATAGTGTGTATGAAATCTGACTTGCCACATCTTACAGAAAATTTTCTGCATGGTGACCTTTTGCCAAAACAAATTGTATGAAGTTGCTAGCGTTTGCAGGTAGTTGGCAGTTTGCTGTCTAAAGCAAATATAAGGAACTCAATGTGCAGTGACAGTTATGAAAACTGTTGTGTCTAAACAAACTAATCAGAGCACAGCTCCTGAGACACAGTGCTTTATAAATTATTTGTTTAAGGAGTGAGCTTATGGAAAGGAGCATTGCATAACTCCATCATAAAAATGGAAGAATCTGTGCTTAAATACGGCTGCATACTTCTCCTGAATACACCTTGAAAAAATCATATATTCATATAAATATATATATATATGTGTACAGTAATACCTTATGCAACATTGTTTTTTCTTGTGGAGATGATACCATGAATGAAATCATGTCACTGACTCAGATAAAGAAACATTTCACATTAACAAGGACAAGATTTTTTTAAAATTCTTGATGGGTTTTAGTGGTTTTGAGTAGAACTAGTATTTTAATTAAAAAGAATGATGTATTGTACTGGCATAAGTCCCAGTAGGACCTAAGTGACTTATAGACCATTTACTAGTATAACAAGTGAAGATCTCTCCAATATACCATTTATTTTCAGCGAAAAGCTCACAATGGGTTCTCAATATTTTACTTTTCCCAAAAGTCCATCCTTAATTTTTCATAGAGAAGCAACAAGGTGTAGCAGTTGGATATAAATCAGTATTTCCCACTATATTCCCAACTTCAAATGCAGGTGCTCAGTCTTAGAGTGTCATCCAAATTCCATTTACAATTTTAAACTTCTTTCAGCTTACAGATTTTCCAAAAGCACTATGAATCCTCCTGTCAGTATTTCTTCTGGCAATAGTCTTGGGATTTTTATTTGCCTTTCCCAGATCAAAAGTTGAGAGTCACCTATCTCTTCATTAGTGTGTGAAGAGTTACTTCTACACATCATTGGAGGATAACTCAGCCAACCTCTTTTAGATGCCCATTGTAGGCTGAGATGAATCACTCTCTAAAGACACCTATCATTTTCACTGTAACTATAGATGAGTTTACTAATAAATGTATGTGGAGAAAAACCCCACCAGGAGCATCAAAGTCATAAAAAGAAGCCAGATAATTTTTTTAAGTACCCAGTGTTTTAAGTTGCTAAATTTACACATTAAGTACTCTTAGCTGACATTATTCACTGTTTAATCTGGTTTACATTAGAGTCAAAGTGATAATAACCATAAGAACAGAGATAGTAAGAGACTCAGACAACAGCACCATGCCAACAGACCTTACCCCTAGAAAAATGATACATGATCTCATTTCAAACACTTAAAAAAAATTCAGAATACTGTTATAGAGAGTCACAACAAAGATTTTAACCTTATTTTGGATACTCTAAACTGAGAGACACCCTTATATCAGTGCTATGTAGTTCAGGCACCAGTCTGTTTGAGAAGAACCAGCAGTGGGAATGTCAGGCACTCTGCAATACTTATCAAATAATCCCTCCTGGCCCTTCTTCTTCAGAAATACAGATGCGTCTCCCACTGTCAATCCCAACTTTCAAATGTTCTGTGGTGAAGAAAGGTCAGGAGTTTTGAGGATTCCTATCCCACTGGGAAGGAAGTCAAAGTACCCAGAGGTTTTTTTTTTTTTTTTT
>VXBU01011670.1:560897-639743 GCA_013400315.1 Bombycilla garrulus
TCCTTTCCATCCTCCCCACCACCGGCCGGGAAGGGGCTCCCGGCACAGCCCGGCCCGGCCTTTCCCCTCCCGCAGGCCTCCGTGGCCTTGGGGGGGGGAAAGCCAGGCCGAGGGCACAGCCCGCAGCTCTGTACCTGTTGATTGCCGGAAACCAAAGAGAGCGATTCCCGGGCAGTCCTGTGCAAATGTATATCCTACTGAGACGAATTTCACTTTTGATTGGTTCATTTCCCTGTCTGTCTTTCAATTTGGCCCACAATTGGTGTTGCACTGGGCTCATGGGAAATCCACAGGCACACCTCACTNCCAGACAAAGCTCTTTGTTCAGTCAGGTCAGTGTTCTTCCTCGCTGGCTGATCTTTCAGCACATGGGTATGGCCCGCTCCTGTGCTTTTAAGATTTCCTTCTTGAAGAATGTCCAGTTTTCCTGGACTGCTGTGTTCTTCAGGACTGCCTCCCAAGGGACTCTACCAACCAGACTCCTAAACTCGCCAAAGTCTGCTCTCTTTAAGTGGCAGTTCTACTCACTGCCCTCCTCATGTCACCCACCAGTCCTTCCCTGTTTGCAAACGCCAGATCCAGACACCCTCCCTAGTTGGCTTAGTCACCAGCTGTGTCAGGAAGTTATCTTCCACACCCTTCAGGAACCTCCTAATGAAGTGGCCAGGTCTATAAAGAATTAAGAAATATGTTAATCTTTTGTTCATTTTCTCAGTTGGCATCTGATAAAAATAAAGAAAAATAAATGCCATTGTTGACCAAAAGGAAGTGAAGAGGAAAGAGGTAAAAATAAAGAATTCTAAAATATTGCTTCAATCCTTCTGTAGATTATTGGGCGTTTTGTCAGTGATCAATAAAATTTTATGATCCCCCAATATTGGCTCAAAAAGCTTTGCAATGTCTGTAAGGCATTATGAAACGTGAAAGTTTTATGAAACATCAAACTCCCACAGCTTCCAGACACACTTAAATAGTGGAGCGTCAGTAGCGTCTCTAGGAAATGTGCAAGGAACTTTTGACAAAAAAACAGCACAGCACTATGGACTATTCACTGGGTGATGGAAAAATGTGTGTCCCTCTCCCGCCTCTTCTGAAACAACTGTCCTCTGAGAGATATGAAGGGTTTTTTGGGTCTTGTTTCTTCAAACATGCCTAAACAGGAATATGCAGAAGTAGCAAATTAAGTGCAGAGATACATTATTCATGTATATGTATGTATGCATTACAGAAATTGTCTCCTTCACTGAGCAAAGCTTTGTCCTGGAATTGATATGGATATACACTTTCCAAATGTAGGCCACATAGCATCAGGTTATACTGCTTACAGCACCGTCTTACTGTGTAAAGAGACAAAAACGAGGCAAGGTGTCACAGACTCAAATCATACTGTTGAAAAGCAGCGCACTAAATGCTCTTAACTGAAACATAACCTGAAGGCCTGCAAAGAAGAACATTTTTGAGGTGTAAATTCCTTAAACATAGTTGGCACACGTGCTCCAAACATGAAAATATCTGAGGTATACACACCTGAAGCGTAAAAAGCCTTATAGTGCATTGATGCATATGCTCTTTCTCCATATAAAAGTGTTATGCAAGCTTCAGACTAAATGATGCAATGCATTTGAATATCTCAATAAACTTACACTTTCAAAATAATGCAGTTTACATATCTGGAAGCAGATGAACTCCCAGTATAATTAGAAGTTCAGAAAGATCACTATGATTCAATATGTTACATGTTTCTTGAATTTCACTGGCAAAGTACACTGCAAATTGGCCCGGAACTCATTATCGGTTTAGAAGTTGAAACTGTCATTCATTTTCTGCCGATCAAACAAGGAAACTTAGTTTGGTATGCTCTTAAGTTTTCTATCAACATAAATGAAATAGATCATTTTTCAGTATTTGTTGTTCATTATTCACTAAGGAAAATTATCTGTTTTATAATTTATCATTGATATTCTATTTATGTACCATGAGTGGTTGTCATAGTTTGTTTTTCATCTTTCAGAAATCGAAGATGAACTAGTTCTTTTGTTGTTATCCGCAAATGAAAGAAATGAAAACTTGTTATTCAGGTTCTTAATTTATATGTTTGCACTGACAATATATTTCTCTCAAGAGGAGTCAACTTCACTGTAGACTTTGCCCAGTTCCTGGTTTATTGGTTAATATATTAAGTAGTATATTTAGGGGAACACTACATAGCTTACTGTTTGATCCAGAAAATAAGCATTATGTCATTGATATATTTTCAATAATGTTGCATATTCAACAATTTTTAAATATCTTCATCAATACTTCTCCAAAGTAGAAGCTAAGACTTATAGAAAGATACCTTTATTCCCAACTAATTTATTTTAAATTGCTACTCCTTTCGACTTTTGAGTCTTGTCCTTACAACACTTAGTTGTGGGAAAAAAAAAAAATCTACCAGGTGTTCAAATTCGTAAACACAGATAAATTTTGCAGCGTGTACAGAAAAAGCTGATGAATATTCTTGCCACAAGCTCATGTCCATATGTTTAGACACTCTCCAACTACAGTACTTTATGTATAGGAAGCTCAACTTTGAACATAATCTCTTCTGTGGATGACATTGCAGTGCCTATTCAGGGGCATAAATATACACAGCCAGGGAAAATCTTCAGTGTCCTAAATTATAGATGGTCCACACAAAGTTGGCAGACATGATGCAGAAAGCACAGAAGATCACATTCTTTCTGACCAGTAGCCAAAGGAAGGGACACCCCGAGGAACTAAAAAGGCAACATCTGCAGCTGTCACTAAGAAATAAAATCTTTCCTCTCATATTCAAAACAGATCATATAGAGCACTTTGTCTACAAAATGTACTTCAACTTCCTAAAACTGTACTGAAGAACACTTTTGGGAAGATGTGCAAAGTTTTCAGGTTTTTAAAACCCCACACATACCTGAATTCAGTGAAGAACAAAGATGCAAAGATCAGCTGTGACTATGTTTTCCAGTGACCTGGTTTAAATGCATGCAAGTTCTAAATTGCATCATGCCTGTCTTAAGTGTGGACTTCAGGATCACTGGATCCCAAGGGAAAGGTCAGCTGTGTCCACCATGGTCATGCTTCCTACGGCCCAGCTGTCTGTAGTGTAGCAGGGGAATGCTCAGACAGGAGAGCCTGAGTGGATCTGTGTCTGAACTCTTGTACAATAAATTACTGGGAGATTCCATGTAATAAGAAGCCAGCCCATGTGCTTGTATGGCTCCCTGATGTCTCAAATCGCTTTTTTCATTGATGAGGTGTGAGACTGGGCAGTGATTGACAAGCACTTGGAACAACAAATGGTATTTTGAGAATAGCATTGAGAGAATGATTTAGAAATGTTTGACATTATATTTAAGTATGGTTGATAACTGGTGATAACAATTGGTGATAACATTACCAACATGCCTATTTTCTTTAAACACTCAAGATGTATAGGAGTTAGGCATGTAAGTAACTTGTTTCAGGAAATACAGACAAAAGTGGACGTCACAAGCAGAAAGTGAGTTGACCCCACAGGGAAAAACAATCTGTTAAGAACCCAAAACTCTTGGCAGGCAGCCCAGACCCATATCTTTTGTTAGATAAAATTCTTCACAATGTACAACTGAAGGGAATGTTAAAGGAAATGAAAAACCTGGATTGTGATACTAAAGCTTTTTATTTGAGTTCCCAACTAATTGTTTACAGACATTGTAGTAACAAGTCAGGGCATTTACCTGTGTTTCAGTAAACAGTACAACAGCCACAAGAATAGCATATTCATTAGTCTCTGGGACACTAAAATGTTATTATTTTCAATTTCAGTGTGTACAGTATCATTTACAAAACAATTGTGTAATACAGACACAAGAATAATTTTGGAAGGTGTAGAATTCCTTCTTGAAAAATCACAGTATTAACTCCCCTGTGCTTAAGTAACTGGTTTGACTGGGTGTACAGAAAATATTTCACAACATGGATTTAAAAAAATAAGTTTAAAAGCTCAAGGACATCAAATTCCATACCACAAGTGTCAAATAAGTTTTAGAATTTCATAAGTGAACTCAGCACAAATTCTGTGAATGCACAAATAGCAGTGATCTTTCCCATAAAAAAAAACAAACCAAAAACTGTCAACAAATGCGTCCTAGCAGGTCTCACAATCCCCACGCAACACAAGGCACTATTTGGATTGGAAATATTGTGTAGTAAATGGGGCACACCCTGTATATTTATCTGAGATTTCTACACTTACACAATAGATTTTTCTCTGCAAAATTATTCAGTATTATTTACTTCAAGGGTATCTTTTCCTCAGCTTTCAAACAGTTTTTGGTGGACTACATATTAATAATGTTCTGAAATATACAGTCTCCTCCAAAGGGATGCAGTTACAAACTATAATGAAATAGAATTACAGACTATACTCAGCCCCAGTGGGCTGAACATGAATTCTCCTGCCCCATTTTACAATTAAACAATGACTGGACTCTCTGCTAATGAGGTTTTGGAACCCTTTATTTAGTTTCCTGAATAATTTGCATTCTACAAATTTGTAATTTTTATAATTACTATAGGGTTTTTGTATAGAAAAATGTATTTTCACAGTTAAGGGATTTTTTTTCATATATGTAAATTAATCAGTGGAGATAAATTCTGCAGTTCAGTTTTCATAAATGTTGTCTGCAGTGGGTTTTAAACAACAGACAAAGAAGAAAATATCCTAAGTAATTTTTGTGTTGTTTTTAACTTGCATCATATATGTCTATTTTTAATAAAACTATTGGTAACCTCCAGTTCTACGAGTGAAAGAAACTGATGTACTTACTAACACCTGTTTCTAAAACTCCAGAGATGAGAAGTGAGGGAGCAAGAAGTATACCTAAAATTTAAGTTACTCTTTCGTAAATATCTGTTACTCAGATACTCAGTTGGAGCTTTATAATGTTTTTGTACTTACCCTTATGGTGACAAGCAAAGACAAATCATTGCTTCTGTTATATAAATGGGGAATATAGGCAAGGAGAGGGATAGAGGGATTTGTTCAAGGTCACTCGAGCTCTCTAAAATAATGCTAGAAAATGAATTTTTCTACTCCCAAGCTAACAAGTTATTAAATCACATTTCCTCTCAGTGTGATATTATACTCCACTTTGAATTTGGGGGGGTTTTATAGACTACTTTTGCTATTTGTAGCTGAAGACATGCAGAAGGGTGGAAAGGAATGGAAGGAAGATGCTAACAATGAAAAAAATGTCTTCCCTTACTGCTAGAGTGAAAAAGCATGCTATAAACAAGTTTCATAACATAGAGAAGGCAGCTATCTCATGGAACAAAGTTTCTGTATGCAACAGAAAAATATTAATGCTACCAACGTGTATCAGTTTACTGCCTTGTATGAGGCAAATTTCCCTTCAGCCTTACATTTAGTTATCAGTGTCAGTTTAAGTATATCAGTGATGCATGTTCAAAACAAGGAAGTAAGTTATGGCAAAAAGATAACATGATTGCTACCTAATAATGAGGTCTTTAAACACAGCAGGGCACTTGAAAACATGTGGGTGTAAATTCACTGAGAAGAGGGGGCAGACCAGTGTTCATTCCATACCTGTTCCCTCCCTTCACAGGAATGAGGAGTCACTACCAGGCTGACAGTACATGGACACAGTGATCCCAAAACCTAAACCCCTTTAGTCTTCAGAGAATCCAAAGCTTAATCAAAGTACACACAAATTTTCCTTGTGGCACTTAGTGATGTATTTGCAACAAATATCTGGGAAGCTTTGGATTTGGGAGGAGGAGAAAAGATGTGCAGCCTTGTACATTAAATATTTGAATATCTTTGCCTTTCCTTTGTCATCTTACCTTACATATGTCATTTGTTTTCAGGCAATGTGAACTGTATTTGAGGTCTTGTCAAGCCCTGCTTGTGTTTTTACAGAGAAAGAACCATGTGGACACAAATGGGGTCTGTGGATGTTTCTCAAGGGGTTGAGAGGTACACTGTTTCTCCTCTTTTCCTTAGAGGAGAAACTACACCCATAGACTTCAGGGATGGTTTAGTGATTTAGAGCTAACTTCTATATTTGAAGAACAAGATGGAAAAAAGGGGAAGAAAAATAATTTAGTTCAGTTCTATGAATAACTGGGCACTTATAATTTAACAGCCCAGTTCTGATCCGAGTAAAACAGTAATTCCCTTGAAGTTGGTGAAATGGTGCTGGATTCACCTCAGGGCAGAATTTGGCCCCCCGCTAGTGATCCAGCTATTAATAGCTTTGCATTGAGAAAAATCATTGAATAAAATAATTACCTGTCTTGTCAGTGGAATGGTTCTTTTTTTTTTTTTTCTTTTTTTTTAATGTCCTACATAAAATCCTTAGACCAAAATTCAAAGTGATGTAGAATAAATTAATTAATTGGGGAATTAATTGGGCCATGTTGCCTTTTTTAAAACTAAACTGTGTTTTAGTTATATTTTGTTATGTGCCCAAAGGCTCCTGGGCATGGATGGCCTATAAATACAAGTGGATAACAGATCAGTAGGAATAAAGCTACCACAAAATAGTTTCTGTTTTCTCCATACACGTCTGAGAGCAATAACAGTGAAGCAGTAGTGAAGAAACAGCTGGGGCTGTGAGAAAATGCAATGGAGAAGATTGTTTTGCCAACAGAGATGACTATGTTTCAACTCATTGTTCTTTCCCACCCCCTCCTCCTTCAGCCTCCTCCCCAGTCCTTCACTGACATTTCATCTTTGTTCATGGTTGGCAGCAGGAGGCAGTTTCCATTTCCATCCTGCTTACATTCTCTCTGATGTGATTCCTGCAGGATCTCAGACACCTCCTCTTTTCAGGTTCTCCTCTTCTCTTAGGCCTGAAACCCTCCCTGTCTATTTTGTTTAACCTCAGCTCCACCACACCCACAAGTGCTGTGTAGACCAAAACCCCACAGATCTGCAAGTCCCATCTTTATTTTTCATGCTTCTCTCTCTTTTTTTCAGCTATACATTTTATTGGTTTTTTTTCTTCAGGCAGTATGAAAATATATCTTACATTTTAAAAAAAAAATACTTTAAAAGAATCTTTTGACATTACCAATTCTTGATGTAAAAACCCACCTGGCATTTTGACAGCAAATGATTAAAAGCCTTTCTCAGTATTTTACAAGCAAATATGAATTTTAACAAGATAACTAAACTTACAGAAATGAAATATTCTATTGTTGTCTAATGCTAAACTAGCTGTCAAGTTTGAGACACTTGCAGTTAGTGTTAGGAATGATCAGAATGAAGATATGTTAGAAAGAAATACAGGCCAGGTTTTGCTCATGTGTTGCAGATATAAAATTCAGATTTATGGACTCTTTGGATGACACCAGCAATAAAGTGGTGATTTTGTTCTGGGGTTTTACATTCTGCTACACAGATTAGTATATATCATGTGCCTACATTTCTGTTTTAAACATACCAGTTCTCAAACTACTTTCAAGTTAAGATGAGGGAACTTTACTAAGAATGGGCGGTCAGGAATGCTTGAGTAATTAACTGAAAAAATGATTTTTTGCAAACTTACAAGAAGAGACTGAGAGAAAAAGTAGGCTTGAAGTGCCAGTGTGGAGAGAAAGAGAGGCATAGAGGTCAGGAACCCAACAGCTTTTTGAGGAGGATGTGGGAAAGGGGTGAGAGGGACGGACCACTATTTAAAACTGCATATGAAAGGGATAAAGCTAATGATTAAATGTAAGGATGAACTGTCTGAGGTACACTGAAACAGTAAGAGGCAGTGAGACCTCTTCTTCCAAACACAGAGAATAATGACAGAATATGGCTGCAATAGCATTGATATTCTGCCCTCACAATTGCTCCCTTTTTATGTGCTTTCTAATCACTGCGAAGAATACTGGCCTCCTATCAGTCAGTCAGGCCATAATCCCAATGTCACTGATGGCTGAGGTATCATTAACCTTCCAGCAAAGCCTTCAACAAGTCCAGCAGTTTCTCGTTGCATGGTATCTCAGGAGGCCCATTTTCCACTCACTGGTGTAGCCAGGTACACACTCGTGAGAAGTGGCTGAGGGAACTGGTATTGTCTAATCTGGAGAAAAGCAGTCTCAGGGAAGACCTTATCACTTTCTGCAATTACCTGAAAGGAGGTTGTAGCGATGTATGGGTCAGTCCTCTTCTCCCAGGTAAAAAATGACAGGGCAAGAGGAAATGGCCTCAAGTTGTGCCAGGGGAAGTTTACATGTTACATCAGGAAAAAGGATTCTTCACTGAAAGAGTGGTCAAGCACTGGAACAGACTATCCAGGGAGGTGGCAGAGTCCCCATCCCTTGGAGGTATTTAAAAGATGTGTAGATGTAGCATTAAATATGAATTAGTGATGGACTAAGCAGTGCTGGTTTAATAGCTGGACACAGTGATCAGTTGGACACAATGATCTTAGAGGTCTTTTCCAACCTAAAAATTCTATGGTCCTACATCAGAACCTACTTCTGGAATCTACCAGAAGGCAGCTTGTTCTCAGGATGTGTTAACTTTTCCGTAGTGCTCTTTAAGTACCACTTCTCTAATTTTGGGGGCAGTCTTTTTGGCTTACGAATAGAACTGTCTCAATGCCCGTGAAAAAAGAATGATGTGGACTGGAGGTTTACCTAGATTCATCAATATAAAGTGTTATTTTACAACAGTTTGATTGAACTAAAGTTTGCAAACAGATAGTCAGCACTTACAACTCTAGATATGTCAGTTGTGATTACTCGGAATGCACCTTTTTAGCATGTGATGTTTTGAATCGTATTTTCGTATACGTTTCATATTTAAATGCCAGTCTTGAACAATCTAAGAAGTTTGGGGATAACACTGCATTTCCCAAATTGTGACACCAGTATGTGAGACAGAGCTTTGAATTTACTTACTCCTTTAAAATAAGCTTTTCTGCACAGTCATATAAGCTTATATTTCCAGCCAAATTCAGTAGCTGAACCAAATTAAAAGCTATGAGTAAAACACTGTTCTTTGTGCATGGATATGGCAGAATCTCATCTATGTTCTCTTTATGAGCATGGAAAATCCGCTGCTATATTTATGGGCAAAAATATAAACATACCTTCATATATTAGACTTTCAGTTTTTCTTGTGTGGCATTGGCATTCCTATTATGAAGACAGCAAAATGAAGAGATTGGGTTGCTGAATGAGCGCATGGCTTGAATACACAGAAGCTGCGGAGAGGGAGGTTTCACTCATATAAGCAAGCAAAGTCTTAGCCAACTCCACCAACATTGTTCATGGACTTGTATTCAAAGTAACTCTAAAAGTTAGGCTGAGTTCACAAATCTGAGGTAAATTTGCAAATTTTACCCTAAGAACAGCTAGAATCATGTATCTCTGGACACTACCTTCCCCCAACATAACTCCTCTGGCTCTAACTTGAGACCTACTAATACTATCCTGTATCAAAGGAGGACAATTTGAAAGAGAAAAAAGAAAACAAGGAAATCAAATGTCTCAGTGCTTTTGTCTTTGCTGGAATGTGTATATCAGCCATTAATATGTATTTCTCTACAAAAACCTGTGATTTTTTTTCTGTTTGGGAAAGAGTAAGACCTGTGTAAAAGGAATGTGAGGCTGTCTTCAGACTAAGTTTAAATTAATGATTTGCCTTATTTTAATTTAGAAAATTCCTTTGAGAAACTAAAATTTAATATGAGAAGGTGTGTATAATGTGCCTATTATAAAGAAAATCAGACATTACTTTGGTATCCTGTAAGACAGGTTTTTGAATTAAGCAGAATGCATGCAATAAAAATGTAGCCAAAATGATTAGCATAAGTAACTGAAAAAATCTGATTATAAGAAGGCAAAGTAGTTTAACACATGACCACATTCATAAGTATGAAATATTATAATTCTATTGTCTATTCTTTCTGTGAAAAGTTAGCTCCTTCAGGAATGTCTTAATGAATAATAAAACTGACTTGATTTTCCCACTGCAGTCAACTTTGCTGTCAGGCTATTAATGATTCATAATAACTGTATGTTTAATAGTTTTATGCCAGATAAAAGCCGTCCAACAGAAGCAAGTAGCCAGTGTCACATCTGCAGCTAGTCTCTTGATATTTTTCAGTAATATTGGTAAAAACAATCTCTAAAAATGCAGAACAGCTGAGTTACAGTGGGAAAATGGTTTTAAATCACCCAATAACATCAGTGCTGAAGTAATATAAAATTCTTTATTACATTACCTCTGCTGTAGAAGAAAACACAGAGGACAAGATTGCATGCGTTCATAAAAAATACCATATTTTCCTATTCATATAATTTTATATTCTTGTATATTTTATTTTCATAATGCAGTGATTTGGATAACACAACTAGCCAGTGCTTAAATGAGAATAAAATGTGTACTCTGAGAATAGCTGAGAAGAATAACACTCAAATCAGTTCTGCACAAGATGATAAACACCCAGACTGCTCTGAAGCTGCAGGAGTTTATCTACTGTATATGTAAATGTTTTTCTTTTCTTTGAGGAAAGCCTTTGCAAGAACAATGTCCTTTAACAAAGGTCTAAAAATGCATGTGAAAACCAAACATAATAACACTGTTATTCTGCCACTTATTAACAGAACAACAGGTCTTACAACAATTAGATATGAATATTGCAAACTGAATTTAATATTAAGCTGTCTTTGAAATGCCACTTTGCAGCAGGTTTTCAAATGCTTAAAGCACAGCGGGAGGCTAACTCCATCTTCAAATATTAAATCAAAACCTTTTTTTAACCTGATAAATCTTTCTGAAGGCATGTTCTCCTATTCAAGAGAGAATTATTAAACTATCAGGCAAGGAAACTAAATCTTGAATCCTATTCTTGGCACATGGTGTGTACCCACAATGATTAAAAACAATAATGAAAAGGATTAATAACGTCTTAGAATAGTGTCTGAGAACATTCTTTACCAAACACAGGTTATAAACTGCTAATAAGTCCAGTGAATTGGAAACAACACATACTCAAACATGGTCCCACTTTCTCTGCCAGACATCTCAAATTAAATACAAGTCACGTAGAAATGTTTCTTACAGCCAGTTTCGTGCCATTGAAAAGACCAAAGATCTCTACAAAATTGTAAATGCAGGGATATCTTGTTGAAGAACATCATAGAAGAATCGCAGAGGCACATTCTGTGCTTGAGGACCTGCTCCTAATAGCAGGAGGAATTGTATGCGGTCTTGATATATTTGGCCCATATTAGTGACAGGAACCACATATTAAGCCATATAAAACCATACATCTCACAGAATGCTGTCCAATCCACTTTTTAATGTCTCAAGTGAAAAAGCTTCGCTTGGAAGATAGCCTAATAGTGACAATTGGCAGGAAATATACCTGGTTATTTTGCCTGCATTTATCTACTATTTTTCTTTTCAGCCTTAGCTCAGTTGTGCCAGGACTTGTATCAGACAATTCTTTTCCGGCCCTGACAGTTCCAGGGCATTTTCAGTGTGTATGCTTTTTCTTTAAACATTGCTACGTAGGTTTTCACATTTAGCTTACTAATTCCCACCCCCTCCACCCAATGTCAAGAATTTCTTTGGCACTTTCTAAACTGCAATCCTGATAATGAGATATCCAGGAAGGAATGCAATACCACAGGTGGGATCGCACAGAGTCCTAGTGAAGAGGACAACTCTCTTCATATTTCTGGTGAGGTGCTTCATTCCAAAACAGATGGTATTTATTTGTTATCACTTCACATTACAGGTCAATTTCCCATTTAATAATTCTTTCTTCACCTCACATAAATCCTTTCAATTTCTGTGTGGTATTGGTATTTCAGATTATTTTGTTTGTTAACTCACATCATCTCAGCATGTACCTGACTTTGCTGCTTTCTATCCTAATCTCTCTGGGATGCCTTTTATTGCTCTTCTATCTTTGTAATGAATTCTCTCATTGAGTTTAATATCTTCCAAATTACTAAAATAAAGGTTAGATAGGAGACTGAACCTAAACCCCACCAATATTCTTTAACATGCTTCCCCATTTGAGAAAAAAATTACATCGATTAGTTGTCACATACGTAATTTTCACGTCTCTCATTCACATGATAAAGGCCCTGGCTGAAAATATTTTCATGCTGGTTTTTTTTTTTTTGCTTGTTTGTTTTTTTTGTATATGAAACCAAAATTTGCATGCATTTCATCTACTGTTCTCTTTTTTTTTCCTTTGGAAAAATTTCCACAGCACCACAATATTTATCTGTGATTACCCTGCATGTGTGACCTCAAGCAACCTACCATTGTTGTTTTCAAATTAGGAAGCAGGCAGGCACATGTCCTGGAGGAGGGCAGCATGCTCTGGATTTGCCTCTCAGCTGGTATCTGCCTCCTCCCAAGTGAGATGATGCCAACCAAGAGATTTTTGTTTTGTTTCAGAGAAGTTTTCTATGCAGGGAGGCACAGTCTCAGCTGCACCACTGTGCTTTTGGTGGTCATATCCTGGGCCAACCTGCTGTAAGGTTGTGTGGGCTTCTCCATGTCTGCTTCAGATTTTAAGCTCACCTGCTTGATTTCAGGCTGGAGTGGAAAAGATGCTCCAACAGCCAACTGTGATTTCATCTGGAGAAACTGGAAATAACAGCAGCATGTTTTATATCCCAGGTCACACTGAATAAGTATCAAGATACAATTCAGCTAATTTTCAAATGATAGAGTTCTTTTGAGAGTAGGGGTCTAAGAGCCCTCAGGATTCTAGGAGAGGTGCAATATGCTCAGGACTTAATGGCTGAACTTGAGGTTCATATAAACTAATCTAGTTTCATGCAATGCCTGTACTGTAATAGTATTTGGAATTTATAAAACCCAGCAACCTGCCTTCACTCCCAGTGTCAGTGTTAACAAGAATACCTGGCTGTAAAGATATTTAATTCCTTCTGATTAGAATATTGCATGCTTATGAAAAGGTACAGAGGCTGGTAGGACGTTTCCTTCCCTCAAGTATCCTCTACTTTCTCCATAAAGTTATTAGCATCTCTCATCATAATATCCTTTGCAAACACTCTGCACTGTTTTTGGGATTCCCTGACTAATATAAACATATTGCACGTATTGTTTCACCTCTCCTTTTTATGTTCTTAAAAATGTCCTGCACACTGTCTCTCCAGAGCTAACCTTGCAATTTTAAGTTCTTTGTCTCCTTTTGTGTGGTGATCTGCAGCAGGAGTTCATTCTAATTATTTATTTTTATTCATTTATTAATTGCTAATAACTTTATGCACAAAAAGTTGCTGTCATTGCAGTCTTCCAGCCTGAAACTGTGGCACTGGCACTGTATTTTTATATATAATGTTTCACTCCTGCATCTTCTTTTTTTGCCTCTCCGCTTGAGGGAACACCTGAGATTTTATTTCACTGAAAACAATCACTCAAGTCAATTTCAGGTGTGCCCATCATTTCAGAATTTATAAATGGATTTCATTTGCCTTGTCTATTTTTTCCAAATATCTCTAAGCACTCCAGTTCATTGGTACTTTACATGTTTCCATGTATTTCCATCTTCTTCCTCTGTGAAAGAGTGGATGCACTATGATTCCTTGTAAAATTCAGATCTGATTTTAAGGCTGACATGCCATTTCTTTCTACAATTAAATCAAGCAAAAGCAATGCAAACCAAATAAAAGAACATTCTTAGAAACCTCAGATTTGAATGAGATTATTTTTTACTTATTTGCTTAAATTAAAGTCTAAATAAAGCAAGCAAGTTTCTTAGTCCTCCATAAATGTTTTGCTGACCTTTTATAGTCTTTAGTGCTGATCTTTCCTCTTACCCACTCCTAACATGGGAAGGAAATCATGCTATCATTAGGATTTAACTATTTTCAGATCTATTTTAGAATTCCTGGACTTGTTCTCAATATATTCCTTCAAGTAAGGTCAAGAGTGTCTGAGTTGTTCTGGAAATTCCCTGGCATTATTTAGGAAACCTCTTATTTTTATTATAACATCATTAGATGGATATCTGGAGGTTGATGACACTAACCTTTCCTGCCTAGTGCCCAATTATTTTTTTATATTCTGAAGTGCTAGCAAAAGGATTGAATATCTTTTTTTCCCTTCTATTGTTCCTCTTTAAATTGTTTTGGGAATTCAATTATTGTCTAACAAGGTTGTCTCAATGTCATTACCTTTTCAATGGCAAAATACCTACTGGAGTAAGTTAAGTTTAAAATTTTCTGTATGTGATCTCTTAATTTCCCTTTTCTAGATCTCCCAACTCTTATTTCTCGACTCACTACCTGTCTTAATGCCCTTTGGTCCTCATCATGCCCATTTGCCTGGTTTGCCTGCCTTCATTCTTCAGCAGCCTTGTAATTCTCTAAACCACTGTCTCAAAGGGAACCAAGTAACAGATAAAAGTGAGGTTGACATTCATGGAATTTAACTCATCCAGAAGTTAGATGTTTAGCCTAGGTGAACTGTCTTAACTTCCTCTGTTGTCAACCCAGAGAGAATGTACTTCCAGCATGTCATATAATTCATACAAGTTTCTAATCAGGGTGGAATAAATCATCTTCTGAGGAGATTTGCTTTGACATGTCCAGTTCTTTCCATGACTTCTGGGAAAGAATGAATACTGACTACCTACCTGCCTCCCATACAGACAGATGAATTTAGAAGAGAAACTTTTTTACTTCGGATGTTCCCTAAAAACTGAAATCAGCCACACCTACTGTATCAAGACACATACGTGTTCTCTTGTGCCTTTGAAATCAACCATCATTTGATAAAGATTTTTAAAAAAGGTACACACTAGAGGTGCTATCTGCCAGATGAACATCAGCATTCATTAATTCACCTTCGGAGTTCTCATTATTTTCCTCACTTCTAACACCCACTGCCTGTCTCCTGGAAGTAGGACATCTGGCAACAAAGTGGGAATGTTAAATCTAGAATAACACACTGGGTGAATCAAACAAGTATAGGAATGGGGGTAATAAAATTTTCTCCTTTTTTAAAAAAAAAATCTCAGTTAGCATGCTTTGTGTCATTTGTGGTTATGGTATGACCTAGATTTGAAGCATGTGAACCCACAGTTCTTGAGGAGTTTAGTATTTAGTAACTATAAGCTGTGGTGGATTAGACACAGGTACCAGTGGTGGAATTTATCTGATTGGGAGACATGAGTTACAGCTTTTTGGAATAGAAAGATCTTAAAACATAAATCTTCTGTATTCTGAATGACTGTTTTAACAGTCTGATTATCATATATACATGAGTAGCACTTTTTAAAAAAAAAAATCTTAAAATAATGATTCAATTGTCTGTAAGTGCTTCTCCTGCTGTATAACTGTAACCATTTAGGAGTTGAAGATTACACGAATAGATTAGCCTAAATGTCCTTTTCCTGTGAACAGAAAAAAAATCCAAAACACAATTCTCTGCAGATGCAGCACATGCAAAGTGAAATGAATAAACTTCCAGGGATTCTTTTTCCACCAAACATGGAAAAATCCAACTTTTAAATATTCAGAGTTAGAGGGAATAAATGCCATACTACTACTACTACCAAAAAAACCCTAAACAAAAACAACAAAAAAGCACCCAAAAAAACACCACCAAAAAAACAACCAACAAACAAATAAGAAACGTAGATGTCCACACATAGCAGCTAGTTTTGTACTTATTTGTTCATGTACACATGCTTTTCAGGACTGTGAAAAGACCCCTTAAACTAGAAGAAAGTTAAGATTTCACACATCTTTCTCATCTTGTCTGCTGACTGCCCTGGCAATCCTCCTTCACAGTGGTTTTATCACATGAGTCTTCCAGCACAATCTCCACCAAGTCTCTGTTGCTGCCTAGGAGCAGATCCTGAAGCTTTGGGCCTTACAGAACCCAACAGGAAAGACACATAATTCAGGTGGTGCTCCACATGAGCAACTGGAAAGATTAAACAGTCATTAGGTGGTGAAGCAAACCTGTTACAAAGCTTGTGAATATTTCAACAATACCACTCTATACAAGAGAATCCTCTGTTCAGTCCAGGTCAGCTGCCAGCAACCCCAAACCACATGAAGGGAGGAACTGCAGCAATCAGGTATCACATAAGGACAGCCACTGGGAAAGAACGTCTTCACTTGCCATGATCACAAGCCTTATTGACGTTAGAGGCAGAAGGAACATCACCACTGATTGGCACAAATTCTCTCTTTCTCTTTTCTAGTGTATCTCCTCTGGATCACAGCTACTCCAAACACTGTGCTGCTGGTGGAAAAATGCAGGTGCTTAAGAAAGGAGTGAGCATCAATACAGACATCTGTTTGGTTTGGTCTCCTGGAAGATCCATATAAACCACTTGGAACACGCAGCCAAGCCTTGAGCAAACATTTCCCTGAGGCAGCTAAGAGACATCTAGAGATTCAGTACATTGGACTGAGAAATATCCTTACCTCAGCAACATTTGTTTATAACTTAGGCATAATGTATTATACAGCTTCTGAGCTGTGTGATTTATCCAAACATCTAAAAGAAAGACATAACATTGCCAGAAGCTTATTCTAGGGTGTCAAAGCAGATTCAGGTTTTTGCATCAATGGCTGACAATCCTGGCTCTTCAGCTGGAGAGGCTGTCAGTGCTTTTCAGAACACAGTCTTAAAAAAATAAATCTCTGCACCAGGGGAAACGTCTTAAAAGCAGTTACGGAGATTTTTCATGGAGTCTCAAAAATAACACATATTGCAAAACCCTGTTCACAAGAGCATTGAAAATTAGCAATGCTCTGTATAGTGTTTCTTGAGAAAATCACGCAATGTGGTTACATACCTCTTGATAGGAGGTGTCAGCTCCTGTGTTATGGCCAAATTCTAACCTGTATAATTACCTTCTGC
Source organism: Bombycilla garrulus (assembly GCA_013400315.1). Lineage (NCBI taxonomy): Eukaryota > Metazoa > Chordata > Aves > Passeriformes > Bombycillidae > Bombycilla > Bombycilla garrulus. The sequence goes on from VXBU01011670.1 coordinate 577,795, forward strand.
TTATCTAAATTCCCCTCACAATTTCAGCTGAATAAGAGCTATTGTTTCACTTCACACCCTAAAATGTTGAGAAGTGCAGTGTTAGTGTAAGTCTAACCAGATGTGGCTGCATCTTGGTCTTTGGTTTTGCAATGATTTTCACTTCCAGAGAATACTGGACAATTTATCAATGTATAGAATCTTAATGTAAAATTTTTCTAACGCTGGAAGAGCAAGGGTTTCATGCTCAAGGAAGTCACTATGAGGTAGAGAGCCTAAAAAACTTGATATCTCTCTAGGATACAACATATATTGTGTATATATATATATATTTCATGTAATATATAATAAAGCCTATATATCAGATATTCTATATACATTCAGAACAGAATCAAATGTATTATTTTTTAAAATCTTTTGCTTGAAGTAGACAAAAAAGCAGTAAGGAAAATTCTGTTTTTTCACTCTATCAAAATTTATGGCTCATATTTGCAAAATTTGCAAAGCCTTTCAGAGTCTTCTGCTGCTTACAGTTGGCTAAGTCAGAAATGAACAGATGAAACTGGTAAGATCTATGCTTTACTAGCAGTCATCAATTAATTTTTTATATACTGCTGGGCTTAAAATAGAGCTTTCTAAACTAAAGAGGCATTTATTTTTATCAGGAAGAATGCCAAGGTTTATAGCTGCTTGTAGTCCTTCACCGTTTGTTTTTTTTTTTAGAAGATACATTTTGCAGAAGCTTAATTTGTGGTATTGAAGTAAGCATATGTAAATACAAATACTTCAGAAATTTAATTTCTTAATGTTATTAAGAAAAAAAAAGAGTTAGCAATGGAATCTGGTAGAAAGCAACAAACCAACAAACTTGGTTTTGTAGTCATGTCATGTACCCTGGGCCAAGTCTTTTTTCTCCAGTCAGTCAAGTCTTCTGACACCTGGCAACAAAATCCCATGTACACATTTCTTTGTACTTCCTGTTTTCTTTCAAAATCAGAGTTTATTTATCTGTTCAAGTTCAGAAAGGCCAGGCTATCAGATGAAAAATATATAGGAGAAAAAGATCATCAATCACGGAAGTAAAAATCCTTATGGAAAAAGAGACCTTAGAATGCAAAAATAGCCTTTGTTTTCTCATTTCAGAGTTTGACTTTAGTTTTAGTCATTGCTTTCACATATTTTTAAACTATTGCACATGTTGTATGGAACCAACTCTTTTTAATGCATAAGACCAACCTGTGTTTTCATTGGAGGAAAGTAGCCACACAAAGTTTTGGAAACAGAAGTATTTATCTAACATCTCAGAATTTTACGTTTAACCTGTAAAGGGATTGCTTCAAAGTTCAAAACACATGAACTTTCCTCCTCACACAAGTTGTGGACACCACTGTTCTGGGACAGAATTAATATTATGTAAACTTCATTTTGCCTTACTACATTACCCAAATCAAATTAAGTCAAGTCTCTGAAGAGAAATTTAAAACTTGACACATATTCCTCACTTGACTTTGCTAGAGAGTTGCACTTGTTAGTAATTAAATGGTGACAGGACCATCCAATTTAAAGGCAAAGGATAAGAGTGTAAGTAGACACCAAAAATGCAAAAAAGAGAAAGAAAAAATTATTTAGGTACATATATTAATTTAGAAACAAATAGCTAACATATGAAGGTCATGCCCTATAACTCTCATAGAAAATAATAAATTGGCAATATTGTTTTGTGATCTAGTGTCACAGCACAATCCCTCCTATTTCTTCCCCAAGAAACCAACTTCAAGTGGTAGGTTTGATTTCTAGGTTATGCCTTCCTGAGACACCATAGTAATGCAGCCATAGAGTGGAAGTTCTTATTAACTTTTAGCTTATTCTTAAAGGATTATACAGCAGAGATAAAGCCCAAAGACTTTCCAAAATACACACCCGCTAAGATGGTTCAAAATGGACCTTCTCAGATTCTTCCAGTATCATAAAACCATAGAATAGTTTGGGTTGGAAGGGAACCTTAAATATCATCTGGTTCCAATCTTCCTGCCATGAGCAAGGAAACCTTCTGCTAAACCAGTATTCTCACTGGTTCATCCAACCTGGCCTTGAACATTTCCAGGGATGGAGCATTGACAACTTCTCCAGGCAACCTGTTCTAGCGCTGTTCCACTGTCACAGTAAAGAATTTCTTCACAATATCAATTATAAACCTACTCTCAGCTTAAAGCTATTCCCCCTTGTCCTGTCACTACATACCTCTGTAAACAGTCCCCCTCCAGCTCTTGTAGGCTTCCTTTAGGTACTGAAAGGCCTCAACTAGGTCGCTCCAGCGCCTTGTCTTCTCCAAGCTGAATACTCCAAATTCTCTCAGCTTTTCCTCGTGGTAGAGCTGCTCTATCCCTCTAAATATCTCGGTGATCCTCACCTGGACTCACTCCAACAGGTCCACGCCCTTTGTGTGCTCGGACCCCAGAGCTGATGCAGCACTGCAGGTGGGGTCTCAGCAGAGCAGAGCAGAGCAGCGCAGAGCAGAGCAGAGGGGCAGAATCCCCTCCCTGGCCCTGCTGCCCACGCTGCTTTGGATGCAGCCCAGGATACATCTGCTTTACTGGAAATATTGAGCAGTAGAGAAGCTCTTCAGAGAGTGCCCCACACTCTACATTTTGACAAATGAGTGGTTTTCCTTAAATACTCTAACAATAACAAAAAATAACACTGCCCACTAGAGCAGTTCATAACTGACCATTGGTTAGGTTCCAGATCCTGGCTTTTCCTTCACACACCTGACTGTGTGTAAAGAGACAAAGTTAATGATATTACTGCAAGGCCACACCAGTCAAATAATTTTATCTAAATTCAATTCATAAGTTGTAACATATTTCTTTACTTTCTTTACTGGAAATATTACAATGATTAATTTAAAATTTGTGAGATTTGGAGAATGCATATTGATGAGTTCCAAAGAAACAAAGAGAAAGCAATCAAATAAAGAAGCTGGGTGTATGAACCACTGCTGATCAGTGTTTCTTATAGCATTCAAATACCACCCCAGGACAGACAGTAGAACTGGACTACAGGTAAGGAATTCTGTGTGCAAGATATCCTTTGCTATTCAGCAAAGCTCTTAGGCTTCTGTGAGTTTTCTCATGCCCACAGTCTCTTTAAGGTCACAGTGGTTTTACACAATTCATAATGACAATTTCCTAACCAAAGCAACCTCCTTAGTATCTCAGACTGATGGGTGGGTTGTGATTTAGTAGTTATGGGTTTCAGCAGCACCTCAGTCAAACACTGTTTATTGCTTACAGTTGCTTTTCTTTTAAATGGAAAATTATACTCTCCCAAAAAGACTTAAGTTAGTGGCTTTATTTCAACATGGTACTGACTGACATATGCCAATTTACTTGTCATCATATTCAACATGCCAGTATTAACATTTTCCTAACTGATTAATTCAAAACAACTTTTAATAGCAGCTTCTTAGGGCTATGAACATGTTTTTATTACATGATAAGATGAAAAAAATAATAGAAAGTCCATATTTATCCATTATCATATATATAATTTATGTTGGGTAAACTGGAAAATGCTTTCAAGAATCAACTAACATGAAAAGCATATTTGATAAACATGAATCTTTTTTATAATTTATATTCTGTTTTTCCATGTTTCTGCAGTATGTTCTGACCTATATCTGACTTTGTTATGATTTAAATATAATGATTTTTTTTTTAATTGATAGTACAAAACTCTATCAAGTGAGACTCTCTAAAAAGACAAGAAGTCATTTAAATAGATAACTGGAAATGTTCAGAATTTTAGCTAAAAGCACTGGTAGTGGAGAGTGAGTATACCCAGTTTCTGGGTTTCCAAACTTGGAAAAGAGGGACTGAAATGAAGTTTCCAATCTGTCAGCCACATACTCAGTGCATCAGATACTCAGTGCATTAGCAAGTTGTTAAACTCCTAGCTTCCAGCTGCTTTCAATTTAAGAACAACACAAATTTAGAGGCCTGAATTTAATTTCTTTTTTTGATATGGAAGCAGTACACAACAGTTTTTAAACTTGTGGAAAACATAAAAGCAAAGGAAGAATGAAAGCACTTGCAAAAAGCTTTTGTGCAAACGGAAATCTTGATACTTTGTTCATATCTGGGAAGAGAATCAACACTTCCTTGTGTTTAGCAGTCCTCAGGAGCGGCATTAACCCACTTGGGTCCCTGGGCTTTATGTCAGGTTAGTGGAACACTCCAAAGCAGCCACTGTCAAAGCCCCTGGATTGGCTGCTCCGTGTAACCTCACACCCAGCAGTGTGCTGCCAGCCAATGACCATGCAAAATATTAGCAAGGTCATAGTAGTGCAACACACTCCTATAACTCAGAGAATACAAAAGGCATTAAAATTCTGATACCCCATTCATAAGGAAAAGATTGTAATGAGAGCAGAGAATGGCACAACATTAATTCATTGTGTGACAAAGAATATAATGAGAATGCGAAATAGTACAAACATAACTCATTCTTGTTACAGCTTTAAGATTGTAATGTCACGGTTCATATCACATACTTAGGAAGAAAGGTATGGTAGGAGAAGAGTTGCAATATTAAACATAGATAATATGAATGCAGTACACATTACCATAAATGCAATACAATAAAAAATTTTGAAACATTACTTAGAAATGGTTTGCTAAAAGTGTTACAATTTCTTTGTACACTTTTGTTAACAATTTATTAATACTGTTGATATGAAGGGTTGCGGTGTGTGTGTGCATTTATTAACAGAGCTGTCCTCAAATTTTTTTACTCTTGTATGTCTTTGGAAATCAATTAGAATTAAAAATAAAAATATTGAGGACAGTATCTGTGTCTCTTGTGACACTCATTATGAATCTGCAAAGACACAGGCAGTCATGTTCAGTCACTTTGTCTGATATAGTGGAAAGAAATAAAGCCATAAAACAAGTAATGCATTTACCTTCTGAAATTATTGAATAACTATTGTTATTGCTCGTCTACCACTCATTCAGTGGTGTGTAATATCCTATCTAATGTAGTAGACTTTATTGAAACATGTAACAGATAAGAGATTAAAAAATCTTTGACCATCCATCTGAGAGTCTGACAAAGCCCAAAGCAACTTGTGTCATTCATTAAGCTCTATGCAAGATCACCAAATCAATGCCTTTTATTTTGGTTTTAAAAGTAAAACATTGCCTTTGTGGTTATTTTTGTTGAGCAGAAAAAGTTGAAAGATGCACAAAGATACTACAAAAACATTGAAACTTCAGGGAATGTTGCTCTGGAGATCATCTTGTCCAACTCCCCATCTTGAGGAGGATGACCTGGAGCCAGCAGTTTAGTGTGGGCCTGTGACCTCTTGTCCTATGGCTGGGCACCACTGAAACAAGCCTTGCTTGGTCTCTCTTGCACCCTTCACTCAGGTAATTTACATACATTGATAAGTTTCCCTCCCCAGTTTCTTTGTGCCAAAGGGACCCAGCTCTCTCAGCCCTTCCTCATGGGAGGGATGCTCCAGTCCCTTCATCATCTTCATGGCTCTTCACTGAACCCTCTCCAGTGCCTCTGTATCTCTAAATACAGTAACCCAGGACTGACCTTGCCAGTGTTGAGTAGAGTTTACCAGTAACAAGTAGAATAAACATCAAAAATAATTTGATCTTGAATTAGGAAAAAAAAACCAGAAAAAAGTAATGAAAATATTTTACTCTTGAATTAGATCTACCGCTTTTCAGCTAAAAAGGTTGACTTTGAACTAGATCAGCTAGATCAGGGATCAATATGACCCACTTACAGTATTACTGGCGAATTTAGAGAGATATATTGTAATACAAATAAAACCTAAGTTATTCTTCTCTCTTCTAAAGTAAGAGGTAAAACATTAAAAAAAAAAGTAAAATTGCACTATGTGGATTAAACTTAGTCTATTAATTTGGCCAAAAGACAATTTCTTCTTGAAAATCATATCTCTATTTTCAGAAATTTGATTAAGAAAAGGAAATGCTTTTAAGTGGTTACTGCTTTTTTCTATTCTAGGTGGATTTTTTTGATTCAGTATTTGTATAAATAAGTAAATTCCAAAAAGTGGCAAATGTGTTTTTATGGTGTTAGTGACATTTTAGTACCCATATTACTTCCAGGCACATTGTCAAAATGAGGTAGGCGTAAAGACCATGAGCAGAGGAAAGAATGTGATTGTATGAGGGATGTTATGACAGTTCTGTATGCATAATACATGCATCCCAGGAGGCAATTCTGCATCTGTTACATATATTTATGTATTTTCACTTGTAGTTTTGGAGATATTTAAGATTTATGGTGATAGATTCCATCCCCTTAAAGACAATAAGAGGAAACATGCAACAAGGGTACTATTTTGTTAGTGAGTGAAATGAGCTGGGTGTGAAAGTTGTGCACCTGGTAGTCTCTGTGAAGGTTAAGGATTTTCTCTTCTCTACACTTAGGAGAATTTCTACAGTGGTTTTTGAAATACTTTCAAAACAAACCTCTAATAGATTTGATCTATGTGCAGCTAAAGTATGTTTCTGTTCATTATAATGACTGAAAGAGGGTAAGAAAACAATTGCTAGATGTTAAAGACTAACACAGGAATGATGAAGACATTTTGTGAGTGAAAAGAAAAATTCCAAAGTCTCAGGGAATGAAGTGATGATAAATGAAGACAACAACACAAGGGTAAAAAGACAGAAAAGATAAAATGGCTAAAGAGACAGACTATTTCATGCAACTAACTGTTTGAAGAAACAACTCACTGTGTTGTACTGTAATGACATTTCCTGACCATTGAATTTTCTATGAAAAGATAGATGAGCCTTCTACTACCTTCCATTACACAGCAGGTATTTCTTAGTCTCTGTTATAAAGGAAATTTCAAAAACCATCTTCATAGAAAATTCCTAGATGAACTTGGAGGACCAAGGATAATATATTTGCAATTTAATTTTGTCTCTTTGAAACAGTGACATTTTTCAGCCTTCTCTGAGCATTGGAAGACCATCTACAGAAAGAAACAATCAGAAAGGTGTGTCTCAGTGTGTAAACCAGACAGAGGCTTCACCATTCAAATATGTGTAATTCTACTGTTGCCTCTTATATGGTTTTGAAGCTTGTTTGAGAGCATCTTGTATTGGTCCTTCTCAGACACAGGTGAACCTACTATACCAGGTAAATTCCTTGTCTTTCCTGTTATTTCAATTATTATATATAAATTAAGAAAAATTCCAAACTCAAAACTTTAAAAACAGGAATGGAGAAAACCCTTAAAATGAAAATATAAATCTGGCAAAATTTTCTTCCAACTGTAATATTTCAAAGCCATTTTCATTTTCATGAAGAGCAGAAGAAATGGAAATTCTTTGTGGAATATAATATATACCACAAAAGTTAGCAAAGAAGCTATTGTTACTAACTGGGTGATAAAAGCATATATACTATCAATAAAAAACATCTCATAACTCATATATCCCTTTGCTGAAATGAAGAAGTCAAACACTTATCAAATGGTACTCTGTTAACTAAAAAAATTCTAAAAGAGATTTATAATAAATCATAGCATAAAACATCATAATGTTATAGTGAAACAAAAAATTACATTTTCAAAAATGTGTGAATACCATGTTGTATTTATCGAGCTCAAGGAGCTTCAGAGTTGGATCTGTGTGAACCCCATGAGGTTCAATTAGGCCAAGTGCAAGATTCTGCAGCAGGATCGATGCAACTCCCAGTGCCAGTACAGGCTGGAAGATAAAGGGAGAAGAGCTTGGGGGCACTGGTGGATGAAAAGCTGTACATGAATCCAGAAAGCAAACTGTATCCTGAGCTGCATCAAAAGAAGTATGTCTAGCAGGTCAAGGGAGGTGGTCCTACCCTTCTGCTCCACACTTGTGAGACCTCACCTGGAGTGCTCCGGGTGGGGAGCTCTAGAGTCCTCAACGTAAGGAGCACATGGACCTGTTGAACTGGATCCAGAGAAGAGACAAAAAAAATATCAGGGGAATGGAGCTCCTCTTTTGTGAAGCCAGACTGAGAGAGCTGGGGCTGTTCAGTCTGGAGAATAGAAGGCTCCAGAACAACATTATTGCACACTTTCAATACTTGGAGGGGGCCTATAGCAAAGATGGAGAAAAACATTTTAGTAGGCCCTGTTGCAAGAGGACAAAGGGCAACACTTTTAAACTATAAGAGGGTAGATTTAGACCAATAAAGAATATTTTTTTTTTATGCTGAAAGTGGTGTAACACTGAAATAGGCTGAACAGAGAGGTGGTAGATATGCAATCCCTGGAAATATTCAAGGTCAGATTGGCCAGAGCACTGAGAAACCTGATGAAATTGAAGATGTCCCTGTTCATTGCAGGAAGGTTGTACTAGGTGGCCTCTAAAGGCCATCTCCAATCCAAAATGATCTATGACCCTATGATTATCAGTTCAAATTTCTCATACTGATCTACCCTTAGTTTCTTTAAGAAATTACATGCAAACAGAATTTAAATAATAAATAATATATTATATCACAAATAAGAAAATGTTTGGAAATGCAAATATCAAAATACCAACATTAGATCACCAAAACACATTAGATACATCTGTGAGCCATACACTAGTATGGTATTTTGAGCTGGGATGGAAATTGCAGATTTTGCAAGCTGGAGGTCCTAGATATTGAAATAGATCTGGTCCAGTGTCATTTTATAGTTAATAAGGGATTTATGTCAATGCTTATTTTATCAAAACAGGTAAATTCACAAATATTTGAGGTGAAAAGTTGTGGGAGAAGCGTGGAGAGAGAGAAGCACATCTTTTCAGGTACCTCTTAGTGGAATTTCTACCCTCCTTAAAAACATAAGTTCTATTAAGATGCTTAGGCACGTTTCAGCAGAGGTCCTAGAAAGTCAAATACCTTTACAAAAAGTTTTTTCGTGGCAACAAGAGTTTAGGTCAGCTTATGGTAACTGAACAAAAGGGATAGTAAAGATTCGTGCCTTTACAGATTTTCTGCGCAAGTATTTTGTTTGTTGGTTTCTGTTTGGTTTTTTTCTTTGCTTTGGTCATACTACAAAAGGACATCATTTTCTGAAGGTCCAATATATTTTATTGCAGGTGACTTACCTATTATGGTAGCTCTATAAGCAAATTAAAGTTAATTTTGTTACCTTTCAAACTTTTATTTTTCCTGTATTTTTGCTAATTTGTCCCATTCATTGGTAGAAGATAAATTAATGTGTCAAAGTTGAAGACAGCTATTTAAGTGGTTTAAAACTTATGCGTAATTGGCATGTTAGAAGTTAAAGAGTCAGAGTCAACTCTGGTACGTAAAAATGTATAAGCACACAAATTATGGCACTCTGTTCCACGGCACAAGAGGCATCATGCCATCCTCTTCATTAATCAAGGGTATGCCCCAACTTTCAACACTTGGTGATTTACAGTCATCCTTTGTACATGCTCAGCTATAAGAAGATACAGGTCTCTCTGCAGTGGAGCAAACTTAGCACACAAATATTAAATTTGAGACTAATTTAATAACTTCTTTTGCTTATTTTAGTAGATGCACGGTTTCTTAATCAAGAATAGGGCTGCTACTTCTGTTATAGTTCAAGTCACAGTTGAGAAATATAATTCTCAATGTAATTTTATCTTTATTATAGTCAACGGTGTCAATTATGATGGCTCCTTATGAAGGAAGACACCCATTCTTTAGAAAATGGATTAACACTGCACCTGATTAGGAATCATTCCAATATTCAGGAGACAGCAAACAGAAACAAATTACTGTGGATTACTCGGTTGAAATATACTGGTGCCTCAGGGGTGAAAGGCTGTCAGAAGGAAAAACTGAGCAACAACTGAGAGTTCTAGTAAGAAAGAGAGAAGGAAAACAGGGAAAAAGGGGAGGAGAATGAAGAAAAGAGGGAGGAAAGGAGAGGGAGAAAAAAAGAAAGAACTTTTCCATCTGTTCCTTTAAAATTTTCCCCAGGATAAATAACCTTGTTCAACAAATGCTGGTTTTTAATTAAAGGGCCATGAATCACTTCAAAACTCTTGTACTCGTGTTTGTATCATCAAGTGTTCAGAATTCTCTAAGGGGAAAGTAAAGAATTATTCCTATTCCTCAATGTCCATGGCAAGATAAGCAGTGTAGCATACGACACTCAGGAGCAGGAGACCAGGACACTGGTGTGCCACGGGTAGTCAATGTTTGATCCATGGAACTTCAGTTTCCTGTTCCAGCACAAAAAAACATCCTGCCATGAACAAGCTCACTCAGAATTATAACACAGTCCGACCTTGAGCTAAGAGTATGCTTTATTTACCAGACTATAGAGTATCATGATGACACACTTTTTCCTCTTGCAGAAACTGTACAGTTTTCTTTGCACTCCATTGTTGAGAGAGAGAATTTACTTGGAGGAACAGAGGCCTTTGCTATGGCACAAGGCAGACAAGGCTGATATCTTTCATCTGATCAGGAAGTTCCCTATCTACTGGATATATATGTCCAAAAAGAGACATGATATTTTTTAAGTAAAAACTACGTTGCCGTCGCAGATATATGTTTAAGATGTCTGAAAGAGGTAACCTCAGTCTAATCTAATAATTAGACACTGAATCACTTGTTAGAATGTTTAAGTATTCTATTTCATAACTATTTCACACAGAAATAGTCTTTGGAGCTTTAGCCACTAATCTTGATTCCCTGCTCAAGTCCAACAAAACCTATTTTCTTAGGAGCTTGGCACTACTCTCCTTATGTATTTTTAAGGTGACTTGTGTTTTACCCGCACTGTGTGGGAAGGGGAAATCTGAATGCCTGGTCTCAGAGGGAGTTATTTCCATACTTAGACCACTGAGTACCAACTAAAATGGACAGGTTTTCAGAGATGAACTGCCACCAGAGAAAAGGCAGGGCTAATTGTTTGGCATTTGTAACTCATGTGGCCTGTTGCTTTACATCTGATTGACAAACACTGACCGGGGTTTGTAGACTACAAAGACTGTATTGAAATTGCCTAGCACTGCTGTAATTAGGAAAATACAAAATACTACAGTAATCTCTGAACAGCTACTGAGTGAATAGTCAGTCTGGCTAATATAAGCCACAGAATCAGATGTCTTCTTAAAATCCAGTACCATCGAATTCCCCTTTGAACTGTGGTTATTTTCATCAATTCATGGCTTTATGAGCTAGCCGATTAATATGAGTGATATCCTGACTTCCGCTCATAAAAACAATCTCTCTCTCTAATGTAATTTGGAGATACAGTACTCAAAGAAGTAACTTTCTGAACAGTGGGGATGGTACTCTATTAAGAGCTCATATACCATTATGCAAAACCTGGATTGTCAAGGCAATGAATGCTCTTTTTGAAGAAATATACTGAATAGAACACACCCAAAATATGTAACAAACACCTAAAGTACATACAAGAATCAGAATCTGGTAACATATTTCATGAATTATTTTCTCCAGACTCAATAAGACAGTAATAACAGTGACCTCCAGTTTCTCTAGATGTTGCCATCATATTTTATGCATAGTTTATTAGAGACTACCATTTTTGTTCTAAAGGGAGATATATTCACTTCAGTGAGAGTCACATCTATTTATTTGAGAAATTAATATGATATTGAATTAATCAAATCAACAAAGGTATAAAATTATAGTTACATCATTTGGAGCCCTAGATATGATAGTCACAGATCTTTCAGAATACGTTAATTATATTGTCATTGTTTTTCACAGTTTCCAATTGTGAGGGATCTCGTAGTGGGGCAGAGATCAAAGCTATTTGAATATCAATACCAATCAGCACTGCTGATTCTTTGTGTTCACTTGACCTTTAAAGTAAAGTAAGATTTCCTTGGAAAAAGTAGAAATTCTCATATCACTAGGCAGATTCAGTGCTTTTAGTTTTGTTGAATTTCCTCAAACTATTTATGTGATGTAACATAAAAGTAAGGACAATCATAGCCTGAAGTGATTTTTTATTTTTCCTTTGTGGGTTTTTTTTTGTTGGGTTTTGTTTTTGTTTTTTTAATTCCATTTGATTAAAAGTCATTGTACTTCTTTGAGATGAGAGCTTCATTATTTTGATTTGGGAGATAACACCAACATTGACATTAGAACATAAGTTGCAAGGGGGAAATAAATATGCTGAAGAGAAAATAAACATTTGCTTCTTTGAAATAAAATATGAGTGCCATTTTGCCATGGACAGTCATTTCAAGAAAAAAACATGAAAAGTATCAGACATTTTTCTCCACCTGATTATTTTGAACTTTTCACATATAGGTATACAGATGTATTTATATTTTTATGCATGATGCTTTCACCAAAAACAGTGACATATATGCCTAGACATTATTTGGAGTGTCTTTACCCTATCACCCTTAATAGCTCTTTTAACACTGATTATCCCCTGTCATTCTTTAATGGAGATCCTGATGACAGGCAGGATGCAGGGACAGCACACACCCAGCCTCAGTACCTCAGACACATAGAGCTTGGGGAGGTGGTTAACACCCTTAGGTGTTTGTATGATTTCATACAATACCAGACAGTTGCATTAATCCAACCATGGAGCAAGATATGTAGTTTGAGAGGTGTTACAGGATAGATAGGTAGCCACTACACTCCAGAGAGGTATTACGTCCTTGGTCTTATAAACAGCCATGGAGATTGTAAAATAAAGATATTTTAATGACTGCTTCCACTAGACTGAGGATCAGACCAGACCAGATCCTACATGTAGGGATCCATCTATCTTCAAAATCCATCCTTCAGTTACTTTTTAGACAAACTAATCCTGGACAATGTAACCCAAAACCTTCTAGAATTAAATTTCTGTGTGATATATGTTCTGTAAAGCAGTATTCTCATCTGTGTCTTGACTAGAGAAGCAATTTCCTCATTATTATTATTCAACAAGTATATTCGAGAAGGCAGCTTGGATATACTGGCCATAAAAATATAGTTTCAAGCTTAGCCTTTAGCTATCTGTGGGTCCTAATTTTAGATTATGGAATTCTGCTGAAGTTAAAATTCAGAATTAAGGATCTGGTTTGATTTGTAAATATTTAGCTAAAGATTTAGCTGAACTTATATAGTGTAAGTAGGTAACAGATGGACAAGTCTGTCCAAAACAATCTGTGGTCATTAAAGGTCAAAACACAGAAGAGAAAATCTATTTCAAAAAAGAGGCTATGGAGGCTTCACCATAACAAACAAACAAACAAACAAAAAAAGCCCCATACAATAAATATCATGCAGATGAAAAAATATATGGAACTGTCAGAAAATGAACTCATATACACTTAATTTTCTATCTATACATTTCTGTATTAAGTTCTACCCTTTTCCTATTTTAGGAAATATCATACTCAAGGAGGAATACAAACATCTTTGCAATTTGGTCAGGGCAGACAGGGTTCTGATTCATAATTTCTGAAAGAAAGATAGCAGGAGACAAAATATATAAGAATTCCAGCAAGTATTTTTTGTGTGCTTGGTGGGATTGTTTTGAAAAATGGAAACCTGTGAGCAAGTAACATTATCAAGGTCTGAATAATTCTTGTACTCAGCCACATCACTTGCAGCTTCTCACATAGCTGCATTTTACTTACGTGCACACGCAAATATGTTGTGTTGTTTTTTAATTTTGTCACATCGTTGTACATTGATAGCAGAGAACTGAATTCTTGCACGCAAAGGATGTGAAATGATAGACTGACTTTTCCTCCTTCTTAGTGAGATTTTTCTCACATGAATGGATTAGTGGTTAGAGGGGTTACATAAGCACAGATATATACACTGACATCTTAAAAAATTAGCACTTTTATTTTTCCTTATATTCACAGGAAGTTACATCTTCCTGCCACCTCTGCCCTACCTACTCATTTAATTTTCAGACCTATCCGATCTGGTCCATGTGGGAATCACCAGAGACATCACAGCAGCTTCTCAACCTCTTGGGAATCTGCTTGCTTCTTTTTCTTATGCTAGTTCACTTTGTCCTCCAAGTAAGAATTCAAATGTCAATCATTTTTTGTTCAATTTCATGGGGTAGAATCACAAAAATGGCAACCAATCCAATTGCAAATTACTTGATGAATCTTCTTTGAAGAGTTGCCAATAATGCTAATCATCAAATGGTTGAATTCAGCTCTGTAGAAATGCATTTGTGAAGAACAGCAATCTCTGTGACTTTGACAAAGGAACTGCTGACTTGCCTCACTGTTTGTCTTTTGATGTGAAAGAGCAAATCGATTTATAGAGCTTTTGCTTGCAGATGTAGGATATGATTAGTATGCAGAAAGACCTTTCTACAGTGTCATTTGTTTATTTAGCTGTCTCCGCACTCAACCCTGATTGTGTATACTTAATTAATGTATACAAAGCTAAAAGAAATAAAATCCTGAAACCATGATCATAGAATACTGTACTACATGTCATTCGTCACCGTGAAAATGCTATTTATATTTTATTGGCTACAAGGAAGGGAAATGCATACATTTAGGAAACTGTTTCAAAAAATCCTTATGTCTGCCAAAAGCAGCCAGTTATATTTACACCAAAAAAGTGTCAATGAAAATGGTTCAATTTAAGTAGAACATTCTTTTTTTCCCAGTGTTTAAATTTTTATTCCAAACAGTTGTTGAGTCTTTATAAAAAGGTACCTCAGATGCCTTCCTGAGGTCAAAGTACTCTGTAAAACATCCTAAGAGACCTGAATCATCCCATTCTTCAAGGCCTTCTGGTTCTGTTGTTTGGAAATTTTAGCTGAGAAAGAGTTTAAAGAGGAAAGGAGAGACACTAGAGACCTTCATGTCAATAATGAATGATCAATAGAAGTCACACACTAGAAAATTGACATTCAGTCAGCAATTCTGTGTTATTCATGCACATTTTACATTGTCTGTTCGGGTTTGTTGTGGGGAAAGTAGATACAGAAAGGCAGAAAAATTTAGAAGTCACCAGAATACCAAATAATGGAATCCAGAGTGACATCTAGTGACATGCTGTATAAGAAGCATGAACATTTAATTACTGAAATATATTGATTTTACTAGTCATATTAATTACAGCTTTCCAGAGAAATTCCTCAGAAAATGTTACAGAAGTTTCTTTAAAAATGCACTTCATAAGTGTATGAGACCATTCACAATTCAAATTACTGAAATTTTTGCTTTTCTCTGCTGTGAGCAGCAATTAATGTTGAAGCAAATTTTCTACAAGAAACATTTTAGAAATTTATTAATACTGATGCTATAACTGGTTTGTCATTATGGATTCACCTTATAAATAACTTCATTAAATCATCTGCAAGACCTTAAACTCTTATGCTCTTCAGCCATTAGCACTGAGTCAAAATCATAAGCTAATTAATCTAATTCAGGCTTCTGTACCATAATTTTCAAGATGGCAGATTACTATCTACATGAGCAAATTGTGTTTGACCTTCTGTTTAAAACTTTTTCATGGTATTGCCTGAAGAATTCTGGTCACTGAAAGTGCTGTAAGGAAGGAGATTGCTATTAGAAAGTTGAAATGAAGAATACCTTTTTCTCAACACAGTGTCCATGAAATACTCACACAGATGATAATGTCCTTAATTTCTATGGTACAAAAAAAAGCAAGAGAAATTAATGTTATTAAAAGAATGAGATGATCTGCAAAGATTGTGGAATAATGAAATGCTGCAAGGAATCATATAGAATTCTCCAGGTATATCTCTTAAATAATACAGGGATACCTTTGAAAAGCTACTTGCAAATTATGTTAATGATACTATGGTTCTGTAAATAAGAAAGTGAAGAAGTCCCTCCCTGGGACTAAAATAATTTTGTGGGTTGTAATGGATTAATGTAGAAGTTACTTTAATCAAATTTGTTCCTTTAAATCATATCTTTGTTCATTTTTCAACTTCAATGTATAAGAAATATTTGTCATTATCATATTTTCACTAAAATCATTACAGCACAGAGAGGAGGCGAGAGAAAAGATATCACATATTAGGCTGATTAAGCTTCCATGTCAGTAACTTTAAATCAACAAATCAATTAATGTGAGAGAGAAAAAAAGAACACTTAAAATATTTGGACAAAATAAGTCTATATTTGTCTCTGGGGCCATCTTCTTTCTAGATAAGGAACCATGGTAAATTATCTTATATGTATATTGCATTTATGGCATAACAGCCATATACCAGAGATATGTTAGATTTAAAATTAGTTGACTGTATAGAGATCTCCATCACTATAGGCACTAAATTTCTTTCTATATTTCTTTATGGGTTTTCTCCTTCTTGCCCTACATACTTGGACTTTTAAAGCTTCCTTTTGGAAACAATTACCACTTTACGAGGTGTTCATCACAAATATTCTCTTGAAAATCTAGAGGATGAAAATACATCTCTAGGCTAAAATTTTCTGCAAATGCTCAATTCTACAAATTACAAGCCTTTCATAAGAATGATGACCTAATTTCAAAGAGGGAAATGCTAAGTGATAGTTTTAATTTCAAAGTACAGTGTACCAGTCTCTTTTTTTCTTTTTCATGTTTAGAAATTCAGGATTATTGAGAGTATCAATGTCTTTGGTCTCCTCTCCCTTCCTTATTCTCTTGTAGAGAGGTGTAGAATGTGATATACTGGCCAGGTAAGCTGAATCCAGCTGGTTTTCTTGATTGACATAAAATAAAGTAGATTATGCATACAGAGAATTTTTACTTTTTGTCTTCATTCCATAGAACTCCCATTGTGTGCATATATCCAGTTATTTTCTTTCTTCTATCCCTTGAAGATCCTTGTCTCCATACTCTACATAGCAATTTCTCTTAATTTCTTCTCCCTACCTTTTCATGTGTTTCTCCATCCCTCACACTTAAAATCCATTCCAAAATTCCTCTTTTATAACCTCAAGCTGCAAACAATTTATCTTTTACATTAGCAAAAACAAACCAAATAACCAACCAACGAACTAGACACGCATATCACAAAACCTCAAATAATAACCCTCAAAACAGGGCATCTCTTTTAAAAATCTCTAATTGCTTTCAGATCAAAATCATTATGACTGCCCTCCAATATTTTTTTCTACCCAACAAGTTTAGGGAAAAGTTATCTTCCTTCTCAGTCAAAAGGATGAGAAGTATACAATTCTATCAAGAAACAAGGCAAAAAATTGTTCTTTTCAAATATCAAGGTATAGTTTTAAAAAGAAATTTGGAAAACAAGTTTTTGAATTAAACTTCTCCTATGGTTTTAACAAAATAATTTTTGGCTTTATCTACAAAAATGAAAACAGCTGCTGTTCTGTTCTTAGTGAACACTACCTTGGTTGAGACTTAACGCATAAAATCTTTCACTTCCAGACTGAGAAGTGGGAAAGTGGTCAAAAATGTGGAAAGACAGCAGCAGTAGTTACTAGTTTCCATTTGAAAGCCTTGAATTTTTGTGTGTTGCGCATGGCTTAAACTCTTTTTCATTTTCTTTCATATTTGTTTACTTCCCTGAACTGCTTAAATCCTCTTTGCTCCTTTTCCATCTCCATCATCTCCACTGGGCAATTCCTCCAGTTTTCTCCCTGGTAGCGGGTCTCTCCTCTTGCTGTGATCAGTGGACATAGAAAAAAAGATACTTATAGCACAAAACAAGAGCAACACAAGACCAGCACAAAACAAGTGCAACACAAAATTTGAGCTCCAGTATGCCATAAGGTAGCAGTCACAGTGACAACTGGATTGTACCATGAAATCTGAGATCCTCAGAAGGTGTTCCTTTAATTAAATAGAGTTAATTCAAATGTGTCATGCCTTGCACTTTCTCTGAAGCTGCTGGTGCATTATTTTCCTAAGAATGATGACCTAATTAAATAGATTTTGGCACAGACTCATGAAATCTGCTCTTATTTTATTCACTCAGAAAAAGAGTATAATTCTTTCATAACTGCAAGAGAAAAACTATTTCTCAATACCTCTTCAGTGCATAATGAACATTAAACAGGAAATACCAGCACAATGTACCTTTATTATTTTTTAGATGTCGAAAAGGTGTAGACCAAGACAAGAATTTATTAATGGATTTGGGTGCCTAATGGCCCTAGGCTTTTTTCAAAAACAAAAGCCAGCAGAGAGATGTTCTCAGCATGTTTGCACAATAATCTGATGGAATAACTTCTTACATTTTAATCATAGTCTTCAGATTAATGACTGGCACAAGAGTGTGTAGACTTCCTGGCCTGGTTTTCTAATTCTCATTTTGGTAAGATTACTATTAATGTTCTCTTAATTTTCCTTATTCTCATTAAGGTTGATAATCTCTCTCTGATCTCAGAAGTTTTTATGTCTTGATTCATTCTTCACCCACAGTACTATAAAACTTCCAAGAAAAGCTTGATTAATTAATTGTATGAGAGAAAGGAAACCACAATCTCTTTCTCTGACCCCAGTTGTAACCCAAGTGGCTGCTGCTTTCCTTCTCTGTTTTAAGAGGATGTGTGTGTGTGGGCATGCATGTTAAATTTGTTGTGAGAATGTCTACCCAACTGAGATTGAAAATTACATGGCTGAGGCTGCTGAAAAACACTGGGGAAAAATGTGGAAAGCGAACAAATTAACCCCTCCCCAAACTTCACTGGTTTGCAAAAGCAGAAGACCGTTTTAAGCATTGTGCTCTAGAAACAAACTTGCTCCTTGATATCTCTCCTTTGATCCTTCTCCAGTCCTTTTAACAAAGGGGCAGGGGTAACCTTTAGATAAACTAGTGCCCATTTTGAATGATTGTCCAAATTATCAAACACGAGATACAGAAAGATAATATAATTAGAAATATCTTCCTCTTGCACACACTGAGGATAAACAATTTAAAAGAAACAAGCATGCAAACACAATCATGCAAACACAAACCTTAGGGGGAACATACAGGTCAGGGTTCTAGTGCCAAGTATGTTTAGATTGGAGAGTCGAGAGAGTGATGGACAAGTTAACATTGAACAAAAAAGATCATGTAAGTCACAAAGCACTTATACTGCTACTCTTCCTGATCTACAAAGGTAGACATTGAGCCATAAACAGAGACTTGCAGAACATCTTTACTCTTTTACCTTGTTTTTTGAGCTGATAATTTTAAAAATCGAGTTAGAAACCTTCTGTCTAAACACGCTATTAATGTTTCACAATGCTACTCTTTGACTTCAATCAAAATAAATACTAGACTTAATATGCTGAAATTAAATATAATTAAAAAAAAAATCTGTAAGTAGACCTGTGCTGTAAAACATAGCAGAACAAAAAGACTATTGAAGTTTTGAAATCCACTGGTGCAAAAGTGATGCATGTGATTGCAAGGCTAGGCTCACCTCCTGCTATTTCCAGTGCCCTGTGAGCACCCTGACTGTGGTGCTTTGGAGGCTGCCTTTGGGAGCTGTAATGAAGATTGTACTGGGGGAACCAAGTGTGGAAGCATTTACAGCCCCATAAGGACTTGATTTTGTATTCTCCCTGACACAGCCATAAAAGAATAGAACATCTGACAGAACATCTTCAGGAAATTTTCAGTTCAGATGATGTTTCATGTAACAAAATGGAGATTTTTTGGGTTTTTCAAAGACAAGGAAAGAAATTACAAAGAAGCTGTATTAGATAGGAAGAAAAACTACAAAGCTTGTAATTTGACTTCTTATATCAGGGTCAGAGACATCCAGTAATCTGCATGTAACTTTGGGGTTCATTTTCTCTCAGAGACACCTGAATCTTGGCACTGAACTTTTCTCCAACATAGTCTTGACTCAGCCTTTTCATCCCTGACTAGAAAAGAATTAATACCTTCTCTGCAAACTCAGTCCATACTTTTTCAAAAGCAAGACCAAGAGAAAATAGAGCAATAGAACGTTACATGTCAGTAAGAGCATTTCCAACAACCAGATAAATGCTTCCTTGGAATTACCTGATTGACATCCATATGGAGTGGATGAAATTTACCTTCTGGCATGGTTATGAGAAGAATAGTTTTTAGTGCAATATCTGATTGTCCTGCTAATGGCCCATTTCCATTTGGCCATATTATCGCACAAATGATAAAATAAAATTACATAGTACTGTATTTAAGAGGAAGACAAGCCATGTGGATTCTAAAGTTGAATATTTTATACAGAAAGACTGATGGAATAGGTGACTCTTATAGGACACTTTCGAAGGAACAGAATTCCAAATGAAGAATTTTCTTTTAAAGATGCTAAGCACAAACAAATTTAAGACATAAAAAACCCACTTAAAAAATCACTTCAAACACATTTTTAAATGAATAGAAATTTTTCTTTTCCCTGTCCTATAAAAGGGATTCCAATTTTGGGGATTTTAAGGGAAAATCTTATTAAAATATATCTGAAAACTTCTCCAGTACTCCTACAGCTGCCACAAGATATTGTATGCCCCAAATCCAAGAGGAGCATGTGACTTCAAAAAAAATATTGTGTAGTGTAATGGTGCCATCCCTCTTTAGCTTATATTATAATTAATTTCTACTTCTAAATGTATATAATTACATTTAAAGATGTTCCTTAGACGAAGCCTCATGTAATTGCTATGATCCTGCTTAATAATGAATGCTTTTGAGAAACAAAGTAACAGATCCAAAAAAAAATATCCCTCCTTAAAGTGTAAGTCAAAGGCTATCCACATGGAAGACTGAAAAATAATCAGATTTTGCACTCCATCCTTTCAACAATACAACTGCACTTTCAAATATGCTTTGTTGTTTTCTTTTAATTCACAAAAATTAATCTTATAGATGTAGATGCCAGATTTGCATTAATTAAAACTCCACTGTAGAAGCCAGGCTTAATTGCAATCAAATTTGCTTAATTATGCATGGCGAGAGATTCCCAATTGAGAAAGGTTTTAGTAAGGATTTTTGTTTTTTATACTGACAAAATAAATTGAAATTGTCATTTTTTGTGTTTTATGTAACACTTGTAAATAATTTGTGGAGCACCTTAAGTCTTCTATGTAAAGCAATGTTATTGCTTAAGTAATTATAACAATCTGCATTTTTCATTGTTAATTGTGGGTGTCAGCCTCATTAATTTTAATTTACAGCCTGTAATGAAATTAAGAAAATTTTGTGCTGATCTGCTGAAACTTGTCTTATAGAAAGTTACTTAATAAAACTGAAGTTCAGAAAAGTAAGGAATTCGTTCGTACATTGTCAAGACAAGTAAAAAATGTTCATTTTTCTCAGAAGTTTTGCTTCTAATTTTAAATCAATATGTAGTAAAGCAATTTGTGTCAGAAAGTTTGAGAAAGTTCAATCTGCAAATTTTTCACTTCAAAGAGTAATTACATAGAATGTACACATAATATGCAGTTTTATTTATAACAGATAATGTGTCACTGCACCGAAAAAAATTGTTGTAACTCTATTCTATTGTTCGTCTCTCAGGACCAATTTTTTTTCCTTTGCAAAAACATTGGGGTTTTTTTCTGAACATTTTTGAAATTTCCATAAATTGTAATATTCCTAAAGCATAATAACCTATTCAAAAACCTATGCTCACATTGTCTATGGGCCCTTTACTTTGAGTTTTTTTTAAAAATACTCATTCTTTTGCTTTTCAAACTTCAGCCCTTCAAAACTACATCTTCTCCTTCCTCTGTTCTGCTGAGCTTGCATCAGCCCCAGCCATGCAAGAAAACAGAAAGATATGGCTTAATTACTCTGCAACTTTATTAATTTAATTTATCTTGGGACTCTCCAGCAGCAATTTCTATAATACAGGTAATAAATTTTTCATTAATTATTTTTCACTTGTAGGAGGGCTGCCATTACCTTTCATTCCCTCTGGTAGCAGGTCCTTGTCCCTCTGTGTGGGATCCACCACCACTCTTAAATGATGGATAGGAAGGATGGCTTCTCATCTTGTCACACAAGGCTTTGAGAGTCCTGCTTCCAGTACCCACCTCCTTTTGAGGAAGCTTTTGGATTTTGCCCTTTTCTAATGCAGGTTTTCTGAGGAAGAAGATCCTCTATCAGTATCTGAGATGGATTTTAATTGGAGAGGCAGATGGCAGGAGCAGTGGGCTAAAACAGATTAACAGGGTCAGTTGGTTGACCTGAGCTCCATTGACCTGCCAAGCTATCCACAGGACTTTCGTCCATCTGAATGATTGACTCCCAAAACCTGTGAAGAAGGTGATGTTTAAAGGAGTTACAACTCTTTTTCCTAGATAGTCTGCTAAAACAAGAAAGGATCAAATTTTTACACTGTATATCTGATCTCAGAAGCTCCACTTTGGTCATTTAAATATTCCCTGGGCTATTTAATTTTTTTCATTTTTACCAAAAACTCTCTCATTTTTACTGGGTTTAATTGTCTTGTTTTCTTAATTGGTGTTGAGAAGCATTTATTGTTATGATCTTGCACGTACTTGCACAATGCTTTGGCTGGAAAAGCATCATATGATTCCATGAGATTAAATGTAAAAAATTTGAAGGAACAGGAATGGCAGCAGGCAAGTTGTGGGGAAAAGCTGTTATGTTTCTAGTATATGAATATACTTCTCAAATACCTGACTCATATAATAAATTCATTAAAAATNTCGAACAAGTGGAAGCTAGCAGGATAGAGGAAGAAATAACAAACTCATGACAGTGAAGATGTGAGAAAACCCCCTGAGCTTTGTTCTGCTCTTTGCTGTTACTTTTTGGATGCATACCTTTCTACTTTAGCTAAACATGAAAATGGAAAGCATAGTCCTCTAAAACAGATGATTCCCAGAACATACTGCATGATCTGGCATATGCTTGTCCCATCACAGCAGTACAGGTGAGATATAAAAACACCAAAGTATATAACTATTTTATTATATCAGAGATAAAATATTTTTTAAAATCTGAAGTGATATTTCCCTACAGAAGATAAGGGTGTGTGTGTGTGCTTGGTTTTTTATTCTTTTTTTTTCTTTTTCTTCATATTACCCTGTACTGGAACCATTTTCAATGTGCTTTTCAATATGAGCTAAAAATATATAGCAAAGTCTTCCCAAGATTTGCCAGAGATGATAGATGAAGTCCAAAGCAGATTGCCACTCCTGTTTTTGAACAAAGATTTGGCAGTCAGAACGATTGATGGTCTTTTAGTGTGCAATAAAACTGAGAATGAAATTGATCTGATGTGTTATAAAAATGTGCAGAATTAAAACCAAGCAGTAATAATCAAGGATTCTAATATCTTACACCTTAGCAGCTTTTCTTTTTTAAATGGATAGCAACTGTTTCTTATGAACTTCAGTAGTCTCCTGAATTTTGACACTGCTTCTAAGGGCTGTTTACAGAGCAATGTCAATAGGAAGTAAGTTCCAAACTACATGCAACTCTAATGTCAGTGCTGCTCATGATCTTCATATCATCTTCTGAAAATAAATGTTACTTCTGAGAGCAAGACTAACAGTGAAGTACAAAATAAACTGTGTTCTCTCAAAGGCTGAAAAATATTACACCTTCTAAGGATATCTACAGATCTAAGTCTTCTGATCATGAATGTCTCCTACTCCACAGTGTCCTAGTGAGTTGCCAAGGTGTAGATATGAGGTCGGATAGGAAAAGTATGGTAATAACATTTAAAAAGTGCACATTTTTAAAATGATGGGGCATTTAACATGGCATAGCATATAATTTTAGATTTTAAAGCCAGTGTGGATCAGGGGCCAAGGAGGATGGTTGCTAGCAGCTTCTGGGCCAGTTGTACTGGGCCCTTCCACAGGCACTACCTCAGCCTTCCATTTGTGCTATCCTCCCAGTGGCAGCAGTTTTACTTTGGGGACAGTCTTTAATGTTTCTTTTTTTCCTATGATTTCCACCCTATCACTGTCCTTTCTTCATTGACCTCCACCCCTTTGTTTCTCTGAGCAAGAACAGAGCAGGTTCAGGAGCTCACTTCTGGCACAACCAGATTCCATTCTGCCTTCCTGCCTATGACAAATCTTGTCAGCTCTGCATAGACAGGATGTATTTAATCTCTTACAAAACTGAAATCTCTAAACTTTTCAAGTACACCCAAATGCTCATCTAATAATTTTAGTGTTCTGCTGAGGTACACAGCAGCAGTACACATAGGAAATTACCAAGGGGTACTTCTGAAACCCTGTGTGTAAATTTCTCCTTACACTTTTGCAGGTACTGCTGTGGGAGGAAAAACACATTCTTTGTTCATCATAGAATCACATAATGGTTTAGGTTGGAAGGGACTATAGAGATCATCTCATTCTGATGTTTCTTCCATGGGCAAGGACACCTTTCGGTAGACCAGGTTTTTCAGGGCCCCATCCATATTATCTTGAACACTTTCAAGGATGAGACACAGCTTATCAGACACAGCTTTTTCTTTTTTTTTTTTTGTTATATTTTCACATATCATGTATGAGCCAGTATAGAAGAGTACCATTTTGTCCTGTGGTTAACAAATTTGTTAACAGTTCAGCTAATATTTAATCATATTTTACTGTAACTTTTTCTTTCTACTTTCAGGCAAGAGCACATTAATGACTGTGAAAAGTGAATGTCTAACAGAAAAAAGTAATAACAGAGGAAAAGAAAATGAAAGAAAAAAACTAAACTCAAAGAAATACAAGAGAAAAACTGGAAAAAAAAGGAAAAATCTTGTTTGCAAAGGAAGTATTTTGGCATTCTTATTTAATTATCGGTGGATACACAGGATGGAGTAAAAAGCTCTATTTCAAAACTGTGACTTAATGACAAGTTGATGTGTAATATTTTGCCTGAAGACCCAGACAACATCGTTAAGAGAGAGACAAGTAAATTGTAGGTAAGAAATAAAAATAAATGTTTCCACACCTCTGACATAACTGTAAAAGTTAAAAGGCTACTGATAAATTTGAGACAAATGACTATTCTGGCAAAATAAGGAATCTTAACTCATTTTTGGATAACAATATTGCCAGCTCTTGCAATTTTATTATTAGCCTCATGATATTTGATGCCTCTCCTAAAGACCTAGCTCCTAAATTTATACTAATTAGGAGGCTATTAACTTCCATTAAAAAATCATGTTTCCAGTGCTGGTATCTAAGCAGGAAAAAAACCCAAACCATTTCCTAAAACTGTGAAAGATAGAAGTTAAACAAGGAGAACCCCAAATAGATAGTAAAAAAGCCCACAAGCTAACCCAAATCTATAAATTCTGGAAGCCTTACTCATGATTTCTCAGTACTTGACAACACTATATTAATTATAATTAAGTTAGAGATTTATTAGGTATTAAAAATGGAAAAGCTGATAAGAAGCTTCTGCAGTGAAAAAGCAGAAAGTGCTGAAAATGAGCCAAAAGAAGGAGAAATTAAAAGATATTTCAAATTGAAGTGTAAACTTTTACTTTTCTAGTTGCTTCCAACAAACAAGTCTGCATAATTTTTCATTAGAAAAAAATCTGACTAATTTCAAAACCTAGTTTTCAGAACCTGACTTGTTCCACTGGCAACAAACCAAATCTACTATGATAATTTTCCCATCTTAGAGATCTGTAAATATTGCTGAATTCCTATTCAGCACTATTTTAATCTTCTCAGGCTCCAGTAATTTTATATTGTTTAGGTGACATAAGATCTTACTGCCAGCAAGATGACTTGAGTAGACAGCTCTATTTTTTTTTCTGTTACAAAAATGTGTAATTTTGGAATAATACTCAGCTAATAGCCAAAATACAATAATTTACCATATCTCAAACACTCTCTGGTAAAAGACAAGAACTGAAATATTGGGCCCTATGAACCAGCTCTGCTTTCCTGCAGCACAGTCCATCCCATCATGGGGGTGGATTTCTGAATGCTTATTCAAATGCTAGGCAAGCTATGAAGAATTCCATTCACATTGTTTCGACAAAGCATACAAGCCCTGGAGGGAGACTATATTAAGTCCAATGATAAATAAAATAAAGAATATGACCTCAATACTGTGTGCAGCTCTATCATTTCCAATAAATAACAGCAATGACCAGGTACCTTTAGAAACTGAAGAAACCCAAGGAGATTCCTAGATTCGTGTCTGTCAAATAGATTTTTTTTTTAATGGTGCTATCCTTCCTGTAATATTTTGAGGAAAAATTATTTCTGTCTGTGTTTAAATTTGTCTTTATATTGACCACATACTCCTTCACCACGATCTGAGTGTACAGATCTTAATTGTGAGGGCAGTACTCCAGGATTCACTGGGTACTACAACTTTTGCTGAAGTGAATCCACAGCTGCTCCTTAACTCCTGACTTGTTGGACATGATGGGCACAGTATAAGTCCTTCAGGTCTTTTCGTCTCCCAGTGCCTGAAAGCCCTACCAGATTTGAATCTGACAAATACAGTTCCAGGCACAGAAACTCCAGCCTGACCAATAATGGCATAATTTTCAAATTTTGACAGCCCAGTCAGAACTTCAGTCTCGTAATCTGCTGCAGTAATGCTGAGAAGAAGACTCAGATCTTGAATACGAGTAATATATTCTGTATAAAGAAATCCGTGTATTCTGGCTGCTGTCTGTAACACTCAGTTCCAGTACAGTAGTGTTGACAGAACTTGTAACAATTGCTGGATGAACTTTGGGTTTTTGTCCCAGTACTCCTGCTCTGGTCTCACACTTTTGTGGATGGAGTGGGAGCTTCAGATGAAGTTTAATAGCGAAGCCCTCCCATTGAGCCGTGCAAACACCTTTTCATCCTAAACTCCTTCTCAGAGAGGAGTCTAGGTGTAATTGAATCCAGTCTTAGCCCCAGACTTTGTCAATAATTTAAGCAGTCTTGTCCCACAGGATCTAAAAACCTGGCAAATCAAGATCTATTTACATTAAATGAATTATTATTTATGGCAAATGATCTTAATCAGAANAATTGAATCCAGTCTTAGCCCCAGACTTTGTCAATAATTTAAGCAGTCTTGTCCCACAGGATCTAAAAACCTGGCAAATCAAGATCTATTTACATTAAATGAATTATTATTTATGGCAAATGATCTTAATCAGAATTACTTATTGCACAGTATAAAAGTTAAAACTACTAGCAGTTTATAGCATAGGTTATGATAATGGACTATATTGAAGAAATTATATTAAAAGCTATTATAACAAAGCTATCAAAAATAAACCATTATTAAGTAGAGATTGATGTAACTCACCACACCAGTGCTCATGGGCAGATCCCTTTTACTCAGCCTTGAGGAGCATCTCTGGGGGCATCCTCTTACCTGAAGGAGGAAACTTCATGCACACACTCCAAGAAGGAATATGTTAGGGGAACTCAGCTGTATGATTTTGCAGTGTATAGTGATAGACTGACAGTCATATGTCTCCAGGTCAGCTTAGCAGTTCAGCTGCCAAATCTTTTCCTCACTATCAGGACATTGATTCATTATTAGTTGCTATCTGTTTTTAATATAATTCAACACCAAAACCAGCATATGGGCCCCCTCTCAGTCCACCACTAAGAGATTTGCAAATAGGACTTTGAGTTGCTTGACCACATTCCAGGGCACAGCATCCAGTGCAAATCACACTGTAGGTGTGAATTGAGACCTGGCTGTCCTCGAGCTTTCCACCAGATACCACTTGCCTGCAGTGGCTTGTCTTCATGCCCATGTTTCTGTGACAGACAGAGAATACCTGCAGCTCTAAGGTCATTCTCATCTTTCAAGGAAAGGACATTTTTTTCTGCTAGCTATGCACAGTTCTTATTTCTGTGCAATTCTGTCCAAAATTCACTCCCTGACCACTACATTCAGGCATAAGAAGAGAGGAAGGACTCTGCATTTTCCATGTTCCCTGTTTGACAGAACATCTTTTTGAAATCATTACAACACTACCCATGAGCTTCTCATTTGACCTATGTGCAGATTCACTGTTTGGATATTGCTGCTCAGTCCTAGTTAGTGGCTGCCCCAGATCTAGAGTCAAGTAACTTTCCTCGAGGTGAACAAACCGTCATAAGTTCTCCTGTTTCTTTCTCCCTTTCATTGGTGTTTTTCTGACCAAGGGCCCACCATGGGAAAGGCTAAGGTGACTGAGATTTAGCTCTACCTCTCATATAGGAAAAAGACTCTCAACATACAATGGCAATTTTGGAAGGGATAAAGTACTGAAACAGTATGCAGATTTCCTGAGTCTTCTGACGTAATTTTTAAAAAGGAAGATTTTCAGAATAATTCTTTCCATTGGTTTCTTGATGTGTATTGCTAAAGAAGTGGGGATAATGAGTGCAAGA
This sequence comes from Bombycilla garrulus, assembly GCA_013400315.1. Classification (NCBI taxonomy): domain Eukaryota; kingdom Metazoa; phylum Chordata; class Aves; order Passeriformes; family Bombycillidae; genus Bombycilla; species Bombycilla garrulus. The sequence goes on from VXBU01011670.1 coordinate 606,052, forward strand.
ATTTGCTGTCTAAAAATGTCTGTATGTATTTCAGAACAACTGAAGAAATAAAATTATAAAGCTCATCTTTCAGAAGCTATTTTTTAAAATAAATAGGTTGCTTTGGAACTGAATCTTCTTCACAGAAAGTTTTGGAGCCATCCTTCAAATTATTTGACTGACTGACTGAGTAGCTTAATAACAAATTACACTATACTTACACTATACGCTTACCAATCACCATGCTTCCTGAGAACTGGATAGTCATTAGCATGATGGTTTTTTTTAAAGGATTTAGGGTATGTCTTGGGAGTTACAGTTTGCTAGAATGCCTGAAAATTAAATAGTTGTGCAACATTTAGGGAATTGTAATATATATGGCAAGGGAAAAACCAACAACCTTTCTGTAACTGAGAATTGTGCCTCTCTAATGTGTTAGAAGGTTCTGAAAATATTAATAAGGCAGTAGATGAACATGACCCAATGGACATAATTTACTTGGATTTTAAAAAGCTTTAGAAAAGGTCCCTCATAAAAGAATATTAAAGATAATAAATAACAATGAAGTAAGGGGCAAAGGCTTGTCATGGATTAAAAAGTGATTAAATGATAGGAAATAAATAGTTATAACCTCAAAGAAGAGATATATTAATAATTGAGTGTCTCAGGGGTCAGTACTACGATCAAGTTGTTTAATATATTTTTTTAATAATTTGAAGTAAGAGGATTGCAAGGTGGCAGAGTTTGCTGATGACTCTGTACTACTGAACAAGTAGCCACTTGCATAACCTCTTACGCATTATAGTAGTCTAAAAATCTACATGTACTGCTCTGAAAATTACTGACAACAGGAATCCCTGTGAATCCCAGTAAAGAACAAATTTTTCTCTATGTCACCTGTTTAGCTCTGTCTCAAGATGGACACAGTGAATGGTTACATTCTGGAAAACCCAAGGTAGGAACTGAGACAGAGGAGAGTGTACATTTGGCCTTCCCTGAAAAAAATGTTTGTGTCTTCAATACATCACCTTCAGTAAAGTCAATAATATTTCTGCATAATTGAAGAAAATTGAAACCATATCTAGAGCGTGCAATACCCACATTCTGTTAATCCTTCCAACAGAAACTCTGTATTATTCCTTTCTCAATTATTATGGATAGGTATGAATGGTTATGGGTTTGTCTCCTAGAGGACACTGTATTTCAAAAAGATAGGTCAGACTTCATTGCAAGTAAATGTGAAATTCTGGATATATTAGTCCAAAGTGGAATTAAAAGTTTGTGACACAGAAAAGGAGAAGTTATATTCCACAGTTTCTTCCTGAAATGTGAAGAAGTAACAACCATTAGTCAGATAAAAAGCTCTGGTCAAACACAGTCCCAGCCCTTCATACAAATTACATCCCTTCAGAACACAGTCTGTTTTACTCACAGACATGGATATGAAGATTTATCCACAAATTTGCTTTTTGTTGCTACCTTTGCAGAAAAAAAATAAAAATTATCCTGATGTTAGGTGACTGAAGGAACGTGAGGAGATAATGTAAGTGGACCAAAAAACTGATGTTATTAAAGTACAGTGCTAATCCACACTTTTTTAGAGGCCAGTGCATACATTTGGACAAAGACAAATTGTATATTATGCAATGCAAAATTATACCAAATAAGCCTTATCATTTAGGAGGCCAAATTATGGCCACCCAAATTGCAAAGTAGTTTTTTCATTATATCTAAACTGCAAAATTATCTGACTGTTTTGGGAGATAACCTGAAGTATTTGACAGTGGCTTCATTTGTAAGCAGATCACTAACTTTGAAAGGCTAGGCATTTAATCCATTATATGGTTCTCCATTATTCCTAATATCATGGGAGAAATTCAGTCTATGCACAGGTTGAAACAACTTGTAGCAACTTAGGTGGTAGTTAAAGCCACTCATCAAGGGACCTGCCTTTGGCTCATGTGTTTTATGTCTGATGAAATGTATAGTTTTAAATGCATTAAGTTTCATCAGGCAATCGATTTCTGAATTTGCAAAAAATGAATTAAGGGATCTCCATGTCAGTCTTTATTTTTATTTTTAATAAGACATTAGATAAAAATTCTTGTTCATTGTCAGCTGGTTGAGAATTACAGTATGTTGCAGTATAATCACAAACAAATATAATTACAAATATCAAGGGAAATTTAGGCCATAAGGCAAAATGAAAAAAGAATTTGACTGCAGAAAATTAAATTAATAAAACATTAAGGCACTAAAATGAAACCTATTGCCTCTTATAACTAAATTGTTTGCATAGCTAAAATAAAGAAGCAATCCCAGTGTTTGCATTTATGAATGTCAGCAGGTAAAAGATAGAAACAGTGCACTTAAGGTTATCATCTCCTATCCATTTCTCTACACAGCTGAACACTGAAAATAATTTAATCCCTAACATTTTTATTTAAAGCAATAAAATTAGGGATTTATTACCTTACTTATAGCTTATAAGAGACAACACACCAATAGATTACAAATATAGACATGATATTCCATGTCATGGCACATGCTGGGAACTATTTTTATGTAGAAGTCAATGGCAGCAGAATTAAACCAATGCTAAAAGCTCATGAGAAATCATTCCCAGGATGACTTTCTCAACATCAAATAGTAAGTCTGTAGCAGAACTTGGGTTGGATTTGCATTCAGATCATCTAAATCCCAGTTAAGTGCCTTTATCACATGACTTACTGAAGCTCCCCTAAATGAATTCATACATGTTCCCATCAGTTCTTCACCTGTAGACCCAGGAATTCTGGTCAAAAGCAATCTGAGGTAGCTGCAGTTATGACTAATCTCCCTGTCAGCTCTCATCTGCCAAACATGTGTGTGAATTGACCCCCATAATTCCTAAAGGACGGAAACAAATTCAAGAGGAATCCACCAGAATGCTGAAATCAAATTCCTTAAAAGACGCTAGTTCACCTAGAAGGATTTTATTTTTTTTCCTACGAGTGTCTTATCAGTCAAATGCACAATTAATTTTCATGACTGTTTGGTTTCTTATGTAAATGGAGTGCAAAAAATTACAGAAGTACTAGCTTCAATGCAAAATCATCTTTCTAAGAAGAAAAAGATTCACAGAAAGGCAAAGCTTCAAGGACATTTTTTGTGAAAGTTTGAGAGCCACCCAGACCAGCTGTGACATCTGTACTAATTGAAAAAGCAAACGAGGCCACACAGGACTGTTTTTTGACCATTTAATCAATTTTCCACTCAATGCATTGTTCATTCTTAGAGACTTTAATGCTAGAATTGATTTTAACAGCCATTACCGAAATACGTAAGTCAAAGGTCTCTCAACCTTTTTTAAGTTTGACCAATGGGAATAAAAGATTATGGATATGTGAATAAATCAGTGACTATGATTCAAATGCCTTACTAAAAAACACCGTGTGAATCACAGTCTGTCCGTGTCCTGGTGGTCACGTGGGCTGGTTGGAACACAATGGAAAAAATAGCAAGATCGTGATCTCTGATAATGTCTGGTCTGGACTCTGTGAAATTGCCTCTTAAACTTCCAGTAATGCAGAGCTCACATAGCTTAGTTCAGTCCAGGGTTTTTCAGCTCTCTTCAGTGCAGGAAAAGGTCAGCCTTCAAATACTTCAAATATTCTTGGAAATTGCATATTTGACTCAAGCAAGCAGAGGGAATCAGAAAGATGAAGAATATTAAGATCACTTATTAAGATGATTTTAGGCATGGCTAGTGGATATATACTCTGCAAAACAGAGGAAAAGGAAATACTGAAATACACATTCATCCATAGAGAGGGAAAAGTCGGAAAAATGAATGCTTAAATAATTTTTCTTTCATTTTAATCAACTTCCTTTAAAGAGAAAAACATACCTAACCTACCATTTGAATGCTACTGGCCAGAGCTACTATAGATTTAAGAAAAATAGGTAAATTCTGGTGAAGACAAAACACACTAAAATAGATCTGGATTAAAACCCCCAAACTGCTATTATTGTACTACTTCTGGATTTTAGAAAATTTTTTTTCTTCAGTAACAAATATTAGAATGTAGAGTTTCTATCTCAGAGAAGAAAATCTTCTGTGAAGATGAAAAAGTGCATAAGAAAATTCTTTTTCACAGTACAAATATACAGCAAAAGGCAGCAGTGGCTGTGGGTGTTATATGTAGGCAGTGACTTTATCATCTCTGTAACATCAGCAATTCCCTCATGAGCTGCCTTCTCCTTTTTCCATGTTTGGTCCTAATGAAACAGATTTACAGTATGACCTTTGCATACATGCATGATATATTGTGATGACAGCCACTCCACTGTGAAATATGATGCTATGATCTTTCAGTTGTTTCCCTTTGGAAGATGAGCCTTACATGATTAGATTGATAAGCATCAGTGTATCAGAAATTGTGCCAAAACAGCAGCTACTGGCATGTTGTACTGTAGGAACTTTAAGGGTATTGACACAGTTTTAAAAAAAACAACCTTAAGGACAAGCTGATCCACAAAAATCACATAATGTAATTGACAGGTTATTTGATGCAGTTCCTGGTGAAAACTTTCCTGCTTTACTGAGATACACTGACTTACAAAAGACCTTTGACACTCCATGGTAAAGTGTATGAATGCTTTAAGATTTTCCATCGTTATCATGCATGCCTGAAATTTGTTTATGCTGTCAGGAGTTTGTCTTGGAGTCCTCAATATTGTTGTAGTATAAAAGGGCATCCATCAGACACATTAAATCCCATGTCTTCCCCTTAAGGAGATTACCTGTATCTGTGATATGTTGCACTATTGACACACACATGACATCCAATTTAGCAGTCTGTATTTATCCAGAGATTTGCATGCACCATAAAGCAGAGCTTTAATTTAGTTTTTCTTCTCAACTGGGAAACAAAGGAAGTGGGAAAACAGTGCTGATTTTTGCCATCCATATTCAATTACACTGTTGAGTGTTATTCATTTATGTGAATGTTCATGTTGGTTTAAATCTTATTTTAATTTATAAAGGTCAAAGCCAAGATGGGCTCAACTGGTACATCTGCTATGCAGAAGTAGATAAAATATCTACTTCTTGTCATTCCCTCAAAACATAACTGGTAGATGAGACAGAAAAGCAGGTTAAGGTAGATTGAGCAAGATGAGTCAAGAGATAGAACTGAATGTGCACCTATGTATCCTAAGTTCTTTTCAAATGCTTTAATCCTTTCAAAATTTACCTTTCAGCTCCATCCTGATAACAGTCTAAGCTAAAGTTTCTGCAGTACTTCTAAACCTTGGATGTATTCCAGGTCTCTATGTGGTCTCAGAGTATTTGATGATGTAAGCATCTATACTAATCTTGAATGCAGTGTAATACAAATGAACTCTGTCCTATTTTGCGCAAAACAGTTCTTATGACATCTAATGTGTTGCAGTGTAGAAACAAAGCACAGAGTAGTTTTCATGTCTGAATATTTTTGGTGATGTGTGTAGCAGCAAACTGAAAAAAGCCAGGGTGCAGACCTAAGCACAGACACAAGATGATGTTTTTCATTTGCTTTTCAAGGAAGTGCCCATCACAGCTTCAGAATGGGGCAAATTGTGCTGTTTCACAGTGTCCCTGTGCATGGCTTTGAGATTATTGTGGACCAAGGAGTATTTCAGCACGTTCTTTAGAGGTGACCAGGCTGTTCTGAGAGTTAAAAAAACTTTGGCTGTATAGATATGGGTTGTGCCATGCAAGGCATTTTTTTAATACAGATACAGCTGTAGTGCTAGGCAGTAATGTTCATCCTATTTTTAACAGAGTTTTGTAAAAGATGTTTTAGAAAAAAATGATAAAATAAAATGGACAATACCTCAAAAATACAAAAACTATTTATATGGATTGGCTTGGAGGTCCAACTCATTGTTCAAATGAACTGCTAAACATTGATATGAAAATAAGCCTGAATATGCAAACCCTAAGACATCTAGAAAGCTCTTCCTTTCCCATATGTAGTGAATGTCTTGAGGTCTTCACTTAGTCTTCTTTAGAATGAGTAATTTCTCCTTGTTTAAATTTAAGTAGTTGAAAGATAGTGCAGCAGGCTTAGTTCTTAAATTTCCTGGTGAAATCTGAGTACCCTTTTTGAACAAACTTAACCTTAGTTTGAAAGACTTCATCTTAAAATGAAGTGTGCGAACTCATAACAAGGGAGAGCAAATTACCCCACCTAAACTCAGCACCAACACACATTTCCATAGTCACTATTGAAAGTGTTAATTCTCTCCAGTGTTCCATTACTGTTACTAATTTCCGGGTACAGTCACATTAGGAGAGGGGAGAAAATACAAACAGTCAAAAAAAAGCTAATGTATTAGTTGTTGAAGAGCAGCTTTTGAGAAAATATTGGAAAATACCTTGACCTTTCAGACTGGATTCTTATAATTATGATGACAGTCTCTGGACCATGTGAATCAGTATTTCATTTTCTTAAGTACCTTGCTAACTTTTAAAATTTTCAACAACTCTAGATAACTAGAGTTACAGTAAATTATGATACATTTCCGGTATGAAGGCTTCCATTAAAAAGGGTTGTCTAATTATCTGTTTTGTTGTCACCGAAATGCTTTCAATGCTGTCATCTCAGTGGAATCAGTTAACTATGGTATGAATCTGATATATTTTAGACATCAATAATGCTTTCTTTGCTTGTCTTGCCAGAAACATCAACATTTTGGGGGTAGAAAATGGATTTAAACTGTTTCAGCTGTGCTATTATTATAACTCTGACCTTGCTAAAGACTCTCGGCAAATTGATTAGCTCTGAAGAGCTGCCATCCATCTGCAGAGTGAGAACAATCTGTAAATAAAGCTGCAGAGAGGTCTGTTGAAAAGAATATTTCACTCTTGCTAGTTGCTGAAATACCCTTTCAGAAAAGGACAATTCACCTCCACCTGAGGAAGCACATTGGCTGCTTGCACTGATACAGAGCAGTCTCAGCATACTCACAAAAAAGAGGAGAAAATCTGCTGTTCTTTTCATTTTGTGAGATAAACCTCAGGGCTTATTAGGAAGAAATAGAACAGGAAGTGGTACATAGTTATGCTGGTTTGATTAAAAAATAAAAGAAATGCGAAAAAAAGAAAGTAAACTAAACTTAAGAGCAGAAACCATAGCTGCTGGATAAAGTGGCCATTGCTATGCTCCCAAGTGCAGTCTTTGTATTCAGGGGAGCTCTCAATCTATTTCTCAGTAATCAGGCACTACTGGAATTGACACAGAAAACAAAATGTTCCTGATTTTAGCTCTAATCTGCTTTATAGTTTTTACAGTCTATTTAATTTTGTAGCCCTATTTAATACTGACGGTGTCTCCGGATGTCATTTTTAATAAAACACAGTATAAAATGCTGCATTGGCACTATATCAATTAAAGTTTGGAATAATTATATGTTAGTGGAGGCATTGCAGACACCATTTATACAAAATTCTGGCCCTTGTCCCACACAACTTTTATGCCGATCTGAGCACCATGGAGTCACTCATTTGCAATGTGATTGGGTAAAGAAACAAAAGCCTCATGTAAATCAAAGGGATGCAGAAGTGTGTCAGCTGACAAGAACTTCATGAAAACACCAGGTTGCTTCTCAATCTTTTTTCCTCCCTTTTATTTTGTTCTTTAAAAAAAATGAATTTTAATATTTCTGAAAAACTAAAGTCATCTGAATGACTGAAAATTAAGAAAGAAAGGTTCTCATCTTCTCTAAGAGGATACGTGAGGAAAGGCACTAAATAGGCAAAGATAATGGAAAGATAAAAAAAAAAAATGGTCAGGGAGGCTTGTGTTAACCAAGTCAGTCAAAATGAAAAGGAAGTGACCATAATAAGGCAGAGATATGCAGAGTTTTGAAAGGACAAATCAGATGCTATGCAGCAAATCCAAGGCTTCCACATGAGAGCAAACAATCATACTGGGGTTGGTAATGTGCATTTTATCTTAATGTCAGAGATAATTTTTTCCATCCTTTGAGCTTTACTCAAGCTTTTTAAATGAGCTTTTCTAGTTTATAAAAAAAAAACAACAAAAAACAAAGCTATTTGGATAATAAACATGAATATTAAAATAAAAAGAAGTATGGTTTACGGAAGTTCACTGCCCAAATGTCTAAGCCCTCTATTGTGAAGCAAAAGTATTCATCTGCTCTTTCAATTGCTTGGTTAAAATGCTAAATTATTCCTGGTGCTTTGTAGCAGATCAGTTAACATTACTTTTAGTTTTATTCAGACAGCATGTTCTAGTTCTTCTTTGTATACGAGGCACTGGCAGCTTGACCTTCCTGTTTATTCCTTTATAAGACCATTATCATCAAAGTTCTGTGGCAGACAATTCACAATTTCCAAATGTTAATGTTAAAAGACCTAGATTTCTGACTGATGTCAAGCTTTATTTACACATTTTGAAAAGAAAAAAAGAAGTTTCTTATCACATTTTGAATGAATAAGCTCTAGATAAATAGTGAAATACAGCTTGAAATGTTTCTGTATCACATTTTTGAGAAGAACAAGATCACAACAGATGCTATCCAGATTTTACATTGGGGAATATAATCTAGGTAATATGTATGTCAGGAATGCATACTGTGAGAGCCAAATGACAGTACATTTTAATTTTTTTCTTAATGCAAAACTATTTGAGGGCAGGATTAAAAAAGTTCCATTTAAGGGCTCCTCAAAAGCAGTACCTCTTTGTGTGGATTTAGATCCTAGCTTTACATACAGCAGTAGTGATGCTAACCAGACTGAACAAATAATTAGTTAAAAACTACTCAACTGATTAATCCAGCCTTTTATGTTGAATATGCTATAACATATGTGATCAGGCAACAATTATTTGAAATATACTCCAAACTCCCAAATAGCTTTCATCTGTAACTTTTAGTCACAGCTTCCTCTGAGTTTTCAGTGCTTAAATCTCTGTAGCTGTGATGGGTGAAACAAAACACCAGCAGTGTTTGTCTTTACACTGACCACTGCTTCAGATGCTTCATGGCTAAAAATACTATTCCAGGGTATGGAAAGTGTGCTTTCTGTGGCTCTTCTGCACATGGGGGTTTGACATTCACCTGTGGTGGTAAGGAGTTTTGCCCTCATGCAGGCACCCAGCCACCGCTTCCTGTGACACTGGTAGAGGAGCCACCTTCAACTCAGAACAGGGAGGAGGAACAAAGGAAAAGTTTTATTAACAATCTGGAGTTTACTGTTCCCAGCACTTTGTCAAAGAGACAGTTATATCAATTTGTATGCTATTAAAACCTATGCAGTTTGTGTATGTTATTCTGTTGCCATGTTTAATGAAAGTAATTTGACAGTGGAATGTTCCATAAATGTAACCTGGCTGGCATATCGAGGGACCAAAATTATATTGATTTATTTGTGGTTCAAACTAAAAGCTAAAGAGGTAGATGCTGATTTAAAAAAAAAAAAATCATATTCAGTGCAGAGCTGATAACACAACCCTTATTTACCACACCATATATTCAGCTTTAATTTTTTGTTGTTTATCCTTTTTCTCTGCAAGCTGCAGCACTTGCACAGAATATAACAGTGAAATAGTGGGTAAACAGGCAGTGTTATTCAGTTTTGCTGGCTGTTCTAAGTGATGAAACTATAATTCTCTGGGTGATAGATAACAGAAGGTAATTTTATGGTTACTAAGAATGAGTTTGCATTTGTTGGGATAGTTACTACATAAATTTATAGATCTATTTTGTATGTACCGCATTTTAAATTTTAGTGGCAGCACAAGGAACAGTATGAGAGTAACACAAGTAGTCCTGTCATGAACTCCTAGTTTAGCAGCCACTTGTAAAGGTATACTGTAATTCAACATGAAATAGCTTCAGAATGTTCTCACAATCTTGTTATAAATCATGGTCTTTGGAAGGGAAGGTGTTATTAAGTTTGTTTTTTGATTTTCTTTTGCCCTTCCTCCATCATCTTATCTAGGGAGAATGTTGAAAGGTAGGAAAGGCAATTCTGTACAGGAGGTCCTTTTAAGTGTTGGATTTAAGTGCCTTTTCAGGATTTAGCACTTTTCTAAGCTTAACTGACAGGTCACTTTGCCCCTTGTTATCTGGGCAGATAGACCCTGGGACTCTACAAAGACAATAAGATTAATTGTGGGGCAGGCAGTAGGATACTACAGCTTCAGATCACAAAATTCAGACAAGGCTCAACACCTGTCAAGCTATTATGACGTTTACATTCAATAAATATAATGTCTCCAGAGAACCAGAACTGTTTTTGTTTAAAGATGGAGATTGGGCCCCAGGGAAGCCATTTTGTTGAACACACCATTCTGTGGTGAAGAAATACCAGCTTTTGTCAAAGATTTAATTGTTGGAAGACCCATTAAGATTTCAGTTCGGTTACAAATCTGAAGGAAGCCTAGACTGACAGAGGGGTGCTTGATTTGATGATCATGGGAGCAGAAGAGGAATGGAGGTGGTAGATGTGCTAAATTTGCATTTAAAAAGCTCACCTAGGAACATAGCAATTAGACTTTTAAATATAAAAATATAACTTCAGAGCATCCCTGAAGTATTCCAAAGTACTGAATTATGTAATGGCCAAACCAAGGACATTCCTTGAAAGTTAGGTTATCGGCAAAGTACTGTAACGGAAAGTGTCAGAATTCTTAAATGATCTGCAGGAGTTTGAACAGAAGTTTTATTCCATTTATAAAATTAAAATGGACAGTGTTAAGAAATTATTTTTCTTAAATTAGTTGAGATGATTTCTTCCACCATGTTTCCAAAGAAAATGCTTCTACTCAATTGTAGTGTACCCGCAAAGAGCAAAATGCATCTGGAAAAGGACAGAACAGCTGGGGAAAGAAATTGAGTGCTGTCCAGTAAAAAAGTTATTCCAAATCTTCCTTTACCAAAACAGATTGAAGTGATGGCGTTGTCTGGTATAACTTATGGGCACAACCTGGGATTTTCACAAAAGAAATACTAGATGATCTAAGGTAGCCTTATATAGTGATTAAGAACAGTGATAATCAAAATCCTTGATAAGCACCTGTAGACCTGAGAATAATGCAGAAAATTTTCATCAAGTTGTGTTTTAATGCCTCAGAGGCAGCATGAACAAGGAGCTGGAGCAGCACTTGCTTTTGGCTCCTAAAAATATTCAATTGCTTTTCTTCTTTTGAGAGCAATGGGGAGGTACTCTGCATTTGTATCCTAATTGTGAAAGTGAAGGAAGCCAATTTACTGCCTAGAGAAGCACACTTTGATGGAGAAAATGAATGGAAGCTGGATCCTCTAAGGTCTGCACTCCCAACAGCCACAGCTGTCACAAGAGAACTGCGGGTGAGACTTGCTGCCTTGCTGAAGTGTGGAGATGCACGGTTAATGGGACGATCCAGAAGCAGCTCCTTACTCTGAGGAAGATTTCATGCTCTGTTTCACTTCAGCATTTAATCAACCACAAAAAGTTTATTGCTGTGTATACTCCAGTGCCAGAAACATTATCGCCTAATTAAATTGTTTCATTGTTTTGCTATATCTAGCAACACGTCTCTTTAACTCTCTGTTTTATTTAGCAGTGAGATTGCTTTAATGTCCTCAGAATGGAATATTAAATTGAAGGGGTGGCTGTTTAAATTCAAGTTCAAATCAATAATACAGGTAGACTTTTGCTGCCAAAGTCTAACTTAGGGCCTTTCACTTCGCTGCGGTCCTGTGTTCGCATGTGATTTATGACTATTCCTTTTGGTGGGACATATGTTTCAAGGCCTTTTCACTGTTTAAGCTTCAGTGTTTTAGCCACTGTTTAAGTAATCAGTGGAATTTCTCTCTTCTGCAGTTCTTTTAGATATACTGCCATGCTGAGCTTCTCTATTATTGTGTCAAAAAGGCAAATATTTAGATACGCCTGGCCCTCACAAAACTTGAAATTCTAAATACACATCCTGGAGCCCCTCTAAATAGTGAATTTATTCTAAATACCCTAGATTCACTTTGTGTTTATCCTTTATTAGTTTTAAGAGCTCTAAATGGATGATACTTAAGTGTTCAAATGCCCTCAAGGTTATTCCAGATATTCTGAGATGGTTCAAGCCATAAGGTTCTCATTCCTGTAGCTATAAATCATTAGGTAGGTTACATTGCCACTATTTTATTATTTCATTTGCATAATGAAAATTACTATATAAATAACATTGCAAAAAAGGCTTTATATCACAGTATAAATAATTACTACCTATTTAAAGGGAAGAAAAATGGAATTTTGTCACCTGATGGCTCCTAAAAAATGTTGCAATTCCCTTGTTTGTAGTTGAAAAGTTTATTGTGTCCAGTAAAATTTAGAGTTACATAGATGAAAGGAAAGGAGGAAGTACATAAAAGTTGTTTGTCATGGGATTTTATTAGGAAGATTATTTTAGGGTGGAAATGCATGCTAATGCATGACTGGTTAAACTCTGGCTGTGAGCTGAAGTGTGGGGTATTAACAGAAAAAAAACAACCACTTCACTTCAGCCAGCAAACCCAGAAAGTGAAGAATTCAGGATCCCTGTCAGAAGTGCAGGGGGCTATCCCTGAGCTCAGCATCCTTCAGGCTGGTAGAGGAGCTATGTGTCACATTGGTCCCTCCTTCCCTACTACACAGACACCTATGGCAATGATGCTGCAGCACTAAAAGGGGCAAAATGTTTCTCTTGCACAGTGGAGGGCATCTTCAGCAAGCACAAGCAGAGGATCCTTTTTAATGTGCAGAAATTCACAATATATCCATATGTAAATTTACTTATCACATCTTTGTATTAGCTGATGAGAGTTAACTGATAAAATTCTGCTTTCTGCTCATAACCCTTGTAAAAAGTAACTGCTTCCCATGACCTTTTCACTGAGTGTTCACTTCTCCCCCATTAAAGAAATAAAAATTATGCTTTATTGTAATTTCTCTCAAACACTCTATTTAATTTGTTCTCCATTTTTCCATAATGATAAACCAGCTATCCTATTTTCTAGAATGTAAGAATTACATTGGAGATAGTCCAGTCAGTTTCTAAATGCACTAAAGTTATGAAAATAATCTCACATCTGAATTCTATTTTTAAAATATTTGACTATTAAAGGTAGTTCTTGGCCCTGACCTCCCAGAAATAGGAGCAAGATGCAAATTTCTTATGAGAATCCCAGTTGTTTCTGAATTGTTTAGGTGCTGCAAAGTAACTTTCATTACAAATGTTAAGCAAATGTTAGAAAGGGGAATGCAAAGTCAACAGAGAAGAAAGCAGTTTGAATCACGTGTAATATTGTTTCTTTTTTTTAACCATTTCTTATGCCAAATGGTTAGGCTTAGTGTGGATCACAACATAAAGTATTTGTAAAAATAAGTTATTTATCACTAACTTTTCAGTCTGGTATTCAATCAACGAAACCAGAAATCTTGACATGAAAGTTCTAGCTACAGGTAAGAATTTCTGAGTAAATTCCCATGATAAGTGTAGTTAATAATCGAGAGGAGAGGAGAGGAGAGGAGAGGAGAGGAGGCTGAGAAAAATTCCAAGATTTTTATCAGACATCACAGAAGTTTATCACAGTGGTCCCACTAGATTTTCAAGCTAAAAGGAAGGAATAATTCAATATGCTGTGATAAAGTAATAAAAATTACTAAAAATTGCATAAAATCTATTTTGTGCTTTTTAAAATGTTTTCAACAGTGGACCTAATCTTTGCAGAAAATACCATCTCATTTAAAAATGGGCCATAATCACAAAATTTAGCTAGACATTAGATGGGCTAAGCCAGACCTACTTCAATTGACAAATTAAAAAAGCATGTTTAAAAACCACACTGATTGAAAAAAATGTAGACTCATTGCCTTATGACTGAAAAAGGACTCACAAGTCTCTATTTCCTGTATAGAACTTATATTTGTAAGGAAGGGAAATAACCTTTACTGTATTGTTGGAATAAAAGGAACTAGATGATTCATCTCTGTGAATCTGCTTGTTGAATTTGATGGATCATTCTTAAAAGCGACGTTGCTAATCTTCAGGTTTTCTTTTTTAGGTTATTCACAGATCAGTGGGTTTTCCGGCTAATACAGGTCCTGATGCTCTTCTGTCTTCACACATGGTATTCATCATATCTTGACAAGAAAAGACCTTCAGTCTACAAATAACCTTCACTGAAGTAAGACATGTAAGTGGGTTTCTCTATGAAAGATAGATTTTATGGCTGAATAAAAAACAACTGTAGTTAAAAAGTGTCATTGCATGGCCCTATATGAAGATTTTTTCTTCAAAAGAACTTTAAGTGTTTGTTGTTAAAAATCTCTTATAGACAAAAAAAATTGGATTATTTTATCATTAGCCACAAATTCAACAGGAAAGGAAGATCAGTTGAGTATTTTATCATTCTGAAATGTGCAGCCTTTAAAATATTTAAGTATCCACATTAGTTCTTGTCAAACTAGCACAAAGCAGTGCATAGTATGACCTATGTGTAAAAGCAGAACAAGATAAGAGGCTTTGGTAAGGGTGAAATATTCACCCTATGGTTACTTTGTGCAACAGTTAATAATTTCATTTCCTAACATGACGTTATTATAGTTATTGTTATTGTTATTATTATTATTATCATTATCATTATTATTATTATTCCTCAGCAAAGTGACAAAAATAAGACCTGTCTAGGCAATTCAGCATCAATACTACTAAAAAAATCATGAATATTTGTCAGTGACAGCAAACTTCAGCACACCAAAAACCTGATTAGGTTTTGTTGTCCCATACTACAGAATCAATTTGGTTTTGTATCAGAAGGATTGGTCAAATTTTACTGTTTGCCACACACCATAATCCTAGTGAAGCCAACAGATCTCTGACACTGCAGGTTAGAACTAATTCTTCCTCAAGTGATTTACTGATTTCAAAGGGCATATAAGGAAAGAATTTGTGTCTCTTCAAAGACAACATTTAAAAAAACTTAAAAAAATAGATGAACTAGAATTAGATTTAATGAAATTTAATTTCTAACATCTGTCACATACCAGTCCTATGAGGTGTACTACAGGATGTTTTGATATATTTTCTTCCTCATTAGGAAACTTTTTCTCATATCCTGATGAGGAGCACTAAGAATTCCCTTGTTTGAGGCACACTCTTGTCATGCAGCATGTAGAAGCTTAATATCTTCATAACATCCATTCCTAATAAGTCAGCTGGAAAATGGTCACTGGCTTCCAAGAAGGCATCAGTGGGTGGGAGAAAAGGATTGTAGGGAGACTTGTTGAGGCAGAGTGATTTATCCAAAAGTATCTCTCCTGCAAAAATATAACAGCACACCTAATCTGTGATCATACCAGAGCAGAATATTTTTATTTTCACGATGATTTAATGAAGAAATAAAATTTATTCTAACAGCAATACAGATGTCAGGACATGCTCCTTGAGGAGGTAAATTCAATATTAACATTTAATTGATTAAATTGTTGAGCAGAAAGGTAAAAAAACAACAAAATAAAATGTGACAAACTAGAATAATATATTTTGATCATTTTCACAGGGAATTTCATATTATTATCCTTGTTGTAGATCTCTGAAAAAGAGTAAGAGAATGACAACAAAGTTTTTAAGGTGGTCTGAAAAATATTCTGGGTTGTACCAAAAGAGTTACTAAGAATGAACAGGAAACATCTACCTCTAAATGCCTCAAGATACAAGTGCAGTTCTAAGTGGGATCAAAACAGTGTAGAACCAGCTATATACATAATGCATTCAGATAGTACCATGTAGCCCAACATCTCTTTTTTTTTGGTCTGTTTTCTTGTTCTGTTGTTTAAATTATTGGACTCAACTATATCTTGCATGTTTGCATCTATTTGATTTGAAAAATTGTATTTTCTATACCCTCGAGCATCCTTACCAGGGAACTGGTAAATTCAAAATACCATAACTTCTCTTTTCAAAGCATAGATTGGTTTAAAAATATTTCAAGATATTGATATGTAAATGATTGAAGATCTTTAATAAGTTTGTATGCATATAAGTTTCTAAGCAAAATCATGATAGAATAGTTAACTCTGACTGACAAGAGAAGAACATCATGGACTTGGAAATTTATATTGCCCACCCTTCTCAGAAACTGTCTAATAATGTAATGCTATTTCCAACTTCAGAAATGAAGAGTTAAGATATGAGAAATGCACTCCTTATGTGGATGCTGTATGAATTTTATTATTTGGAGTCTTTTGAAGGAATCAGAAATTGAGAATCACTTTTGAAATTTAGTATTTCAGATTTCAATGTGAAAGTCATATTTTACTGAAGACTGATTGAAATGTCTAAAGAATTGAATGTTATTCTCCGTACCTTCAGAAAACCCGTGTGGAACTCGGTAATCAATGTTAGTGGTCACTAGGAATGTTAGTAGTGCATTCCTTCACAATATTATTTTTTATTTTAAAATTTATTTACAACAAATCAGAACAATAAGACTTCAAATTAAAGTTGAGAGTGGTGTGCTTCAAATTTAGTTAAAAATTATTTTCTCATCCAAAAACCAACAAAAACATAACCATTTATTGTGCTGGAGCACAAGCCCACCACATGCTATTACAGTAAAAGCTAGGCATTATTTCCATCTGGCTTTGAGCACACAGGATATTGTATAAATTACCAGAAGAGCTCTATTTCATTGTAATTAAAATTTAGTGTTACACTTAAGCAATAAGGCAACTCCAGGAGATGTGATTATCATGAGATAATGACCTTGGGGTGCTACAAGGCAAGGAAGCAACCAAATGCCTCTAATCCTCCAGGGGGTATGATTATTTCAGAATAACCACACCCCTTGAGATTGTGTGATTAGTATCAGAGACAAAGTCTGTACCGAGAATACAAATATGATTTTGTAGGGAAATCTTGGGGGGCTGGTCTAAGTAAAGTTGGTAATGAGGAGTGCTGAAACAGCAGTTTTGGATGAGTTGTGCTTCTCACATGCTGATTCTAAAGTGTCTTTAAAAACTCTCAGGACGCATATAGAGCTGACAATGATGTCATACCTGTATAAGTAATCCTCCATAAATGCACAGATCTAATCTTTTCACTCTATTTTTGTTTCATAATTTCCATTTCATAATAGCAATAAACTGTGGTAAGCAATGCATTTCTGGGGGATTATTCCACTTCTCAGGTGGCTGAAGTCACTCAACCTTTAGCCTCATATCTTTCAAGACATCTGAGAAGTGCAATAACTCCCCAGAAATGCACTGCCTGTCATGTCTTATTGCTTAATTACTTTGTACTTATCAGGTAGTCGCTCTTTAAATGAATGCAGAAGCACAGTATGTTTTACAATTATGGTGTGTATAGGAGCAGTATAACACTGTTATGGCAAAACATAAAATAAGTAATTGTTACAGCACAAGTACAAACTGAGGCTGCAGTACCAACTACAGTGCAAACTATGATATCTGTAGAATACTTTACCATTCTGATAGGTATCTTGTGAATGGTTAAGTAATGTGACATGTTCAGCTTTAATAAGGATGCAAAACAAGGACCAGAAGGAAAAGATACAGCAGATAAAGGAAAACCAAACTCTAATTGCAGAGTTTATGCTCCTCTTGATATTGATAGTTTTGGGAATATGTCAACATTTCTGAAACTAGTGAAATCACATTAGTAGTGATTATAGTACTGAAAAAACAAGTCAAACCAGTGTGTAAACAACAATGAGGAGAGGCCACATATTGCTATTGATCTTTCAGAAAAGAAAAGTGCCCAAAAATGGGACACGGTGAATAAAACACAGCTTTTACTTACAGTAAAGGGAAATCCTGTTTGATTTTTCATTAAATCCTTAAAAGTAAGATGTTATTCATAGTTGTGAGCCACGGAAAAGGATGTGAAATTGAAAAACTCTGTTTGCACAATTCCTATGAGAACTATTGTTGAAACCATCACAGCTAGTCACTGTAAGATCTCACTTCAGTTTTTTACTGGAGTGGTTTCCATCCTTCCTTTCCTACAGCTAAAACTGGTTTCTTTGGAAGTAGGTGTTTATCTTATTGACTGAAAAAAGAACCCTAGAGAAAGCTTCTCAGAGTTCAAAGGCTAGATTTTAAGTGTTTGACTATCTACATAGGTTCACAATCTATTTCTGAGCTACAGATCAAAAATGAACAATTTAAAAAATATTGGGAGCATGGCCATGGATGTGAGTTCAATATATGTTTGAAAACATCTACTTATGACAGAGACCATCTTCCCCTCCTGGTGGTGATAAAAATAACGTCCATCTTCTTAAAAGCAGGAAGTGTATGAACACACATAACAAAATTTTCACATGCTATTCTACAGAGTTTGGAGCCCTGGATGTCTGGGAAGAGCCACACACAAATATTCAGCCTACCCAGGAATTCTGTTGCAGTTCAGTAATTCAAAAACAAGGAAAAAACTTGGCTGTTTTCATTGAAGGATACTAAGCTCAAAGGCAGCCTAAATGATTTGAAAATACAAAAAGATACATGTAGCGATGTAACAATATTTATTCACAACTTATTTTGTCTGAGTTTTCTGCACCATGTAAATAAACTATTACAGACAATAGATATGATTGCTAATACTGATTGTCTCATTTAAAAGTGAATCTTTATGCTAATGTAATATATTTCAATAACAGAACTATAATGATTCATTAAAGGAAAAATGACTGAAATTAAATTTTACTTTACACTTACCAAATATCTGTCTTACATTGCCTCATTTTGGCTTGCTGGCAAAAAGAATGCTTGGGCCTGCTCAGAGAAATGTTCTTTCCCTTCAGAGAAGGCACCCCACTCAAAGAAGCATTACAAAAATGACCAACTGACAGACATATGACAGACACA
Source organism: Bombycilla garrulus (assembly GCA_013400315.1). Classification (NCBI taxonomy): domain Eukaryota; kingdom Metazoa; phylum Chordata; class Aves; order Passeriformes; family Bombycillidae; genus Bombycilla; species Bombycilla garrulus. The sequence goes on from VXBU01011670.1 coordinate 624,926, forward strand.
GAAATGCAACTGCAACACCTCAGTGCTTCACAGATTTTTTTTCCCCTTCATATGGTATATAGAGAAGAAAGTTCCTTTGGGAGAAAAAAGGCTGAATTTGCCCAAAATGAAAGCAAAAGCCCACTCATTACCCTGATAATATGTGACTCAAGAAAACTATAATATATAACACACGTTGTTGGTGAATCTGCAGTATATAACTATAAACCTGAAAGAAAAGAGACTTGAGAATTTCCATCCAAACTCATAATGTAGCACTACATCTGTTCATTGCTGTATGAAGATTAATTTTTGTTCTAACAAGCTCCTTCACATTCTCCCTCCACTTCGATGCTAGGAACTTATCTATTAATGCTGAATACTTGTAGTGAGAAATTTTGATACTCTGCCAGAGTAGAAAAAAGACTTGCCATGCTAGCATCCTAATTTTCTCAATAGTTACTGTCACTGCAACCCTTAATTTAGAGTGTAGAAGTGGCAAAATGGTAAATTACAGCACTCCTCAAAAGCTTCACCTTCCAACCCCAGCACTGTGATTGTGTCAGAATTTGAAAGAAGAAGAAGAGTTTATTTCTCAGTGAGTGTGATGTCACATTGAGCAAGAAGAAACACATGAAGTGAGGAGATTTGCAATGCCAGTGTACTAGTTCAGAGCTTGTCCCTGACATGAGTTCTGGAGCATTGTTCTTGGTAATTTTTAAAACGTGCCGTTTCGAAACTTCTTGAAAACAGCTAATAAGGGTGCCGCAATCTTGAATGTCATTTAGATGCAGATATATTTGCTTTTCCTATTTAGACATCATCAGCTTTTATTAAAAAAAAAAAAGAAGGGTGTCAAAGAAAGAATATTGCATACAGAAGAGCACTAAAGGGAATTTATTCTCAACTGACATTACCTGGATGGTGATGGCTTTTCATGCCATGGGAAAGATATGGAAGGTAGGTCAGAGATGAAGCTATGTAAAAACTACAAGTTGTTTTTCAAAGACTAAAATAAAAATTGTTAAAGTACTTCATGAACATTGTTTGATCAGCAACAAGTTCCAGAAATATTAAAAATCCACTCTGGGGCTTTGTATAAAAGCAGTCACAGAGGTAAAAAAATCATGATATATTACCCCAGAGGATGACATCATTTGTATGTTCCCTGTGGACCTGAAAGGTCTTGTAACCCCCAGTAGGAAAATGTTTAATTAATTGACCTACCTGAATTCCTCTCAGCTAGAGCCAAGGCTTTAATACACAGCCAGTGAGTGACACAGACTATATTAAACCAAGGAAATTCAGAAGTACCCTAGGCTGTCTTCTGACCAAAACATACCAGCACCTTTCTGCTTCTTGGACCCCATGAACACAGAAAGGGGATTCCTTGCTCTCTCAGAGAAAGAAAAATTTGCCAGGATGAGCGGGGGGGGGATCAGGGCTTTGGCATGCACAGCAGCACATTTCTGCAGATGGACTGTGACTGTCTCACATTACTACCTTTTTTTTCTGGCCTGTCAAGGGGCAGAACAGTGTTTTGGTCCACCTGGCAATTGGGGGCTGGAAGAGAGGCAGGGGAACAGGACAGATGAGCCTCCCAGACAATCAGCATTTATATAACTCAGCTCATTTGGCAGAAGAACCCATGTTCCTGCCAGCCCAGTTTGCCAATTAGAGAGGAAACTGGAGAAAGGAGGGAATAGTGCCTCTGGAGTACTGCAAGACCAAAGAAGGTCACAAGCATTGAAGTGGAAAAAGACAGGGATATCTGGGAGATATTTTGTTAGCATGGGGTGACTTGGGGTGCTAAGGTAAGTGAGACTTACAAGTTTGGAGGGAATCAGGGAATAAAAGGGCCCAGCAAAACACTAGACTGAGCAACTGATGTAGAGGGAGGGGACAAACTGAACCCTTTGATGGCTCAGTTTAAAGCATGTGCTGCTTCTAGGACTAATCCCATTTTAACATTTCTGATATGAATTTTGGACAAAAAGACTTGTCTGCAGACAAAAGTATTATTTCTGGGAAAGTGGCTGTAATATCATCCAAGCTGAGGAATTAATTTCTTCTTATCGTCTACATCCAAATCCTGAATGAAACTACCTCTGATCAGGAGCATCATCTGGATGAGGAACAGTGCAGTCAAACTTAAAAAATACTCATACAACCGAGGCAACAGACAAAGACAAGGGAAAAGCTGAGTCAAATCAAATGTTGAAGTATTCATGGAAAATAAATAAATGAAGAATAAAAATTGTACCTTGAGGAACTGGCCACAATGTGGTAATTTGTACATTACTTCAAACTGGAACATCTTTCATCTCACTTGTGAGGCTTGTAACAGTAATTTTATTTAACTCTTTCTTCATTAATTCAGTTCAGGATTTGTAAGCACTTCAGAAAACTATCTTGTTGCATAATAAAATAAGTATACCAGTCCTAAAATCACAAAGAACAGTATTTTTTTTTTTGTTTTCTTAATGGTAGATAGCAAAAACTCTTGCTAAACTATTCTGTATGTAAGAGTAAAAACCTATTATCATTCTTGATGCTTCTAACCCAGAGGAATTCATGTTTTATAAATGAAATGTTAGATCTTATTTCTTTATTGACTGGCAAAAGCCAGGTAAATCCCAGAAGAATACCTACAGTAGATCTTTTCTGACATGGGGCAATTGGCTGTTTCATTACAGGGAAATCAAACCAGATGTAACTTGATTCTTTATTACCTTCTTGTGGGGCAGAAATGGATCAATCTTTGGAAACTAATATGGACAATAATTTAGATGATAACTTGAAGAAAACATATTTTAGTGTTTCAGGCCAGACAAAAATCGGGAAATTTTGCTTTAGAGTATTTAAAACTTAGTGAAAAGCACAGCTGCACTTAAAATATAAGGATATTTTATCAATACTTATAAAATAAATTTTAACATTTTGTTTCCATATTAGTTTTGAAACACTTTGTGGTCCAAGGGCTGGGAAATATTTAAAATTATATACAGGACTAGGATCTAATGAGTAAATCCATGTTTGGTAAGAATTACAATACTTCCAGATCCACTTATTTAGAGTGAATACCTCTCATTTCTCTGTAGCTGACAAATTCTGCTCATGCAAAATCTATCTGTAGTCAGTTGAGAACAGTAGGATTTCCAGATAATGAGTCAACATATGTGTTTTAGATGTACTTCTGCGGATGGAATGAAACCTGCTTTGGAGAGCTTCCTTTTCTCTAATCCTTCTTTAAGCACACTTACCAAAGTTTGCAATTGAGCTTGAAAAGTGGACTGTATGGAAAAAATGAATAAATTAATTTAAGTGAGAAATATCCCAACTTTCATAGATTCATTTCTGATTACATAAATATGTAGTGAAAGTACATGAAGTGATATTTACTACATACTGACTGATACAACACTCAGCAGTATACAAGTAAAATGTGACATAACAGCTGGATTAGGTGTTTAAGCTTAATCATTATAAAAATACAATAAACATTGCTAAAAGGAATCACAAGAAATCCAACAAATGGAAATACAAAGTTTTACACTGAGAAACATCTGGAGTGATGGAACCAGTACTGGGCTCTCCTAAGTCTGGAGAATGAACTTACTGAAATGCAGGAGGAGATTGGAACAAGGAAAAAAATAATTCAGAAATGGTGGTCAAACACTGTAAGAGGATGCCCAAAGGGGCCATGGAGTCTCCATCCTTGGACAAAATAAAAGCCTGACTGTACACAATCCTGGACATCTGCTCTAGCCCACCCTACTTGGGTAGGCTGGACTAGATGGTCTTCAGAGCTGTCTTCCAACCTCAGACATTCTTTGATTCTGTGTTACAAAACCTGAGTGTATTCATTCACAATTTTCCCTGACCCCTACAGATATGGATAAAAACCAAATCATATAAAAAATTAGACAGGAGCACAGTGTCTCACTGAGTAGCCTAATTTCTATATATGATAACCCTGGTGAAAATACACAGCCATTACCAAATATATGTCTTACACATTATTGTCAAAGCTCCTCTATGTCCTGAACAGTAAAGGAATAAAGATGGCATCCATTAGAGAAACCTCTTCAGCTAGGTGTTTTGCAACAATTCACTAAACAATGTTATTAGTAATTATCAAAAGGTCACAAAGCATATGCCTTCTAACCAAATCACGCTGACAACATACTTATCCTGACTGGAAAGTAATAAAATACAGAACAGGAACGAGTTAGGATTTAATCTAGACCTTTATTTTCCTATGAAACTTGGTCAAGAAGTCTATTTAGACTAATAGACTTGCCAGAAGTCTATTTAATTTATTCTTTAAAATATCCAGGTAAAGGGATTCTAGAAGACCCATGCCTAATTTGTTTCATAGATTTTTCGCTAGCTTCAAGAGCTGGAAAACTTTTTCTTACACCAAAGTTCATCTCAAGAACCCTTTACAATATTCTTATGTATTGGCAAACAATGATGATAGTCATTGATGCCAATCATTAGTCTCTCTCTTAAAGAAACAAACATCCCAAACACCCAACCATTTTCCCTAACGAAATGTTTTTCACCAGAGCTGTCATGATGTAATCTGGAGGTCTACAAGATCCCAAACATCATGCATACACGACTTAAATATTGCAATGAGAAGGAGAGACAATAGAAAAATAACTTCTAAGCCACAAAAAAGGGATGTAGATGCATTAGGCTACAATCTAAAAGACTTTGAAAATCAGCACAAGTGGAGAATGGGGAAGAACAAATTTTACAGAAAGCAGTTGCAACTTCCAGTAGTTTTTAATGTGCATCTTGTCTTGATAACAGCAAATGCAAGATGTGAAAACTGGCACAGTACTTTCTCAGCCTTTCACAGCTGTGGTGCATTAAGGTATTTACTATACCTTTTCTAATAGCTAAAGGTCATCCAAGATTTATGCTTGCCAAAATAAAAAGCTGGGTTGCAAAAACTAGCAGTAGCTAATGTAGCCAGGCTCGCTATGCCTGTTCATTTTCAGTTTGTTTAACAGAAGTCATGAATCCCATCTAAAATGAGCAAAATAAACAAAAAGAATGTTGTGTATTTTTGTGGAATGTAGTACAGCGTTAGAAGCACATTGCACTCAAATATTTGAAACCTGAATTTTGCACTAAAGTTCTTAACAGGCAGATTCTTCAGTCTTTTGTGAATGGAGAATTTTCATTTAAAAAGTAGGATGTAGGCATGTGTTCTACATCTGAATTATGATACATCTGAATAATTTTCTTAAGAATAGACTCAGGTATTTCCAGTTTTTTGTTTTTTAACAAACCACAGTATAAATGAAGTCAGCATTTTGCTAATTGTTGCAAAGAACACAAATAGCAGAGTTATTTCTCTATGATATTTTTCTGAGACCAACAATCTCATAATTTCTGTCAGCATGGAAACCCTTGATGTGATACTGAATTAAGAGCTACCTTTTGACAGCCATCTTCATGTAATATCCAAATGCCTTTTCACCATCACAGGTACAATACATGCCTGAAATCTCTGCTTGAAGAAGGTGGAAAAGTTGATTCATACCTTTGTTGTGTCTGGGTTGGGCTACTGAAATTTATTATTTTAGACAAGTCAAGCTAAAATGCCTGTTAAAATGCATCTCCAATTTTGTTAAAACATCAATTGCTAAAAAATCTACACAAACTCAATATTGTTTATCAACCCAGTTCTATAAGTGGTTCTACTTCTGGTGAAATATCACATTTATTTTAAAGGAAAGATTTCATCTGGAGAACCATGCAAGTCTTGCTAATTTGCGTGTTTATTTAACAGAATAAATTTTGTAAGAGGCTTTCAAATATATAGTTGTAAGCATTCACATGTGTAAGTAATAGAGTTTATACTTGCAAAACTCATTTTGACAAAAGGGATTTGCTTCAGAAATTCTATCCCGTGTGTAGGTAAGTGCTAGATCCATCATATGCAGGCAGAGATGACAATGTTTTAAAATATATAAACAAACAGTAAAAAAGTTTTCAGTATAGCCATGGAGTCAGGAGTTTCAGAATTTGGGTTGAGTTTAGGGTGAATTTGCTCTGGAAGCAACACACTCTCCTGGAGAAATTGACTTCCTATGGCTTGGATGTACTGTTAACTGGCTGAAGAATGTCTGGATGGTTGAGCCCAAAGTGTTGGTGAATGGACCTAAATCCAGCTGGCACACAAGTGGTGTTTCCCAGGGTTCAGTACTGGGGCTGGCCCTGTTTAACACCTTTATCCATGACCCAAACAGGGGGATTGAGTGCGCCCTCAGTAAGTTTGCAGGTGACACCAATCTGGGCGGGATTGTTGATCTGCTGGAGGGCAGGAAGGCTCTGCAGTGGCATCTGGACAGGCTGGATTGATGGGCCATGACCAACAATATGAGGTTCAACAAGGCAAGGTGCTGAGTCCTGCACCTGGGTCACAACAACCCTAGGCAGCACTACACGCTGGGGACAGAGCGGTTGGAATACTGCTCAGTGGAAAAGGATGTGGGGATGCTGATCAACAGCAGCTGAACATGAGCCAGCGTGTGCCCAGGTGGCCGAGAAGGCCAGTGGCATCCTGGCCTAGATCAGCAAGAGTGTGGTCAGCAGGGCCAGGCAGGTTTTGTCCCTCTGTACTCATCACTGGTGAGGCTGCACCTCAAATCCTGTGTTCAGTTTTGGGCCCCTCGCTACAAGAAAAGTGTTGAGGAGCTGGAGCAAGTCCAGAGAAGGGCAGCAGAGCTGGGGAAGGTCTGGAGCCCAAGCCCTGCAAGGAGCAGTTGAGGGAGCTGGAGGTGTTTAGCCTGAAGGAAAGGAAGCTTCGATAATCTTGTTCTCTCTGACTACTTAAAAGGAAGCTGTAGCCAGGTGGGCGTTGGTCTCTTCTCCCAAGTAGCAAGTGACAGAATGAGACCAAGTGTCCTTATCTTGCTCCAGAGAAGGTTTAGTTTGGATTAAGGAAAATGTCCTAATTATAAGATTTGCTCAACATCAAAACAGGTCACCCAGGATAGTGCAGGAGTCCCCATCCCTGGAGATATTTAAAAGATGTGCAGATGTGGTGCTTAGGGACATGATTTAGTAGTGGCACTAAATCTTGGCACTAGTGGGTTAACGGTTGGTCTCAATGATCTTAGAGGGCTTTTCCAATCTAAACAATTCTATGATTCTTTGATTGTTAAGGCAGCAATTTCAGGACAATATTGTCACAGCTCACTTCCTGTTTTAGTGGTTTTGAGGGAAACAATCTGGTAGTTTGTCTCAATTATTTTTTTTTCTCATAACCTTACTTACCATAAATTGCTAAGAACAGAAGTGGAAACTGTGCTAATCTAAACCAATTTTCTGCATGAAAACTGTAGATTTCTTCTCCTTATTTGTGCATATAACCTAATAAAATGTTATTGAAATAGATTGTTTCTTTTAGAAAGACACCTGACATTGATAAAAGGACTCCAAGTGATGAGGAATTTACCGTATTCTTCACTAGTCCATTGCAAAGCTGATTGCCCTCACTGTTATAAATGTGTATCTTGCATCTACTCTTTCAACTGAAATCCCTTGCGGCTGCACGTTGGTTCAAGTAAGATGCCATGACTTGTGTAAGAGCTTAATACATCAATGACTGCTCCAAGTGCTGACAATACAAAATGAGTGAGCTTTCTCCAACCATCAGATCAGATACAATAATCTTGTTACAGAACATTTATGCTTAAATTTAAATTTATAAAGCATTGCACAGGATTTTAACCATGCTATTTCACTGACCATAATGGAAATTGTCTGACTGCATGCCCTACAAGCTGCTGATAAAATGTATGTGTTAGACACTGAGGGCAAGTTATATGAAATGAATTGGGTGCTGCTGTGCTGGGACTTGTAATGCCTAAACTTTTAAGCAGCTTGACTTCCTTTCTGCTATCAAGGTCCCAGATTAGATGGCCAAGACTCAGTGGGAATAACAGCATAAATCAGTGGGAGCACATAGCTGCCTCTCAGCAGCCAGCAAGTTCTGTAGGAAGCCTCTTAATTCTATCCATGAAAAAGCTTTAGCTATTTCTAAGGAGAATATATATATTAAATAACATTTCTGGTTTAGCAGCTTACTCTGCAAATAAAAGGCATTGAGGATACTTTCTGTGCTTCCAGATCATGTGTCCAAGCAGTAAATATACTTCTTTCCTTCCGTGTGAGGAGATGAGGCTGAAGAAACAATTCAAGAGAAGGCATTAAGGGTGATAGCTCTTTTACACAGAGGGTCCTAACTGAAGCTTCCTTTGCAGCATGTGGGAAATGAGAAATCACCTGCTTCCTACCCCTGAAATAATTGTATCCCCACCACCTGAATCTTAGTACAGCAGACATCATCCAACTTTTTCCTGAACTGCACTAGAAAGTTGCATACAGCAATCAACCTTCAAATTAATTTCTTAAGCCAGGTCACGAGCATGATGTTCCTGGCATCACCATTCTCTAACCTGGCATTCCCAAATAGATTTAAGTACTACATTCCACATACCTCTCAGCCTTGAGGTTGGAGGGGAGCTTTGGAAGTTACCTGGTGTAACGTCCATTGCATAAACAGGGCCACCTAGGGCTGGTTTCCCAGGAGACTATGTCCAAATAGCTTTTGAGACGGGAGATTCCATAGCCTCTCTGGGCAACCTGTGCCAGTGGCCAGTTACCCTCACAGTGAAAGATGCTCAGAGGAAGCATCCTATGCTTCAACTTGAGCCTATTGCCTCTGGTCCTGTCACTGGGACTACTGAAAAAGAGCCTGGATCTATGCTTTTTTCACACTCCCTGCAGGTATTTGTATATATTGACAGCTTTCCCCCTGAGCCTTCTCTTCTCCAAGCCAAATAGTCCCAGCTCTCTCAGCCTTTCCTCATAAGAGAGCTACTTCAACGCCTTCATCACTCTCCTGGTCCTTTGCTGGACTCTCTCCAGTGTATCTGGAGAACCATCCAGTACTGTCTGCTACTCTCCAGGACTGAGAAGTTCAGACTTCGAGAGAGTACTTCAGGAATGACTTCACCATTGCTGAGCAGAGGGGAAGGATCACCTCCCTTGCCCCAGCAGCAACCACATGAAACAATCCAGAATGCCATTTGCCTTCCCTGTGGCAAAGGCACTGGCTGCTTCACGTTGAACTCAGTGTCCACCAGGACCCCCAGGTCCTGTTCTGCAAAGCAGCTTTCCAGGTGGGCAGTCCCCAGTGTGTTTTGGTGCATCGCAACTCTGCTGTTCCCATGCTTCCCATTTCTCAAACTCCTGTATCATACACAAGATGGTTTTGATCCTAATTGTCTGAGGCCTTACTTTTGAACTGTATGTGTTACAGGATGCAGCAGCAGTACCACAACATCTCAGAGCTATGACCTCCTGTTCTGATGAGATGAGAGGAAGTGGGGAGAAGAAATGGGCAGTGGTAAGGAAAAGAATACAAGAGTAATGTTCTACTACATTTAGCTAGACTGCTGGACAGAGAAACAACTTGCGCACTTCATATAATAAGTCACCAGGACTGCAAGTAAGTTCATGCTCTAGTGTAAAAGACCTCACCAAAAAGTGCCACAGTTCTATTCTAACTCCTCCATTTACCAACAAATTTAATGCCAGATTGTTATATAGAAAAGGATTTTTAAATTATATGTCAATTTATTTATTACACAGTAAACTACCTTTGGTCTTAAAAAAATCAAACATCCCTGAAGCAATGATCATCACTGGAATCAAAATTATGTTTACTCCTTTCACCACAGTTGCCACTTACAAAAAGAGCAAGAAAAAAACCTGATTGTACCCAAATTTATAATATAAACTTTGGGGTATAAGAGGATACTTTTAGGTTTGAATCACACAGAGGTAAATAAACAATTGCAGTCCTGAGACAGAGAGAGAGTTTTAAGTCTCTTGTCCCATGCCCCAAGTGTCTCATTTATTATTGCATATATAATATTAGTCATACAGTTAAATTATAATTCAAAAGTGTGATCTAGTTAGGAGCAGCCAGGGCAGAAGTTAGGAGACCTATTTGCTATTTTCACATTCCATAATTTCTTTCCAAGTGAGTAAATCCCAAAATATGTTTGTCTCAGGAATAGAATTATGTATATCTATTTTTATTTATTAATAAATGAGATGTTATGTGGTCAATAATTTACTAATTATAAATATTGTTGGTATTAGCAGGAAACCAAGATGTATCCTGACTTCATGATTTACATTTTGTGATAATCCTTTCAATGACTTCATTGCACTGTGTTTAACAAAGAAGCATTCTGAGTGCACTACAACATTCATTGCTGCAGTTTAGAACCTGCTGACATGAACTGAGTAATACATATCTTGTATTGCTGGTCTAAAATATAATACATGTGCTCTTGAATCATGAGTTTGCAGGCTGCTCTGTTTGTCCCCTGGCTGGAGACCTAGAAGTTTTTACACAAATTTCATTGCCAGCTTCTAGACCTTTGCTGTTGGATGCAGACACTTATGTTGCCCTTTCTGTTTTGCCCCCAAGAAAAAACATGTTAATATATGAAAGGTTTACTTTTCTTGCTTATTGTGTCTGGAGTGTGACTTCCACCCTTGCAAGCAGGGAAAAGGATTTATTCAGTGTTCAACTCTGCATAACTTTGCCAAATCTCTTACCTTTTTTAACATGAAAATACAGTTGTTCACTCAAGACATTGATATGTGCTGATGATAGAGAGGTACCTTCTGAGGTATGTGGGTTGCAGAATTGCTGCCTGTGTTTTTGCAAAATCTTGAGATTCTAAAAATTCCTCATGGGATATGGCAAAGGCAAAATTGAAGTTTCCTGAATTAGCTCCATAAAGTACACAAAAAGCTTAACAAATCATGTGGACTGTATTATGGCACACCAACCCCAAACATACCTGGGGGATGAGGGAACTCAAGCAGCATCTTCAAAATCTATCATTAAGCTCAGCTTTATATCACTATATTACAAACCAGATGAGGGAACTCTTTTCCCCTGTTTGTTAGTAATCAAAAAAACATTTCTGTGTCTCTCAAATTTAACATTCAATTTGTTAAATATCACAGAAGAAAAACTAAATTAAAAAGACATCAGTTCATAATATATTCTTTAAAGTTGCATCATCCCATGACTCCTTGTTTCTCCATATTGACCTAATTTGCCATGACAAGGACATGGTCTTTGCTTCAGAATATTCCAAGTGTAGAAATTACTAAATCTTTGTGAGAATTGTGTTCTAGTTTAACAAACAGAGCCATCTATCTTGGCATTAATTTCACCATTCATGCAAAGATGTATCATTAAGCAGACACAACTGTACTAAGAGAAACGTCATTTATTTAGGTACCTAACATTTTAATTGTCACAGTTAGGGCTTGGTCCTTTCTCACATGGTACTTTGACATTCTCTCTACATCAGACCTCAGTGTAGTTAATTGGTATCTTGCCAGATTAGCTGTAAATTTGGATTTTTGTTAGGACTGTCTGACTCTCTAAAAAAATATAACCACATGAAGCCTTCAACTGGAATTGGACAAGTAAGCTAGAAGATAAAAATAAATCCATCTAAATCTATATGTGTTGTCAATGAAAATATTATGCACTGACAGCAGAGGCTACTGCAGGAATTTCAGAAGTGGAAAGAAGTCCAGTGTATTTAGTCACAAAATCCTAAATACAAGTAGTCTAAACCTGTAGCCTTTAAAGATCTGTAGTGAAAAGAACTGAGGAGCTGATGAAATTACCCTTCTCTTTCACCTTCAAGGCAGCCATCCTAAAACAAGACTGAGGCATTCTGGCACTACTGTCAGTATGGTAAACTACTTCCATGTTTAATAATTCTGCGAATGCAAAAGGTTCTATAGCAGTCATTGCTATTAGGTGCCGACTCAGAAATATGAGAATTCAGAAAATGGAGGGGTAGGATGAGCAAAGTGGTGAAGATTTAGGTTAGATGTCAGATTGGAACATTCTGCTGAAATTATTGCAGAATACTTGCTGGCAGAGAATAATAAATCTGACCAACTACATTTATTAAAACTATTCTCTATGCATTATTTATTTACAAATAATCACCTTCTAGATACTTAAGTATTAGAGAGACTCTGTTTTTTCCTAGGAAATTAATTAATTTAGCTATCCCAGTATAACCCCATTTATCCAGTTTACCTACTTTTTTATTCTACAAGCTACCCGTAATTTGAGCTGTCACATTAATATATAGTGACTCTAGTGCACTTAATCAGGGCACTAAAATGAAAAAACGGAGGGAAATGCATAAACATTTACAAGGTCATCGGCAAGCATATAATTTCATGAGTGAAAGTATCCTATGAGGCACACCTTAACCTAAAAAGACCATGTTAACATCAGTTCATATAGGTGTTCATTCCTAAATAAACTGGAACTGGTTTCCTTTGTTTAGTGGCAACATAAGGGAAACTCCAGGAAAACTAGTGGCATGGCATATCCAATATATTGACTATGTGCAACTCCATATTTTCTTTTTTTTTCCCTTTTCTTCCCCTTTTTATTTTTTCTTCCTTTTTTTTTATATATTTCAAGTTCAGTTAAGCAAGAAGCAGAGTAATATGTGCATTGATGGCCTCATGGAATACAGGTGAAAGAAACCAAGAGCAATAATTTAAAATTATTAAATAATATTTAAAAAGCAAAATTATGAAGATTTAGTCAGCTATCACCACTACTTATAGAGACTAAAGTTTCCAGCACAAGATTCTCAGTTATTTCAATGATTATTCAGCATCACTTTCAGCCAAAAGAGATCTTTTCTTACTCAACATGTTTACATCTTTACCCTTTAGGACTTGTTATAAATGGTCAGAAGCCAATCTAAAATAAAAGAATTTATTTAGCAATTTTCCAAGGATCTAATTAAAAAGCCACAATAAAATCGGACAACATTGATCGAATGTTGGGTGGATAGGTCAGTAGCAGCAACGGTGCTATCCAACCTTGCCCAAGAATGCTGGACTCCAGTGTACAGCTTTTATGCAGTTTTTCTGTCCTGTGGCTAGATCTATTGAGAGTCCAAATATTCGTGTACTTCTTCATTCCCAAGTAAGGTTTTGAAATCTCAAGAGTCTTCCCAGAATCTCCTTTTGTGGTGCTGATATGATCATCCTCCAGATCCTCCACCAAGACTGATATCAGGTCTTGAGTAGCCATGAAGTGGAAGTTCTTCCTTGATGAATGGGCCATCTCCAGTCCAGCTCTGTCTTTTCTGTCGCAAATTTTGGGGTTTCACAGCTGCACACAATGGGCTTTGGAATCCCAAAGAAGCCCCAGGCAGCCTTTAACAGTCCAAACTCTTAATACAATATTTTATACTCAAATTTATACACTACATCTATCACAGGACTAAAGCCTTCCTGTAGGAACCTGGGGCTTTATCACTTCAAGGTTTAATCACAGTGTATGACACTACTCAGAACTACCCAAACAAGCAGAATTTGGTGAGCCTCCTTATTAAGTAACCTACCTGAAAGAATATATGAACCTTGGCTGCACTTGCTGTAAAATGACCAGAGCAAATTTTTGCAGCAGTCACTTGGAAGCATAAAATTCCAAATAGACAAGTTTCTGAGAGATACCTTGTCCCTCACTCTTTGATATCACCGTAGCAAATGTAATCACAAGTGTTTGCACTTACACTGCTGTGCCGTTAACAATGGCAACATTTTCTTACAAGAGTTCCTATATACATGATTTTTCAAAGCTGTAACTATATTATCAGTTACCAGTTCTAATTAATAGAATATTAGTAACACAGACTTTCCTCAGCCTATTCAGCATTTGGCCACAAACCAAACTTTAGCACCAGAAGAAATGAACTTCTCTTTTAGGCAAAGTCTGTAATTGCTTCAGGTAAAAGTACAAATGTAGATGTGCCTTGAAATCTACTTTGCTCTCAGAGTTCCTTTCTTTCTTTTTAGGCCAGGATTTTCAACCATCTATTCTTCCAGGCTTTTTTAAAAAGATTTCTCATGGAGCTGTGAGGAAGTAACAAACATTCCTTTGATATCAAAAGTATTCACAAGAATTCCTCTTTTCAATCCTTTTATGCCTATTTCTGTAAGATACAGTTTTAAAATTGTGCATTTCATTTAGAGCATGACTGCTTATATGGAAAACCCTTTAATATATAAAGGAACAGCTTACCCTGTGAAAGCTATGTAACACCATATCTTGATACAGTAGTTTCATGTTGTGGATGCAGTCCAGCTGGTAAATCAGTTACAGTGTGAAACTATAACTGCCATAATTCACAACTAACATTTTTAACCAAGGTAGGTTTTAAAATCTCTTTACAGCTGTGATGAATAAGTTTCTGAGGTTTTCCCCCCAGCCAATTGCCCGATATTTATTGCTGGGTTTTTTTGTGCCAGTTTTTTAGTCATAACAGATTGGGGAGCTCGTCCGGGATAGCCACACCCACAAGAGGACCAGAGATGGACCGGCCATCCATCTCATCGGACCTTTGGGACAGCTGGCTAACCTGAACCAAGAGGATCAGCCTGGGAAGCCAACCCAGAGGAGTGCCGGTGAGTATAAGCGGGTGGCGGGAGTCGGAGGCGAGCGAGTGTGTGTGTGAGTGAGACGGGGGCTGGGCAGCCCAGACCCCCGGTGCGAGAGTGGACCTCCCAGTACCGCGTTTCCAGAAACTCCTGCGAGGGGCCCGGCCGGGACAGGAGGGAAGCGAAAGTACTGAGTGGGCCTCCTGGGGAATAGCATTCCCCTCTCTGGACCTGCAGAGGTAAACCCAGTGAGTGAGTGGCACGCCAGATCCCCCTTTATAAGGAAGAG
>VXBU01011671.1:0-70419 GCA_013400315.1 Bombycilla garrulus
CATGTGACTCACTTTTTGGTGGTGTTATTGTAATGTCATCACTGCTCTAAGAGGTAAAGGAAAGCATCTTAAACAAATCTTGCCCCGAACTTCCCTGTTGATGTCACGTCACAGCTAGCAGCCAGCTTTGTCTCACTCTTTTGTTATTATCCCTGTAGTGAAACCACAGGGTCATAGGGAAGTTCACTTTCTGTAACTTTATCGGTACAGTTACTGTGTAATCACTTCACACTGCTTTTCCCATGTTCCTTATACACAAAGGCATTTTGCAAGAGCCCTTTGGCTGCCTGCCTGTAGCAGTCGATGTAGAGGCAGAGATGATGGGTGCGAGCACTGTCTCACTGAAACCACTGCCATTAGATAGGGAGCATGAACAGCACTGCCCAATTCAGTAAACTTTCTGAGGTTTCTGCAGTTTTTACACAGATCAGGAGACAACTCTTTAAAAGTACTCTCTAAAACTAGGAGGGCATCAGGTGCCTTTGTCCCTTTTCTGTCAAATGGGCTGGACTTCCAGAAGAATCTCTTTATATTTGAGAATAATAGAATATAGCCTGCAAGAGTAGGTGAAAGCTCTCAGGAAAAGGAGTTTTCTCTAGCGAATATGGAGCTATCTTAGTCCTCCTGCTGTACCAGTGCAATCTGAGAGACCTGCATGAAGCACTGAGAGAACAGGGCAGCCGTAATCTCCCTGGCCCCCTGACACCAACACTGGTCTCAGCTTCACTCCACTAAATTCCACTGGATAGTTTTTGAGGCCTGGAAACACCAATCCACGGGCTGGTTTATGATTTTTATCTCAGAGTGTGCAGTTTTGTGACCATATTACCTCTAATCTGAAAGGAAATGTGCATGTACAGGAAAGGGAGGTTGATATTTCTCACACTAGGAGAGTTCTTATGGCTATAGCTGTGTATGGAAGTGTTTGTGGGTTATTAGCTTGTATTTGACTGATGCAATCAGAAAGACTTTCTTTTCAGAGAAAGATGATCTATGCCTCACACAGCGGAATTGTGCAGGAGAGGACTACAGTACACAGCAATGTCTGAAACAGTTGTAAAAGGAATGATGCTGTCACCTACTGTTGAAAACAGCTTAATTACAAACATGTAATAATTTCTTCATGTTTTTATACCTTACAGTAAATCAATCCATATCCAAATGTTAAGGCTTGATTGAAAAATCCAAACGTTTTGTTGATAGGAGTAGACTCACCTTTTTCTTTCTTAACAGCTGCCTCTATGTCTGACTGTGGTAGTAAAGTTGGATCTGGACCAGGGTTTGGGTTGCAGGAGATGAGGATGTGTTTAAAATACTTTGAACTCCATGACTCCAGTGTGTGTGACTGATTATTTCCTCACAGACACAAGAGGAATCTGAAGGGCTTCAGAGCTGATGGACTGTTGAGTAACTTACATATATCTTTAACTGTGCCATGAGCAAAACTATAAAGGAGAGTTTAAACACAAGAGCCTGATGAAAAGGGACAAGCTCTATGCTCTATTTCATTATCTGCTGTAAGTTTGCCACCTCTGGTGGTTTTTGGTTTTTTTTTTTGCCCAGAAAGGGTAAGAAGATTTTTAGAACTTCAGGATTGAATGGAAATAAAACAAATTCAGGGAAAAGAATTTTCATTTCTTTGGGCTCAAAATCAGCATAAATCATTCAAATTCTAATACAATTAATATAAAAAAGGAATAGATTCTGTTTCTTTAGATTTAGCTGTGTGCATTTTGCAGACTTTATTGCTTTGTCTTGATCTTGAATAATAAAAAATACTAGGGGTTAGAAAAAATAATTTCCTGCATAAAAATCGTAGTCATGTGACTCATAGAAGAAAACCTGTGTCTGTGTTGGAGAGTATGACCTGTGTAGACAAAGATCAAGGAGATCAGAAGTAACTCTGTAGAGACATTTAATAACTGAAGTTGCCACATGGTGAAGATAAAAGTATTGCATGATGTAAATTCCATTAAGAGGACTTACAACATTGCCGTGGAAAAGTTTCTACTGTGACATTTTTGAGGAGAGTAACCCTGCTGTGATCAAGAATGCTTCATGAAACTATGTCCTGTGTGGAACTCACTGATAGACACCAGACCTTTTGAGTTCTAAAGAAAAATATTTCAGTAAAAAGTAATATCAGAGTCTCCTTTGAGCACGGCTAGGATGAAAAAGTGAAGTAGAAATGAATGATTCAGTAGTGAATGATCACTGTCTTGGTCATTTGACTTGGGCAGAAGGCTCAGCTGAATTCTGCCCAATCTGAATGCAGACAACAGAGTTCATATAAGTCAAGAACTGCTCAAATATCTTTGTCAGTGTTGTGGATCTAGCTGGGATAGATTAAATTTATTCATAGCAGTATGTATGGTGCTCTAGCCCCATGCTATGGGTATTGGTGAAGAGAGTTCCCAGAATGTGAAGACTTCATCTGCTCACACTTAGCTCTCACACTATGGTTGCAACTATGGTTGCAAAAGTGGCTGGGAACACATCCAGGACAATTCACATGCATCTCCAAAGGAATATTCCATATGATATAATGTCATGTTCAGAAATAAAACTGAGACAGCAGAAGAAGGAGGTGGCGAGAGTTGTCTTCCAAGGTGGTTATTGCCTGCAAATTTGTTGGACATCAATCTATTTGCAGCAGGTGGTGAGCCTGTGCAACACTTCTCTCCACTTTCACCCCATCCTTTAATTTATTAAGCTGTCTGCACTTCCTAATCTCTCCCACTGTGCATGGGGAGAGAGTAAGTGGCTGTATGGGTGATTAGATGTTGGCTGCTTTCTACCCACTATGGTGAATATCAAGCAAAAAAGAATTGCCAAAAATTCCTGAGATATGTTTCATTTGGGTCACTTGTGAATTACGCAATATTGTATTTAAAGTCCTACCAAACAGGATAGACCTGTTCTCTTAGGATCTGCAGGACACATGACTGGTTTTTATTCTGTTATCTGGTTATTCACTTTGACTAACTAAAAATAAAATTCAAACGCGGC
This sequence comes from Bombycilla garrulus, assembly GCA_013400315.1. Taxonomy (NCBI): domain Eukaryota; kingdom Metazoa; phylum Chordata; class Aves; order Passeriformes; family Bombycillidae; genus Bombycilla; species Bombycilla garrulus. Next base: position 3,010 of record VXBU01011671.1, read on the forward strand.
AAAATATCTTTGCATAGTAAAATACTGGGGGGATTTTTTTGCATTGCAATTTCTGAAGCTAAGTCCCACGAGGCGCAGTGTGATTCAGAACCTTCCTGGCTTCTACAGTTCATTTCCACAGATTTTACCCCTGAGGGGGCTCTGCAAAGGAGTACCTTGGCACCTGTGATACAGGGCTGCATATCACTTTTGCAGTCTGTGTGACGGTAAAACCCTCCAGTCATTCCTGCCTGGGCACCAGGGTCATGCCAGGGCCCCTCAGCATTGCATCAGCTCATCTCAGGAGAAAGACAAGCCAGTTCTTCTCTCCTGTTTGGCTGGATCAAGGTGCATTGAGCTATTTCTCAGCCAGATCCCACTGCTTTAGGGAAGGAAAGGCCCAAGGAAGGGATTAGATGTTCAGATTCAGCACAAACAATGTGATGACAACTAGCACATCTATGTCACCAATAATTAAGCAACCGAACCTAACATATCTCAACTTGTGGATCTCACAGTGTCTAGAATTGCTTTGCTTTGTTTCTGTAATTTGTATTTACAACAGTTTAATTGGGACATCTGGTGGGAAAAGTTGCAGATATAGAGATAAGTTTTTACAATAATAATCTTGAGCAACAAACCACAAGGAAAATGGCTTTCCTATAAATGTTACCTATGTGTTTGACCTTCAGACACCCTCAATTCTTTGATTTTTCTCATCCTTTGGTCAAGAATAAGGAGTCTCTTTCCTCCAGCTAACAGACATGTGGCTCACTCAAAAATGTCAGCATAATAGTTGAATTTACTGCATTGAAATAGAAGTCACAACCTTTAGTTGTATGTGGTCTTTCTGTCTTCCAGAAGCTATGCACAGGACATGGGGAAGGGAAGAGGGCCAGAGGTCAACCAGCTGCATTTCACTGCAGTGTGATTCGAAACCTTACTGGGTAGGAAAAGTTACATAGCCTCCCATAGTCAGCTTTCATTTGTGAATTCACTTTTTGTATGGCTGTGTGCATCCATTTGTACGTTTGTCCTTAAATGACTGAAACAAGACGTGAACTAGAACACTGCATACATCTTGTCTTGGCAAAACACTATCACTTCCATGTAGGAACCCCCTAACTTAGCATTTGCAGTAAGACAGCCTCAGACTGTCTGTAACCCTGCAGCAGAACCCTATGAATGAGCTGCAGAGTGTCACCTAAAACAGACTGAGCATGTAGTGGTGCTGCAAGGACAGCCAGACAAGCTGTGACAGCATGGGAGGCGTGCTGAACTCGGTCTGTCCACACTGACTGTAACACAAACTGAGGAGCAGTCAATGTCTGAAGTTCTTCCTGACTCATCCTGATGATCTGTAAGGGTTTGTACCTGCTGGGACAGCATGGTGAGTTTGGGCTTCGGTGATTATTGAGAACAGGGTTTGAAATAAAGGATAGACACTGCAGGACTTGACCTGTGCTGAGCCTCATGGACTTGTATACGTCTTTGGAAAAAGTACTGGGAGTATAAAGACATCAACCAAAATTTTGCACTTAGCCTTATTTGAAAACTCCTATTTCTATACAAAATTTCAATGGCCCTGAAGTACCAAAGAGTTGATACAAGATTTCATCATAAATTTACATGCAGTAAAGCAATTTCAGAGGAATTACATGCTTCCCTCCATGGTGTTATGCTCTAGTATAGAAGGTGTGACATTTAATTTGAATGTAGTCAATATAAGATCAGTACAGAAGCTTGATTTACCTCATGTGTTTTAGAGCTGAGATTCAGCCACGAGGATTTCAAAAGACTACAACCAGATGTATGTGAACAGAAGTAAAAAATTTGTACACCATTTCCCTGGAAGTTGTCAGGATTCATCATGTTATTGTTGCTATTCAAATGATTCCTGATTCCCAGCACTGGTTCAGATCAGGAAGCAGTTTGCTGCCAGGCAGGTACTTCGGGTATGGGATGGTCCTTTTCTATTGCCATGTCTGGTTTCCAGTAACTGAGTAAAAAGATAATAACTTCACTTAATTGATAAATCTGTTTATACCACTGAGGTTCTCTTTCACCAGAAATTTTATAGCTTGAGCAGAGTTGCATCCTCTGTGTCCCACAAAACAAGTTACGCTGAGTTTTCCAACGTGGTGGATTTTGACTTTGACACCGTTAAAAAACAATCCAACCATTAAAAAGTGCACAACCAAATAAGGACTGTTAGCACTGGGATGGGGAGTAGTGAGTCACAAAGAAGCCTTGCTGACTTTAGGAAAGTTTTTCACCACAGCTGCTCGTGAGAGGTTGCTCATGCAGCCACTAACCTGAGAGGTTGCTTAACCAAACCCCACTTGAGTAAACCAGAGTCTCTGTCTGTACTAAGGAGTTAAATGTCTATAGACGGTGAAACTGTGTGCTGAGGTCTGGGTGCCCGTGTGAGAGGGGAATGTCCCAGATCAGTTCAGGTCTGGTCCAGCAGGCTGAGTATCTTCAGTGGAATACTCAGCACCATCTGAAAGGGACACAGTTGGCTCATGCACAACTGATCCCGGTGTGAACCCAAGTGCAACAAGTGCAGATGGTTACAAGGCTGGAAACACACACCTGGTCTGGCCTGGAACACTCCTGGGCACACCCAGCAACCTGGCCCTTTAAAATCTAATTGACATCATTACATTTTCTCCAGAGGCAATTTTCACTGCCAGGTGACTATGGCTGATCACAGGTCAGGAACAATAGGCTTTTGTATATGCTAATCCTTAATTATCCATTACATTAATGTGTAACAACAGGAGATTGAACTTTGAAAGAAGACTCACTGCAGTCCTGATTCTATGTCCCAGAAGTTTACTGTAAATCAAGTCTGCATTTTTATATAATGCAAGTTTCAATTTTTATGAAAGGAGGAAACTAGCCTGCTTGCCTATGTATTTTGGAGGTGTGTGTATTTGTTTATTTGTTTTTGTTTTATTTTCTTTCTCTTTTTTTCCTACAAATGAGCACCATCTTTGCAGGCAGAATTAATTTGCTCCAGCCTGCTGTAACTCTGCCTTGCCCTGGAGATTGTTTTCAGTTACTGTTCTGCAGAGGGTGGAAGGATTTTGATTCCATCACACTAATAACAGATCCATGGCTCTGCCATGACAAGGAGGGGGAAAAAAAGCAAACCCAGTATGCTTTACACAGTTGCAATACAGCTGTTTTTCTGTAGTTTACAGTTAATTGAAATTGATCTCTTGTATACAGCGAAACCAGCAGTGCTGCCCTAGGGACGTGCTCTCTGTCCAGGTCAGAGCAGAACAATAGACTGTATAGGCTGTTGTACCTGTTGTGCTGTGGATTACCACAGCTTCACAAATCCTGAGAAGAGATATGTAACAACTTCAAAAATGTGAATGTTTTTGGCAAGCAAGTGTGACTTTTGCCCCACTTAATATAGACAAAAGTGACAGATCTTTAAAGAACAACCGCATCATGTGCTTGGTGACACCAGTATTTGTAGAATGAATAGACTTAATTCCTTGCCTTATTAGCATTGTTCCTTGTGAAGAAACAAAAATTTCCTACGGTTCTAATTTCACTCAGGACATCTGACCTAAAACACTGAGGGCAGTTACATTAATTACAAGAGCAGGAGTGGGCTTCTGGAGAGTTCTGCCATGGTTTGCCACACCTGCCCCCAGGCTTCAAAAAACCCATAAACCATACGTGCCCAATCAAAAACTGCAGCTGATCATTAAACAACTCTGGAGATGCCCAACAAGCAAAAGCTCTGGGTATTGTTGCATGAAAACAAAGTTCACATGCTTGTACCAGAGGTCTTTAGGATGCAAATTTAATGTTCGATCAACTGTTTTTTATAGTGATTAACAGTTTTTTTGACCTGATGTATAGCTGGCCTGTTCTGTGGCTTATAGTGTCTTTTTTACTTTTGCAGAATTTGACTCTATCGCAGTCAGAAATTTACCATGATTCCTTTGTTTCTACGTAATATTTTTATGAATTATATGTGTCTTATTTCTTTGAAACTTTGTCTTGTAATAGGAGCTTGAACTGAGAAGAAACAGGTGAAATTAGAAGATACAGTTATTTACTTCTATTTTATAGAGTGCACATATGCTAGCAGGCTGTTCACACCATGTGATTTTATAGTGGCACAACGCTAACTTGCAAGCAAAGTGTAATAGAAGAATATAGAAGGAGGTTCTGTCATTAAGGACTCTACACATAAGGGCAAATGAAATGGGTAGATATTAATGCTATGAATGGAAGCAAGTGTGACATGAATATACCTCAGGTTGGCAATACACTTTTCATGTGGTGAACAAGCAGCAAATGAATACACTAAGCAGCTAAAGGAATATCATGATACTTGAACAGTGAGATTTTATGATTGGAGATAGACAGGAGCTGAAATTGTGGGGAGAAAAGACCTGAATGTCCCTATACGTAATGAAAAAAAATGTGTTAATTGTGGAAAGGAAAATTTCTGTAATGATGAATCCACTTGAAACCAGTTTCTGCCAGCTTCCACTTTAGGGATGCAACCTCATGCAACTTTACTGACATACCAATTGAACTTGAATTGAAGGCTTCACTTGCCATCATGGGATGTAAAGCATTCTTGCAGAGAACAGGAAGCTGTCTACACTTCCTCAGTGAGTTGGGAAGGCAATCCACTTGAACATGAGTGTGCATCTTTTTCAACATTTTTCTAGCTACCATCAGATAATGACATTACAGTGCAATTTCTTTGTGGCAGGAGGAATGATTTACTTACTTCAGCTGTGCTAGGCAAGTGTACACTCCTGCCACTGACATCTTTTGAACGTTAGCAAAGAGAATAAAATATAGCTTTCATTTCACTGTCATAAATGGGAGAACTTCTAGACTAAGGTCAGTGACTAGATATCAGATGCATGTTTCAGACAGTTAAAGGTGGTCTCAGATGTATGAATGAGATGACTTGGTAATTAGAATAAGTCTGTGGATTTGTAGAAGCAGAATCTGAGAGACATCAAAATGACAAATCTGCTCTAGTGTGATAGGGAGCACAGCTGCAGCCTGGTGGTAAGGCAGGAGCAAAATGAGTGTGTTTTTCTGGGATTCTTAGTTGTTTGGTTGGTTTTTTAAAGTACAACAGTCTGAATATTTATAACTATTTATTCTCAAATTATGTTTACCTTACAAACAGATCAGGGTTATAGCATGCTTACTGTGCTGCAGGGTGGGTGAGGATGGGCAAGCAATTCATACAGCTCAGCTGGACTAGATAGGTGAGAGCTGCACTGATGTACTTAGAAGTGTTCTGGTGTGAACTGGGACTTTAATCAGCTTCACAGACTCCAGCATCTTCCCAACAGCTGGATTTCTTTCACATAGCATGGAAAAGCAACAGAAGCTACATTAGCTTTGAATGGTTATAGAATATATTTATCGCTGTGGGACTGAAAGAAGAGAATCCTACAATAGTAGATAGCTGGTATGAAATCACCATAACAGAAAATGAGACAGTAATAAGTTGTCAAGTTCTGAATCAAAACCAAGTAGAGAATTTTTAAATTAATAATGAATTTTTAAATCAATAATTTCATGTGAAGTACTAGTATCATAGATAGAAACAGCGAAGACTTGAAGAATCTGCGGTTCAACTTTAAATTGGACAGTGATACACATTTTAGTTTTCACAAAGGAAACCTATCCTTTGACCTCCAAGATCCAGCCAAACAGTGCAGTTTAAAAAGGAATTAAAATCATGTGCTGTGATTGTGGTTAAATATTGCACATCACCAGGCATAATGAGTAACTGGTTAATAGTTGATCACAAGTTGAATGGGACTAAAAAGAGTACAACAAAAAGGCAAATATTATCCCGGAAGGGAAACAAATGAAATCATTGTTCTGCCACAAGAAGTGCTGGTACATCTCTGAGGACAGTTTCACACACAGTTTTGTGCACCATATATCTGGAAAGGTGGGAACCAACTGAAGGGGGCAGAAAGCTGAGCCAAAGGGAAGTTATTTTAAAGATAACTTCCGTGGAAATGGTCAAGGCAATGATCTTGCTAGATCTAGAGAAGAAAGGGTTGAAGAAAAATGTGATAATCCCCCCACAGCTACACTGGTCATACTGGCAAAGGGGAAGGAAGTGTGTGCTGTGAGTAGATTCAGCTTGGCAGGTAAGGCAAATGCCCTAATGCCAAGATAGTTGAGGTTGTAGCAGATTGCTTGATGAGGCTACTTTTAAGAAAAGCAGGTTAAAATACACCACTCATTTGTCTGCCACTGTCTCTGGAAAACTGGAGCTTCATTCCTAATGGCAAGTTGGGTTTAAGGCCAACAGAAGCAAGTTAACTAGAACTACAGTGTCTGAATTTTAGACCTATGGTGCAAAAGAAAATGAGTGATTTTTCAGGTATTACCTTGCTTGACCAAATGTACTTTTCATGCTTCATTTTCTTGAACTACAAGAGGTGGTAGTATCCTGAAAGAACCTGTGCAAAGTACACAAGTGCTCGAAGCTGCCTGTATGTAAAGGAGTGCTTTGTATTCATATCAAGAGCTGCATTTGGTGCATTTGATGTCCATTTGATGCCTCTGGGCACTAACATCCAGGCAGGACTTTTTCCTATTTGTAATTGAATAAATGTTCCTGAGAGTCAGGAAAAAAAGTGAATGAAATCTGGAAAAAACTCTGACCAAACCTTAATTGATTTTTAGTTGCTCATAGTTCCTATGAATTATGTAAGACTATGAACATTGTTGAGGCTAAGGGAATAACATGTGCTGGACCACGGCAAGCATTGATTTTTTGGACTACAAAGCATCATGATGTCAATGTAAATAGTCGTGGAACAGCTACTTTTCCTTCCCTGTGTTCTGTAGCAATGATTGCGGCATGTTAGTGGCCTCAGCAGACTCTACTTGTAGTTTGAAGACTCTACAGTCATTGTAGAACAACTATGATTTTGTTCCAAGCACAATGGAAGTAATTTACAGGGGCTTCTGACAGCTGACTGATGGAGCCAGTTGGTGTATTTTGCAAAATGTGATGTGTACATGTAAAAAAAGTGCTACACTTACAACTTTTCTCTCAACATTACATTTGCCAACCAACCCCTCTTTCAAAGCCTGAATTTTCTGCTAGTCCCAGAGAAAACTTGCTATATTTCTTTGAAGTATTTTGTGAATTTCATCAGAACAATGAAAATGCCTATATTTAGTTTTGCTTGAGAGGACTGGATCAAAACCTCATGGAAAAAGCTAATTCAAGTAAGCAGTCTGTATCTATTCCCGTGGTATTAGTTACTAGCAATTCATCCAAGGAATCTTCAAATCATTTGTATCCTTCATTCACATATCACTGGAGCATTCCTGCAGTGTTAGAGAGAGTCAAGAAATGCTGGGGGCTTGCTGAGTGTGTTGATTCACAGATGACCTGAACAGTCAGACTCCAGAGGTGTGAAAAACTTTGAAACAAGGATGAAAATCCACTGAAAAAACACTGATTTGCCTTAAAACTAAAACATAATAGGCCAGAGCTCACACATCTTTTTGTAAGCCTAAGACAATTTGACCAAATGCAGAATAGAGAATTATTATTTTGGATCTAGCTTGTAGATTGCTTGTCAACAGTTTATTGAACTATTACTTCCCAATAATATATAGTAAATATTCTCACCTAAAGGGGAGGCAGAAGAAACAGAAGAAAATAATAAAATAATACTCTGAAGAGGAATGTGAACTTAGTCTAAAGGTTTTCAGTGAAGTCACTGTGTCATAACAGCAGGATTTTTTTTCTTGCTGGAGCAAAAATAACTGTATAAAAATTATTAGTTATTCTACATTCTGGATTTTGTTCAATCTGTTACATATGGACCAAAATACTTAGATTTGTTCCAGAATGTCATGCAGTGAAAGGCGCTCCTCAGAATTTTCCAGAGGACATATACATTCTTACTAGGCAAGTATTTTCTTAAATAAAGACTGATATTCTTGAAGGACATTCACATATCCCATTTACCTATAATTATTATGTTACCTCCAGGCCTCAGCAAATTATTCATCCATATGTAGATTAGAATAAATGCTATGATGTGTTTGAGGGCAAGAGAAGTTTAGCCCTACAAATGGGGAGCGTTTCAGTTCAACTGTCCATACAAGACATGTATTCTAGCCAAAGGACACAGCAGAAAGGGTAGAATTTCCTCTGTGATGAACAATTTTTATATTGTGGACATGACCACAGAAATGGTCGAATTTGTATGTTATTTTAATCCACTGATTCTTTTGAACAGATTGCTCTTCAACCCTTTGGCACGTATTGCAGTAGAAGATCCATGGTGGGAAAACCCCCAGTTTTGACTGTCAGTCAATATGAACCTACCTGCTGAGTGACAGGTTTGTTAGCTGCTGAACACAAGTGGCTTTGGATTTTCACACTTCCTGGTTTGTCACTTCATTGTTCTGGAGAGGATCCAGGACTCATGGAAATCATCAGAGAGGTTTTACTGGTAGGAGGTAGATGACTGAGCTTGTAGCACATAATCTGTTGTCCAAAGTTTCTCTTCATCTCAGTGGGTAGTTTTCTATTTCCTCTCCTTCACATCCTTATATGTGTGCTAGCACAGCAGAACATCCAATCAAATGGAAAGAAAAAGTTCTTTTGTTGCTGTAGCAAAATGCATATTAGATTTTAGCTGGCAGTTCTTGTACTCAGTTCAAGCAGAAACAAGTGTAATTTGAACCTAGAGGATAATAATCCTTTTATTTATCTTTCCTGTTAACTTTACTTACTTTCAAATCCCCTGTACCTGCTTAGACCAAAACAAGTTGCCCTTCCTCAGCAGTGCTTGCATGAGAAGGTGACATTGATGCCTTGAGAGGCTGCCTGGAACAGAGGCTAGACAGAGTTAAAGGAATTAAGTAGGTGTTTATTAAAAAGGCCTTCAAAGGACACACCTTGGGCAGTACAAGAGCCTGGCCATGGCTCCACCCAAGATGGATGGCAGGTCCTGAGTTTTCACAAGTTTATAAGTTTTGGTCCATTTACGTATTGGGGTTAGTTGTCCAATTGCAGCTTCAGGTTATGAAGTCCTATCCTCCCAGATCACTCTCCTCCATTACTTTCTTGGGCCTGAAGCTGCAAAGGTGTCCTTGGTTCTCGGGCTGGGAAAGGATTATTTTGTCTAACTAAAGTGTGAGGAGAACTTTCTATATGAAGTTCAGAGTTATACACTAAGGCAGTACAGAATCTGGAAAATATGAAAGCTAAAACTTAAGGCATCAACATAGCAGGAAGATTCTCATCACTCCTCTAAGAAGAAAACCTTCTCTTTGACAACTGATACACAAAAGAAAAACCCCAACAAGACAAACCAAAACCAAACAACCAAACAACAAAAAAAACCCCACCAACATAGAGAAATCAAACACCTTTAGAAACTGTTCTTTTGATATTGGTGTTCTCCCTTTGCAGTTATAAGGAGTTTAGAGGTGTCACATCCCTTGAGTTCCTTAGAGTTCCTTTTGACTCTTTGTCACCTTGTCCTGATGCATCTGTATCATTATATATAAAGAAAGTTTAAAAAAATCCATATTGATATACAAATATTTTATTATCCTGTCTAGGAAGTTCTGCTTTGTTTATAGCCTCATAAAAATAACACTAAGTACATCCAAAGCCATTGGCACTGGAATTTCCCCTTTGTGTGGGGAAATTTTTTTGTCAACATAAGGAAGCCACAGGTACACATCACATCCTGAAGAGTTACTGTAATCCACCTTTAGGTATTTTTAAAAGAGAATGACACAGAATGTATTCTTTACATTTCTTTTAATATGCATTTATTAGTCTGAAGGTTATGCTGCATTACAATCTAAAATCAAGGTGACAAAGTTATAGAGCGCTGCTCAAAGTCTGCATATGCCATAAAGAAAAGGTTACAATCTGCTAATAGGTTAAAAAAATAAATGGCTTTTGGCCACATGCTTTGAAATCCTGCATCTGTTCTGCAGTGACAATAAAATAGAGTGTTCTAAAACAGTATTGCCTAATGGTCTAATTTATCTGAGCAATAAAAGTTGACCCAGCATGAATTTTGACTGACTATGTGGCTTCAGGAAGTAGATTTAAAAAAAAAAAATCAGAAGCTATTTTCCCTAGAAATGCTCAGCATCCCTATCTTTTATTCTCCATTCTGTTGAAGCAAAATTCTTAGTCAGATTTATTTCAAGTATTTGTTTTGGATGATAGTAACTGCATTCCACTAGCTAGTAGAGCAAAAGGGTTCTTGCTTTTGAGCTACATGCAGTGATACTTTATTGTTCAGACAATTCTGAAAAAATGTCTATGTCACTTTATGGATGTTTTGGATAGTGTCATCATCTTATGCTTTCAGAATGACAAAGTAAACAGAGATGTTAGAGTGCCACTATCTCCTGACCAGCAATTTTGAGGGTCAAAATATATATTCAAATATTAAATATAGTGGAAACCTGTGCTTTTGCAATGCAGGACCAGGGAGTAATGCTCAGGCTGATTCCTAAGAAAACAGTTTGGGGAGAAGGAAATGCATTGGGGAACAAGAGAGGTCCAAGCAGAGAGCTCCCCTGGGTATAGCAGCACAGCAATGGCATCACAGCATGAAACTGCTGACAGACACACTGCATAGTGCTCAGCTGGACACACATCATGGCCATTCTTTCCTTACTCACTTCTGTTATTTAATGTGCAAATATGCTTTGACAATGTATTAGTTGATGTTTCCTTGAAATTTTGAAAGATGTCAGGTTATGTGAGTATGACTATGGCAACCACATTGACAGTGCAGAAGACAGAGACCATATTCAACTTGTTGAATAGATTTTGTTTCTAAAATTTTTACTCATTTAAATTTTCATCAGAGTAAAGCATTGCAGGTATTACCAAAAGAGGACATCTTTCTACCGTGTTACAGTTCTACAACTCTTTAGCAGTGCAGCCAATACTAGTTCTGCAGTAAGTGTGTAAGGATGACAAATAGCAAGCTGTCACATTCATATAAAACCAAGAAGAGGAATAGAATTGCTATATCTCCACATCGGGAATTCCACATTGAGACTGTTTATCTTTGTGACTTTGTGAGCATCCAACTTTCTAGGGATATGAAACTGAAAGAAAGTTTGCATTAATTTGATCATATTTCTGACATGCTGAACATAGCTCTTAGCTCTCCCTGAAGAACTATCTGTAAACCTGTGGCAGATATTGCTGTTTGAAAACAGCAGGTTCAGAGGTTGTTCATGGCAGGAGCTAGATAGTCAAAAGAGGAGGCAATATGTCTAGCCTCTGAAAGAAAATGATGATATTTTAGGCAAAAAAATTCAAATGTAAATTCAGAAGCAAATATATAGGTTTTGTAATTTCTGTTTTTCATTAGCACTGACCGAGTAGTGATGAGTAAGAAAGGCAACATGAGTGAAACTGCTGTCAACACAGGCTGGGGACCAGAGATCACATGCCCAGACCACACATATGCCACTCCAACCCATGTCTCAGGCTGTTCTGTTGAAAGACATGAAGCCATTTCTGGATGTGGGTTGTTGTTCAGCATGAGCATTGGAGGGAGCTGAAGGACCCTGCAAGTAGGAACTGACAGGAGCCAGTCTGCCTGAAAGTAGGCATGTGTTGGGGTCAGAAGAAGCAGAAGCCAGTTATTAAGAGAAAATCCTACCTCACCAGTACTTATAGAATCATGGAGTGGTTGGGGCTGGAAGGGACCTTGGGGATCATCTAGTTCCAGCCCACTTTGCCATGGGCAGGGAAACCTTCCATCCAACCAGGATGCTCAGAGCACCATCCAACCTGGTCTTGAACACTTCCAGGGATGGGACACCCACTACCTCTTTGAGCAACCTGTTCCATTGTTTCACTTCCCCCATAGCAAAGAATTTCTTCCTTATATCTAGTTCAAACCTCTTGTCTTTCAATTTAAAGCCATTCCCAAATGTCCTATCACTATGAGACCTTGTAAGAAGTCCCTCTCCATTTCTGTTGTGGCCCCCTGTAGGTACTTGATGGTGTCTTTAAGGTCTCCCCAGAGCCTTCTTCTGCTCAGGTTGAACAGCCCCAACTCTCTCAGCCTTCTCCAGCCCTCTGATCATTATCATGGCTGTCTCCTGGACTCAATCCACCAGGTCCACATCCTTCTTATGCTGGGGAGCCCCAGACCAGGATGCAACTCTTCAGGCAGCTTTTTATGAGAGCAGAAGGGAATGGGACAATCACGTCCCTCGTCCCACTGGTTACTCTGCTTTTATTGCAGTTGAGGATACTATAGTATCTGAGGTTACTCTTGAAAAAAAATTATATAGTGTTCACCAATGGTTATTCTAAAATCAAACCATCCAAAAGGATGAACAGAATTGCTGTGGCCATGCAGTCTGATGGTGACGCACACGTTGTTCTGCTTTTTCATTTCTGTAACACAGCCACAGACTTTGACTTATGAGGACCTCAGCTGTCTTGTGAATCAACCTGAAGTAACCCTTTGGAGTCAAATCCCTTCCCTGGTGCAAATTCAGCCCCCTCCATCTACTGTAGGCTTATTCACCTTCCATCTGGAAGGAGATGGACTATTTGAGTAAGGAATACAGTCACTGCATCATAGATATCATCAACTCTTGCTGATATTGAACAACTTCTTTCTCCACCCTTTCCCGCTGGCTTGACTGGGACTGTTTGCAGTCCTGCAGCTTAGCCAGGGCAATGAGATAGGATCTGGCCCACAAAGTCTGTAGCAGTCCTTGGAGCCTCACATAGCACTTGTGGGACCCAAAGATTCTGCCTTCTGTATTTTGGTGCCTTCCAAGCTGTGAAAGAGTTCACACCTCCTTTTGCTGAGGAAAATTCATATTAAGTCATTCTTTCAGGTTTGTGTTGCAAGGTTAATCAAAACTACAGTCCAGGGCTTAACAAAATGAGGAAAACTGAGCTACTAGTTTTTTTATCTTCTGGCAGAACTTCCTTCTCACAACCAGTTTTCCCCACTGTCTGGCTCTGTGGATGTGATTCAATCTTTCTGTAAGTGATTTATACCTACATATTTTTGTATAAGCTGGAGTCCACTTCTGAGCCCAAGAGTATTATGGAGAAGGCAGTATGACAATAGATGGATCAAATATTTTAGGAAGGAAATTGTTGTGAGTATACTTGAAGGCTGAAGAAAAATGCACTTTTACATAACTGATGATAACTAACCAGGCAAAGATTCTGTCCAGTCAAATTCATATTTTGTCTCTTGTCAAAATATGACAAATAAGTGTTGATGTGTGGATACACCTTGTGCAAATGTACCTGCAGTGCAGAAACAGAGGAGAGTGCATTTTGCTAATACATTTCAAACAGTGGCAGAAAAAGAATGGACTGAACTCTTCCAGGGAAATGAGTAATCTGTTAAAATAATGCACTTTCATGTTGTGTAGAACAGTTTGTGAGCTCAGCCCCAGCGCATTAAATAATTTCAGCCCTTCCCAAATATTTGGTTATTTTGCAACTTTGAGATAAAATAGGTTTATGCTACTGATGATATTTCAAAGCTGCAGTACCTAAAATTTTAAAAGAAGCAAATAAAATATTTCAGGTCAAACAAAATATTTCATTTGACTAAAACACCAGGAGACCTACAAAATTGGTTTTTTTTGAGTATTGACTCAAACAAGTTTATCTGTAACCTGATGTCCGAATGCAAATTTCTGTTAATGAGAGACTTTAGGTGAGATATATTGCTCCCAACACTTAGTGCTGATCACCCTATCTGGTAATTTTACTACTAATGCAGCTATCCTGATTGTAAATATTTGTAGGATTTGATTCTTGGGCATTTAGATATTATTCTTGGAATAAAGATGTACCTTCAAATATGTTCTTTATGTTTTGAAAAGGAAGGTACACAATTTTTCTGAAGGGATCTGACTGGGACAATAGGTATTTTGACTGGGAAATTGAGGTTTGTATAACCAGTTCCTTGTCTTTGAAATGAGATAAGGTGAATGTCAAATCTTCAAGAGGCTACGTCAAAACATGGCTTGAATGCTTAACTCCTTGTCACTTTACAGGGTCATCCCTCTGCATTATCAGGATGTACCTCTGGCATTGTCTTAAACCATTAGGAAGGGTAGTTAATGCAAGACTAACACCACACAAAAGGGCAATTTTTGGACAGTCAACCCTAACTTGTACTCTGCAGTTTGGTGAATTGAATGCCCTGACATCCTTTCTCCTCTATAGCAACTTCTTTTGCATTTACCATTTATACTGGATGTACTTACGGCGGCTGAATGTGTTTCATGGCAAACAAGTGTTTTTGTTTTGAATGTTCCTCTACTGAGCAGAATCAAAACAATCTCATTCCCTACTTTCTGGGCTGTCACCAGGAGAATGTAATCTACAGAAATTGGGACACATCAATTCCGTGCATTTAAACTGAAATTCAGTGGAAGAAGAATAACAATCCTTTCATCTTCTGCTCTTCCTAAAAGCCTAGCTAACAGGAAACAAAAGAAGAATTATATGCCAAACAGTTGTTCATTAAAATCCAATCCAGAAAATTCAATAGATGTGCAGCTGTGTTACATGAAACAGTGAAGCAAGCACTCCCTCCAATTAGGACCTAATCATGCAAAATCCTGTTCCCCTCCTGAGAAGCCCCAGAACTTCTTAAGTTAACCAGCATTTAGTGGGGATTCCAGCCTTCTGTAGTTGAAAGAATACATTTCTGGGTTGTATTTCCCACAGTGAATCTCTTCACATTCTCAAATCAAATTTTCCAGCCCAGTTCCTCAACTCTAGATTTGACAAGAGTTACACAAATATGAGGCTAGGGAGTTCTAAATGACCTTGTTACGGACATGATCTCTTTACAAACCTGCAGTGTACTTAGGCTTGACCATTAGATTGCTAATGAATACATTCATTCTTCACAGCTTGTTGAAGACGAGGTTGCAAACTGTGTTTGCTTCAAAACTGTTTACTTTGACTAATCTGGGTTTGTCAAGTGTGATTTGTCACACCGCTCACAGTGCATGAGCTGTGCTTCCTGGCTTGGCGGTTAAACTTTTGCATAACACAGGGATCCAATTATGCTGAGTTTTGTGTTCAAAGATGCAGAAGCTTAATTACGTGGAGTGTCTGATAAGGATTTTGCTGAACTCAAAGGCAATGAAGAGAGATACTTTTGTGTTCTCTGTTTCACAGGACAGCTCATTAAAAATCACATTATTTTACTTTTCAGGTGTGTGCCCTTGTTTGTGTGGGGTGAACTTTTGCACAATGGACAACAATTTTTTGAGCAGTTACTGGAAGGAAGGATCAAGTAACTAATCAGAAATGCTAATTATAATGAACCCTATACCTTTTGACAAATTTATAACAGTGAACCGGAGATTACCATTTTCTCTCCAAACCCATAATTTCTCATTTATGGTAAATTACCATGACCTCATCTCAGATCTACAGAGTTGCTGGTCTTCACATTCTCTATCTTGTTCAACCTTCTTACAAAACAGTGTGGGAATGTCTTTCTTCCCACTCATTATACTATTCAATGAAATGAGCCACTGAGTGTTGCTCCTCAGTCCTGTGTGGTTTATGTCACACCTCTATTCCTAGCAGCTCATCTTCACTCTCTTCTCCTAGAACTTTTATTCAGTTGTTCATGGGCAGTGTCTGAGATCCCTACAAGACACAAATTCAGAAATTTGTAGAATGTTAAAGTTTTCCTAGTGGTCCCTCTTGGTTATTGTAGTATTTCTCCCTATTTATTCTTCAAAACACATTTTTATTCTTCTCTGCATTCTCTGCCAGGCATTCAGCTTTATGCCAGTTAGACTTGCATACCTCCATGAGTTTGTATGTGGTATATTTTTTTCCTTTTGTTTTGGTTTGGACCTTTTAATTTTTTTTTTGTGGCTACATTGGAGGATGAGTGGGCAGAGGAGTATGAACCAGTCGTTTGGGGAACTTCTCCCTGTCTGATTGCTACATCAGAGTCTACAAGCTCATGAGCAAGGTAGCCCTCTAATGTTATCTGGTCATGTGTGTTTTTTCTATTGAAAAGAATGACAAACAAGCACCACTAGGAAATGATTTATCCTGTCCTAAATAGGCAATAGAAAGTGCTTCCGTCAACTGAAATAAACTGCAGAAAGTATTAAGTCATGGGTCTCGCCTTCCTCTGTGATGGGCATTATATCATCTATTTCTGATCATTAGTTCAGAACTTTTTCCAAGACTGTGAAAGCTTCTTGTCAGCTTCTGCTACTGAATTCACACTTCAAGAGAGCAAAGTGTTTAATAACTACATTATTTTTTCATAAAAATTATTTTCAAGAGACTTTCTTGCCTATTTCGGATCATTTGAGTTGGAAAAGATCATAAAGTACAACAGTTAACCCAGTACTAAACCATGACCACCATGTCTATATGGTGGCTATGGTTTAGAGTCCAGTATATGTCCATATATGTCCAGTCTCCAGGCCTGCTGACTCCAGCACTTCCCTTGACACACTGTTCCAATGATTCACAATACTTTCTGTGAAGAAAAATCTTCCATATATCCAGACCTCCCTTGGTTCAACTTGAGGCCATTTCCTCACATCCTGTTGCTTGTAGTCTGATCCTCCTTTTCTCCAGGCTGAACCCCCCCAGCTCCCTCAGCTGCTCCTCACAGGACTTGTGCTCCAGACCCTTCCCCAGCTCTGCTGCCCTTCTCTGGACTCGCTCCAGCCCCTCGGTGTCTTTCCTGCAGTGAGGGCCCAGAACTGAACACAGCATTGGAGGAGTGGCCTCACCAGTGCCCAGCACAGGGGGACAATCACTGCCCTGCTCCTGCTGGCCTCATCACTGCTGATCCAGGCCACAATGCCATTGGCCTTCTTGGCCACCTGGGCACACACTGGATCATGTTCAGCTGCTGCTGACCAGCACCTCCTGGTCCCTTTCCACTGGGCAGCTTTCCAGCCACTCCTCCCCAAGTCTCTAGCTTGGGGAAGTTTGAGACGTACTGGTGGTCTGGTGGTTTTGATTCCATTGCCCTTCACTAGAATCTACCACCAGATGTCATTTCACCTACCTTATTCCATCTCACATCAACCTCTTCCGTTTTATATGTTATCATCCATTCCTCCTCCCTTTCTCTGCCAACAAGTTCTTTAGCAATTGCCACACTAGCCACAGGCTGCTTAAGCACATAGATGTTCTCCTTGCGTTTCCCATCCTCTTTATCTGCCTGTTCTGATAGCCTAAATATTGACATTGTTATGTTAATGTTAATGGGCAATGAAGTAAATGAGAAGGCATGTCTTTTGATGCAAAATTCTGTTGTAGTTAAAACATTTCTCCATGGAAATGAAAATTAACTAAATGAAAATTCATTAAATAATTTGAATAGTAGTCAAAATGTTTAATTGATCTAGCACTGAATTTATACAGTTTTGATTCTTTGCTAGTAGTAGAGGAAAGCACACATGAAATACTTAAATGATGTATTTTACTTTTATCACTTTTGTTTTCCTCTAACAGGGCATTTGGAAACTTTTGCAGCACTTGATAGTTTCTATTCTAGGGTTATAAAGGGTGAGGCAGAATCCTTGTACTAAAAAAGATGTACCATAATACGTTACATGTTCTGTAAGTTTCTCAATACAGCATGCTGAAGGTCACTTAACAGACAGTTGTTTACGATTCAAACAATAGATTATATCTGTTTATTTAAAGTCTCAGATAAGAAGAAATAAAACTACATCCTTTTCCTTCTGTCTGTTTTGGACACAGATGAATTTGAAAACCTTCAGTGGCTGATGAAATTCATAGAACTTTATGAAGATCAGAGAAACTTTTTAAAAACCTTCATCATATAAAAATGCACATAACTTAGCATTGAAGAGGCATCCTGTAGCCTTCTTCTGGTGTAGGATCCTGTGTTCAGGGGAAACTTCATAATAAGAGAAAGAAATTACTTCTATAAAGCATGCTCAGCTAGAGATTGTCTTTTCTTCCTTGTTACTGGTACAAATGAATCAGAATATCCTGTTTCTGCTGGAAAAAAACCTTTTCTTTCTGCTTTCCAGAATGAGCGTTATAATATTTACTACATCAATTTCTGAAGAATACAATGTTTTTCTCCCAAACTACTAACAGGATCAAGATTAGTTTTACCTGAGGACTTGGACTGATCACCTCTAAGTGATGAAAAATAAATGAAATATTGAACATATTTGTCCAAACACTAATGTTATTTGACAGGGCAGGGCCTATTGTTTATGTGCTTTGGCTTCTACTTTCCAGTGATTGTTGCTGGCTGTCATGGAGATATTGAATCACATCAACTAAGGTGTTGTCATTTGTATCTTAAAGTCAGTGTCAGTTCTGCTGGAGATTTTCAGTGGGGTTTGGGTTTCAATGTAAGACAGATTTGATTTCTTATGAGATTTATTAAGAAAGGAGAAAAAGATTTCTTGATGACACATTTCCTGTTGACTTAGCACAGCAGCCAGAAAGGGTAGGGGGTGTCTGTCATGCTAATGTTAAATAAATTGTGTTATATTTGCACCCTCAGGTGTTGTACGGAGTATCTGTGGTGCATAGGATCTACAGAAGAAACTGTCTGTTGAATTTGACATTTATGTCCATTTTTCAGTCTTGTTCTTATGTTGGATTTTATGCTTTTGGTCACTTTCACCTGTTTTATTTTAACCCCAGAGGATATGCATGAAATTTACAGTGCTATAAACAAATGGAGAATTAAGACAGTGTTTAAAAGAAGCTCTGTGTTCTTCACATTTCTTTGTGCTTGCTTAGCTTTGCACACTAAAGTACTTTCAGGAAAAACAACAAGACTGCTCTGAGGAAACATATTTTTTTCCGTGTGTAAGCATTTGCAGAACTGAAGTCTAAGAAAGAACACTCCCCTACTTGAGAATGCAGGTATAAAGAGGTGTGTATGAGGAGGGATTTGCTGGGTTTGGCAGCCTTTACAGCTTCCTCAAATTTCACATTTGCTTTCAGAATGAAACCCTTGGGTTGACAAACACTGGCTTTATGTTCCATCCATCCCTTAATGCATCTTTGCATTTCCGTAATAAACCAGGTGATGCTGTTGGCAGCAGGCCCTGATGGGTAATGTGAAACATGCTTTAGCGCACGGAGAGCAGAACTGTAAAATGGAACTAATTCATTCAGGCACGTAGATTCACAGAATCAGAGAATGGTTTGGGCTGGAAAGGACCTTAAAGAACATCTGTTTCTGACTCCCTGCCATGGACAGAGACACCTTTCACTAGACCAGCTTTCATCCAACCTGGCCTTGAACACTGCCAGGGATGGGGGATTCACAACTTCTCTGGGCAACCAGTTCCAGTGTCTCACCACTCTCACAATAAAAATTTCTTCCTAATATCTAATCTAAAACTTCTTTTCAGTTTAAAGCCGTTCCCCCTTTTTCCATCACTACATGCCCCTGAGAAAAGCTCTTCTCCATCACACTTTCAGGCCCCCTACAGGTACTGGAAGGCAGCTGTAGTGTATCCCTGAAGCCTTCTCTAGGGTGTACAACCCCAAGTCTCACAGCCTGTCTTCACATCCTCCTGGGAAAGTGGTAGCCCAGGAAGGCTATGATTTTGGTATGTGGGCATTTCAGAGGTATTTGTTTTCAAATGGAGAAGTCAGAGTAGCACAGCTCATGAGCAACAATAAAGTGCAAGTCCACTCTTGGATTTATCAGTTTCAAAAGCTGAAGTAAGAGTGCATCGCAGGGATGTAGAGCATGGCTATGATCAGGAGGAAATATGAAGCAGTATATATCTGCAGTGTGCGTTTAGGAATAAATGAATGCAAAATTCAATAAGTTTACAGAGTGAGGACAAAATTATGCCTTCCCCTTCTATATCTTTGAATGAATTTTCCTTCCAAAGTTTATCATTGTAGCAGCTTGTATGGCATGGCAGAAATATCTGTGGGGTAAAATAACCCAAAACTCTCAAAGCTGATGAAATGAAGTGTTACACAGTATATTTATCCATACCTTGTAGAAAATAAGACAAATTCATGGAAGACAAAGAAATCAAGAAGTTTAGATGAAACAGTAAAAAGTCAGAAAAAAATTTGAAGTTTTGACTAAAAGAAAACATGGCACTGATATTAATGATATCTCCATGCACATTAGTGATAGCTAAAATACACATTCCTGTAATTAAAAACTGTAGCCTACGGGTATTTATATGCCTGAGTTTGTTGATAGTCAAAGATGATTAATCTACAATGTGTTGAAAAGTACCTAATAACTGCATTGTCTTAACACACCTATGGCTTAATTCCACAGATGTCCACCATATATTAAGCTGGATTTCACTAGTTTCCTTCACTGTCATCTTTACTGGTGTCAGAAGAGGTAAATCTGCTGAATTTTGATAGAACAGGATTTTTGCTTTCTACTCTAGAACAATTTTGTTTGTAAAAATTCTATGTAATGGCAGAGCATCTGTTAATTTCACATCTAAAATCCAAACTACTGGCAGTTGACAACAGTGATTTGCATCTTTGCAAAGAAGAGGGGACATGATTATTTTATTCAAGTAATTATCAGGGATTAAACTGGAGGGAAGACAACTGAATTTACAGGATATAGAAATTTCTGTGAAAAAAAAAAAAAGGAATTCCAGATAAATTCCCGGAGAAATTCCTAGAGAAATTCCAGGCAGGTTTCTAATCACCAGAGGAATGAAGTTCTGGAACAGCTCTCTTGTGAGAAAAGCAGTAATTGGAGATTCTTCAAAAGGGAACTTGGTAAATTTTTGCATTTGCTTGGTAAATTTGCACGAGGGGACTACTCAATGTGTTTTCCAGACTGGTCTGAACTCCGTAAACCGGAATGTTTCGGTCACTTCCACGTAGGCCCCATCCTTTAAGTTCTTCCTTGCTGGGTGTGCTTAGTTTCCATTAGAAATTCTTCATTTTCAGCATTTATCTTTCTTATTTGTGACAAGGTACAACAACAGTAGAAAAATGGGGTTGACAGCAGTGACAAAGACATCTGTCCCAAAATAGACCTTCACTGGTATGTGCCAACATGAGCTCAGCACTTTCATTGTGCCTTGGCTTTCTACAATGTGCTGTGCTGTGCTGCAGCTCGACTAGAGGGAGAGGGCACGTTGAAGGGAGGACCAACACCAAGTGCCAGTGCTCACCCAGGACAGTGCAGAGCCTTTTTGTGGTACCTGAGTGGAGGTAGATTGCACAGGGCTCTCTTCATTTTCTGAGTTATGCAACTTTTTACTTCGTACAAATAACAGAGGAGCCATTCTTGTAAAGCACAGGTAATGAGAAACTTCAAAACCAGGAAAATGCAGATATAATAGGTTTATTGTGCTGTAATTTGGTTACATAAGCACAGTACAACACATTTCAAGCTACTATAAATTATGTGTGGGAGCAAGGTTTTGGATCCTTGATTCCACAAGTCTCAAGTCTCAGGGGAAACCTCTGACCCCTTGAGGCCAATGATAAAGATTACTGATTTCAGTAAGGCCTGCATTTGCCTTCAGATTTCTTTGCCCCGTTCTCACCAGCTGTCACTGTGTCACAACCCATAGAGAAAGAAGGTAAAGAACAGTTTCATTGTAACCTTTCCATAAATCACCTTTCAGTATGGAAAAAATATACATCAGGAAGCCTGTCACAGTTTCTTTTTTTACTCTACAGAAATTAGGAGTTCTTAAAAAGACCACATTATGTTTCTTCAAAGAGACAGTTAGGAACAGCACTATTTTTTTTGTTTTTCGATAAGCAAGAATCCATTATCTTGCTGAAAACAGTAGTGGTAGAGACCCTTTTTCTGAAACAGTAAGAATTTCACCTTTCTAGACAACTTACCTAATGCCTCAAGAGATTTCCATTGATGACATCAATTAAGCTTATTGCTATTTTCATAAATCATGCATATTAAAAACCAGGACCTTTTCCATGCTCCTTCCAAAGCAAAGTACCAGGGAAAATGTATTTATTATCTAAGTCTGAATGTTTTGCAGTATTTTCCTTGATTCAAATATTTTAATGTGAAAATAAATGGAAAACCATTGTACCTGGATGGTTCATATCTAATATGTTAGTTAAAATTCGCAAACTTACAGTGAATATTCAAGAAACATTGCCTAACAAAAAAATAGATAGCTTCTAATATCCTATCTAAATTTTAATTGGAAAATTGCCATTTTTGATGGAACATCAAAATTCAGTTAGCTCTCAGGTTTCTTGGTGTATTTACAAGTCCATGCAGTAATATTTAAATACTATTATTTAAATGCTATGAATCTATGAAATACAAGAATTATAGATGTGAACTATATGTTTGCTTGTAAGTCCACAAATAAATACGTTTTCTGTGATAATAATGTCACTTAGAAAATGCATTTTGATAATTTCTACCTATAACACACATTTTATATTTTTTTTTTATTTTGATGTTTTAAAATTGTTTTATTCAATAACCTAGCATGTGTACAAAAATAAAATCAATTTTTTAGTGCATATGATCCCAGAAGTATGGGATCCTCCATAGAGTAATTATTCCTCTCCTTTCTCTATCCACAAGGCCAAAACCTGAATAAATGTCCTGTTTTCTTTGTCTGAGGGATTTCTGTTCTGGTGGACTGATGGCTTCTCCAAATTTTCATCTAGGAGGTGTATTACTGTAAATAATCAGACTCCCAGTCTGAGATTTGATATCATGGAGAATTCATCTGTTAAAATGGCATCTGCTTTTCTTATTTTGGGAAAAGTAGTCTGCCTTCATCTTAGCCAGTCTTTGACGGACAGTGATGCACAGAATTTTAGCTTTGTGCCCTTTGAACAAGTCTCTTAAACTCTTGACAACTACTTTCTTGTGTGTTTATCCTGATTTTCACGGAAGTCTGCTAAATTCAACAACAGGAATAGCTTTTTCCTTTTATCAGTGTATTTGACAAATTGTGTTTTCACTTTTTCTGCTCAAAGTGCAAGAGATGAAAAAGATTTTTCTTTTCACTGGTGGAAATAGAAAATAAAGGGATATACATTCAAGACACTTATTTGGATGTGCAAAACTGAAGGATATGTGAAGCAGGGACAAATTTTTCTCAGTTTTGGATCATAGCTTTTCTCCTCTTGGTTTTGTTCTGAAGTAGAAAGAAATGGAAGATCTGTCCACAAGAAGTAGGGCAAAAGACTAAAATTCATTCAAAGAATTGCAGATACTAGACATGAAGTATGTTTGTTTTCTGTATAGGTTCCACAATTCTGAGGGAAGGCATAACAACTTTATATTCCACTTGTAGCTAGGTCTCAGACTCTCCTGAGGGCCAAAATGGCTTATTCCATCTATTAGTAAAAGGAATAGAGGCAGCAAAATTCTTGCTTGAATTGCTTTGGGTGCAATTGTCTTAAACATTTGCAATTTCTCTGCAGCACAGATCCATTGGCCACTTTCTGGCAGTCATCTGAAGTGTCTTGGATTAAACAGTTTCTGGTAGAGAAAATTTGTGATTGGCATAAAAAGGCACAAAGGAAGGAATACAAAAACTAGATATGTTAATTTGTTTAAAAATATTTCTTTTTTTGTACAACGCAAATAACTGTGATAACAGAACAAAAACAAAAGGCCCCAGGCCTCATTCATATCCATATTTTACACTATGATTCCTTAGTGTTTTAATGAGTGATATGCAAATCCTCTACCACTCTGTTCAGCTAAATGATTGTGCTGTTACTGGGTTAAGTCTCATTCATAAGATCACACAGTAAGTTCTTTCAAAATAAAAATGAAGAAGTGGTGAGTGGTTTCTGCTCTGTCATCACCTTCTCCTTGATGAAACCAGATTGTGTTGACAAAAGCGCAGGTTGAAGAGGCTGTAGATTGAATTCTTCTACTGGATTCTGATACTGGATGGGTGTGAATGTTTGGTTCTTTGCTCATCAGTCTTGCATAGGACCACTTGAACCACAAGATAGTTCTTCCTCCAGAGAGCTGTTCTCCAGAATATTTTTCTGGTTCCTTTGGGAAAGGAGATGGTTAGTCACAGCTTCTTCAAAGGTTTTCCATTATGTCACCTTGTTCCCTGGAAATGCAGGTCTTTGGGAAGAGTTCAGAAAGGGTTTCTCATTGAATTCCATTATAATAGATTCTATGTAAAAGAAAAGTAAACATATTCTGTGTCCAGGAGTTTGTGAGGTGAGACTGAAACTCATAAAAATACTAATGCTGCTTAAATAAAGATGTATTTATTGAAATAGTGTTATATTGCTAGACTGAGTTTTGGCATTCCTGATTGTGCTCTGTGTTTGCATAAAAGGAAAAGCTTAGAAAAGGATCAACTCTGTTTCTGGACCTCATGGTCCAGTTTTTACTTTCTTCTACCTCCATCTGATGTTCTGCTGAGTACTGCAATAGCAACCACTCTAGGAACTGGTTTTCATATTATTAATCACATTTTCCTTCTCTCTGTGTATTTATAGGGTTTTGGACCAGAAAAAAAAAGTAAGAAAATCCTTAAAAATGAGGAAAATGGAAAAATTGAAAAAGAAATTTCTGGAAGCTCAGGACTCTAGAACAATGAATCAGTATGATTATGCTGAAGCCACTTTATTGTTTACTCAACTTATTTTTACAGTTTTTACAGACTTCATGCAGCTCCAATTGGTTAATCATTTCCTTGCCAATTTCTTTATTGGTTAGTAACAGGTATATTACTTGTCCATCAAATCTCTCTCTTCTTTGTTAGTTTGCATACCTTATTCACTAGTTCTCATGAGACAGATCTCCTGTTTATGGCTGGTGCAGTTGTTTCTCATCTAGAAATACTTAGTTGTCTAACGAACCTTCATTCTCAAGATTGTTTTCACATGGGAACTTGCAAGTGAGCTTAGCTTGCAGTTTAAAGTGACAAGCCAGCTATTACTCAGCATAGCAAGGCCTGATTTTATAAGGCCTTTCTGTATAATTTATCTACCTATATTACAACGGAAATTTTTAATTAGAGGAACTGCAAATCTAGCCTCTTCTTGGGGTCCTTTACCTGATCTTAGCCTGTTTGTCAATTTATGTTTCAAACAGAACAGACAAATTCATTCTCATGCATCTTTAACTTTCTGTCACGAAGAAGAAACCACGAAGAATTTCTGGGATTGAACTTCATACTTGCCACATCCTGTCTGCATTCATGAAATGCCCCCACTGCTCTCTGTAGGCTGACATGTCTGTTGGCAAAACCACATGATCGATGTTGAGTCACTGACAAGAGTTTCATAATCGCCTCTAGACAGAGCTCCAAGAAGCAGATCCTCTGTGGAAGGGTGTGAGATGTGAGTCCCAGTGAGCACCATAGGCTGTTGACTGATACCCCTGAACATCTGCAGAACTTATCTTGTGCTGTATCCATGTCATTAGCTATTGCTGCTTGTCACAGGAAAAACTGTTTGCCTGACTGCCTCTTTTCAGCTTTCTCATGCTCTGGAAAAGTTATTTACATTTTCAATAATAGATAATTAACTTAGACAATTAACTATTGAATCACTAAATTACTTCTGGGAAAAAAAAAAAAGTTTTCTATATTTTATGGGGGTTCCTTTACCTATTTGGAATCATTTAGGTTGGAAAACACCTGTATGATCATCAAGTTCAACTGCTCACCCAGCACTGATGCGTTTACCACTAACTCGTGTTCTTACACTCCGTGTCTAAATGTCTGTTTAAACACCTTCAGGGATGATGATTGCATCACTTCCCTAGACAGCCTGCTCCAGTGCTTAATAATGCCTTTTCTGTGAACAAAATTTTCCTACTATCCAATAGAAACCTCCCATGGCACACCTCGGGTCACTTTCTCTTGTCCTGTCACTTGTCACTTGGGAGAAGAGACCAAGCCCCGGCTCACTGCGAGCTCCTGTTTTCATTGCAGTGATGACTACCCCACCTCAGGGTGCCTCAGAGACCAAGCTTACATCATGAGCCAATGCTGAAATCTGGGTTACCCCAACTCCAGCCTTAGCAATACCCGGGCTGTTGACACAGAGTGCCTGAAGGCAGCACAGGCTTGGCTATCTGGGCTGCACTACGTGATGCACCTCCATACATCCATTGTTGAACCACCCAAACTAATTGTCAAATCAATTCTAAAATACTGATATCAGTACAGAACTAGCCCCCATACTTGCTCTTGACATTCATGGGGTCAGCATGAATGACTCACCTCTTTGTTCTGGTACATCTTGTGTCAAAATAAACATGGAATAGGTTAGATTGGGCTAGATTAGACTAGAATAGTTTGGTTGGAAGGGACTTACAGTGGTCATCCAGCCCAAGTGCCTGACCACTTCATGGCTGACCAATAGTTAGACCACTAATAGCATTGTCCAAATGCCTCTGAAACACTGACAGCCTTGGGACATCAACCACCTTTCTAGGAAGTTCCAGTGTTTGACCACACTGTCATAATGAAATGTGTCTTATTGTCCAGTCTGAATCTGGTGCAGTTTTGAACCATTCCCCTCTGTCCTGTCAGCATATCTAAGGCAGAAGAGCAGAATTATGTATTGGGATTTAAGATAATCTGATGATTACACATCTTGGATATGGAGCTGATACATTTCAGAGTCTTCATTATAGAAGCTGGTAAAGAAATTGCAGTCAGCTTAATCACAGAAATAAATCAATAAATATGCTATTTTTGGAAACAGACAACAGGCTTATATTAACTTCCTTACCTCCACAGAACACAGGCTGACAGCATCAGGCCTGTTTGCTGCAAGGATAAATACTCACCCTTCATTTTCAGTGTTGCATCTACTTTGCCACTGATTACTCTGAAGTCTTTATGTCTATTATATGGATGGTTCTTTCCCATATTTCTTTAGCTTTTATAAATCATAGTTTTGGAACAAAAAGCCGAGTATTATAAACAGCTAATGCTGTTTACATACTTTTATTTTTTCATACTTTTGAAAATGTATTTGAAATGACAAGATTTCTTCACTGTAATCACGTCATCATGGAGTCATAGAATGGTTTGGATCAGAAGGTACCTTAAAGGTCATCTACTTCCAAGCACCCTGCCATCAGCTGGGACAAGTGAGATCTAAATAGTGCTTTTGATAGAAAACTTTGAATATTTGATGTCAGAAAACAGGCAGGGGCAGGTCTATTCAACCTGCTGGTGGTGTGTGAGGAGCAATGAGACAATAAACAATCATCTCCTTTCCCTTCCTGCTGTCTCTCCCTCAGGAAAGCATGCAACCCTTACACTTGCACAGTCCCAGCAGCCCTGCTATTGCTGACTAACCTTGAGTCCTCATCTACACAATTCGGTTCAGACAATTTCACTTTGCCGGTACAGTTTACATAATATGATCCACAGGGATGCAGCTAGACATCCTTATGCCTTAACAAAAAATAGAATGAATTGAAAATATTTGAAAATTTTTGTGTAATGTGCTAAAGTAGAAAATCTATAGAGAACCATAGGAAACTTTTTGGTCTAAAAAGAAAGCTAAAGAAACTGCAAGTAGGAGATGTCATTAGGAAATGAGGAAAGTTTCCAGGATTGGTACAAAAGGCTCATGAATACCAACCCATGGGTGTTTTTCTCTAAGGATAATATCCACTGGAAAGAAGATCTGGAAAGTCAGATTTAAATCTTTGATGATACTTTTAATGTTAATCTTCAAGGAAAGTCAGATGTTCCCCACAGTACTTTTGCTGCATCCTAACTGCAGTAGGACAGACCTTTGGTTTAGTTCCATACGTGTTTATTTTATTACCCCTGCCTAGGCCAGAAAACACACAAGCCCTCTATTCACCAAGTCAAATGAATTCAATACCTCCTATGAAGATTTTATAGCTTTTTAGAGTGTGGTTTCTTTAGAATGAATCAATCTGTTTGCTCAGTGGTTGGAGCAGCTGTAATAACATTGTGTTCACTGTGTAACCTTATTTCATTTGCTTAGTAAGTGTGAGATGATTTTAAGGTAGCTGGGTCAGAATTTTCCATGAAAAAATTCTTGTAAAAGTCAGGGAGATTTTTTTCTTTTAAGTAACTGCCTCTTTCTTCAATTTTCAGTTAACATTCATTTATCTCATTTCATTAGGAGAAGAAAAGAAAGCAAATTAAAACTATTTAGATGAGTCATAAAAATGAGTATGATAGATAAGAGATGTAAAATACCAGAATTGATTGGGAGGGAAAAGATGTGAAAACAACTCACTGCTTTTCCACTGATTCTTTTATAGCTTTACCTATTTTAAGGCATTTTTATTATTTACTTCCTTAACTCATATAGATAATTCAAATTTAACTTCTGTGTAGATGAAAGGAGAGCATTTAAAAAATGACCAATTCTATTTTAAATGCAGGTTTGATTCGAGTGGCTTCTGTGCATATTTTTCCCCAGCATTTTCCTGGAGAGAGAATGAGCAGTAGTGATGGTGGAAAATGTGCTCGAGGTAAGAAGGAATCTGCTACATATATTTAATACATTGTCTGCTGATTTAGGTCCTCAGACTTGAGATACCTCTGTGACAGCTGTTGTTTTCATCTGGTGTGTTTGGAGGATATCTCTGTGTTGTCTTTTTCTTTCTTGTGTATTCACAGATCTTTATCTGAACAGTTTATTTCAGGACTATGTTGTGCCTTGTACTATGTGAAAGAATATGTGATAAATATTTTGGGGAATTTCCAGGCATTGTTACCTCTAAAACTGCAGGAGCCATGGTTTGATGAACTGTGCCTGTGCTTTTTTTTTTAACCTTGACTTGAATGTAGATCTCACCTTGTCTATGAAATGGGCAGCCTTGGGGAAGCTGGAGAGATGGCAGAGCAATCTCTGTCTGCTTATAGCTCTGTTCTGTGGAGGCAGCCTCTAAGTTGCTGTCCAGAGATTGGAGTAAATCACAGGTATGGACTGAGTATAATGATGCTTTGATGAATGGCACATAACAGTGGCCTCCTTGACAGTTGCAACTTTGTGGTTCCTTTTGACAAGGAGATTAAAAACGCCTGTCAGAACTGTACCACTAGGCTAGCAGCAGAGGGAACACTAATGTAGGTCATGTATAAACAATCTGTCAAAAAGAGGTCATAGAAAACCTGTCCTGTATTTGCTGCAACAAGGACTGCTGCCTTGGTCATAGGGAACCCAAAGTCATCTTGGTGGAGGCTGTGTGGCGTGGAATGAGGAGCAGAAGAGAGTCAAAGGGCTACAGATCAGCTGAGTTCAGCTTGCCCATGTGCAGCTACCACACAGAAAGCATCTCTACAGTATGTTGCCTGAATTCTCCTCAAAGTTATGTAAGTACACACACATACACACACACACACACACACACACACACACACACGTGTGCTTTTGTGTGTGCATCTAAAAAGATTCTATGGTATTCTACTGGGCCAGCTCTCCAACATAATCCTCTCTCTGTTCATCCTACCACTAGATCAATGTTTCACATCTGTTTTGAATGACCAATAGCAGCCCCTAAAGGATATCCTGCTTTTTAATTTCTTCCCGCTTTATAATTGTGTTGTGTGACTACCTTCAAGTCATTGCTATGTTGTCTCTTCTGAAGTGGTTGCAGCAGCTGCAACTCTGATTCAAATTCTTGTGAAAGTCATCTGAATACTCTTGTCATAGATTGTCTTGTCAGGCATAAAATTAAATGGAATCAAACTAAACTGGCATAAAAATCAAAGGAAGTAGTCCACAAAATATTTTACCAGTGAGCCTCACTGAAAGCCGCAGCACTTGCATCTGTGAGCCTGATGTTCAATGGACTTTGAGAGAGATGGAGTGATGCTCAGGCTATGGCTGGTGTCAGTAAATTTTGTGATACTGAACAACATTCCCAGGCACTAGGTCTCAATCCTCTTTCCTGCTAAATTACTGAAATAGCTCTTGTGTGTCTTCATTGCACACCAACCCTCTGGATGGCTCCCAGGAACTATTCAGGACACGTCATGTGTCTGGGACAATTCCCAAATAACCTGTTTGGAAGTAGACAAACTACCTGGGAGATTAAGAGAGTTTAATAGCCTGAGTGTGAGCTATTTCACGTCTCTTGGGCACCATGTCAGTGAATGGTCCCAATTATATTCCATCTCCAGCTAGAGACATAGCCTTAGGCTTTAGGCTCCATCTGAAATGCCATCTTATATGCTTCACTCTAGTAGCCTCAGTCCTATGATTTCCCTTTGATCTTGTCATATCAGTTATATCTACAGCTGGAGACCAGTCCCCAGCACTGATTAAAGTATTAGCTGGGCTACAGTCATGTTACCTCTGGTCTATTAGGCATTTTTTCAGGTGGTAAATCCTCTGTGAGCCTCAGAATGACAGACTAAGTGGTAACAAAATTAGCCTTGTAACAGATCTAGGAGATGACTCACAGGCCACAAAGAATAAGGCAACCAGTTTATGAAATCTGGGGCATTTTTTAGTTCCTGATGAAAAATAAAAATTGCATAAATTGCATATTTTTCAGGAAGTTTTCTCTATTTTCCAAATGATTTCTCTCACATTAGTTATTTTTGGCAAAGTGCCGCTAAGGTACAAGACCAGTGAAATCCTGTGTGACTCTCTACCAGCTTGTGGGAGGCTGTGGTGAAAGGTGGCTGCAGTATATGGGATTTCACTGGACTGTTGCTCCAAAATGGTGTAAACAGGCTGACTGCTCCAAGTCTAGAAAGCCCAGTGGAAACAGTGATTGTCACAGCTTTAAGCACTGACTGATTCTTGTCTGAAGGAACTTTACATTTTTCACAGAAGAGGTTCTGGTCCCCTTGGTTCCTGGTTTCACAGTAACTGAAGTGGCAGGCCAGTAGAGCTCAGTGGAAGAATTAGGGTTTGGAATTTCTGCTGTAAACTTGGGCTGAAATGGATTCAAACAAACATTGTCTGCCCTTTTTAAAGTGACAATTTGATGGATGCTCTTGCAGAAATGGTGTGCATTCATCTTCACCCTCTCCAACTGCTGAAGCATATGCTTAGGGGGTAACAAGTCACCTGGGTCAGAGATCTATGGCTAGAGTTGGACCTCTCTGGTAAATCAAAGACTGGAGAAATTACGTTGGGTTTGGATCCTAAATTATTCAGACAAAGATCCACAGTCTAAATGGATGCTGAAATGAAACAGATGAAAGATGAGCTCTGGGGCAGATCAGAAAAAGGTAGTCCAGAGCTTTTAAGAGCCTGAGGTTTAGCAGAGAGATCTGCAGTCAGTGGCTTGTCAGATGCCTTGGACATGCTTCAAGTTGGTTGCTGTTTTGATTAAAGTCCAAGTGGCACACTGATGGAATACTTTAGTGTTAACTCTGCCTTGTGAAGAAGGATATTATGGAATGTTGGACAAACAGCAGACATTGCACAGGAGATCCCAATGGCATTAGATTTCAGTGGCACCATTAAGCAAACCCACCCAAACAGACTGAGCTGATTGAAAGGATATGCTCTTAAAAAACTCAAAAAACCAAGCCACAGAAACATGTTATGAAACAGGGGAATATTCAGGAAAAAAAAAAAAAAGCTTTTGAAATTTTTAAACGATTTTAGGGCTGGACATATGTCTTTTATCTAACATTCAGATTTGTCTTCCTAGCCATCTCCCAAAATAAAAGCTACTAAAACTTGGATGTGCTATCAGGGCGTCCTGAAGTGAAAAGGACTGGGTAAGACCCAGCTGCATGACAGATGACCTATTGAATGGGAAGAAAATATGGTGATACAGACAAGAAAGCAGGGTTGTGTATGTCATGCTTATCCACATGAGTATGGGAAGCCACCAAAGGTGCAAAGAGCAAACACTGACTCTTGCTATATTAATACAGAAAATAGCACTGCAACCACTCTGTTCTTATCTAAAATTATCTTTCAAAATAGATACATGTGGATTGCTTGATTTCTTGAGGAGAGTCTCTGAACTCTCCTGACCTCTGAACCATATCCAAATGCAAGTTTGTGCAGGACAAAGTCATGTCATGGATAAAGTTATTAATTTAACAGTATAAAGCATTAATTCTCTGCTGCTGGACAATTTACTTCACTGAAGACAAGGAACCAGCATGTCCCACTGACATTTCAGGATTTTTCCCCTCAATGCTACAAGCTGACAAATGTTCTGGTCCTGATCTTGCAACTGTTTAACATTAAAGCATCAATCCCTCATATTAGTGTCCTACAGCCTCCTCTCACATAACAGCGAAACTGTTATCCAGTGGCTCCTTACAGAAAACCACAATAAAAAGCAACATTATAAATTTATATTAATATTTATGATGCTTCTTCCTGGCCAGCAGTAAAAGTTGTGACTTGTGGGTTTTATTAAAATAATTTCTGCAGGCAGTGATGGATTAAATTTTGCTCTTCCACTTCCTGTTTCACAATGATATATCAGAAATAACTCCCTCAGAATTTATCGAGTCAGTCCAGTTTTGAAAGAGCGACATTAAATCAATTTCTTTATAATTGTTTCAGTGAGTTTTTTTGAGATTAAGGCTTATCAGTCTGTTCATTTAGTATTCACTTTCTAAACTGACCTCAAATTTATCCCCTAATGCAGGATTTTGTGTTTCACACTTCCACTTTTTAAACTGTTCTCATGCCCCACATTGTTATGCTCCTCTCCAGGTAGCTCAGGAATAGACTGATTTCTCAAAGTAAATTTCAAGGGCTGGTTCTCAGGTAATTCTTGAATTTGCAAAGTTTATCATTTCCATGTACCATTCATTGCCACAACCCATTCTTCTCTGCTGGCAAAATTATTGTCCCCTTCTAAACCTTCACTGGGGCAGAAGCATGTGCCAGGGTCCCACATGAGCTATCAAAGGGATAGTCACAGTGATGTAGCAAATAATAGCAGAGGAAAGAGGAAGAGTGCCCTGACACAGCATTACAAAAACTCTATTTTTAATGAATAACTGAGACACTTCTTTCTTGGAAGGAAAGATTACCCAGCATAAACCTTGAAAGCAGATAGCAAGTGCTTTTTCACAGCTGTGACCGTGAGCAGTGACTGGAAGACTGCATTTAAACGCACCAGGGAAGGAAATCAGATCTAGAAAAATGTCATGTCTCCACTGGTGCAAATACAATGGTTTGTGCTCACTTAGAGTATTCAACTGAAGGGTTAAGGTTGTGCAGTGCTACAAAGTAGTGCTACAGCACCATTCTGATGCACTTTAAACTCATTCCAAGTAATTGAATTCAACACTATATGCATTACATCCCATGGCTTTCCATCTCTAGTTGGGAAGGCATAAATCTGACATCAGCTTTGGTTTTAGTATCACTCACTGTGACCAAAATCCCTTTGCATGATTCCACTTTACACAAGATATGAGAAGAAAATGAAGTTCTCTGAAGGACATTTTTTCCTGTAGACCTAGATAGAGAAACCAGACTAAATTGCTGTAAACACAGAATACAGAGCTTGACCTGTATGCTGATTAAACTGGGAAGCTTTTTTTTCTTCTGTTCTATGCAGAACATTGCCTTTTCCCTGTCCCTGACCTTTCTAGCTCTTGTCCTGGGAAGTTTTGATCACGATGGCATTCATAGTCTGAGGCTGGTTCTTTTGCTGCATACCAGGATATGGTCCAGGGCTGTCATCCTAGCTCTGATCTTTGCAAAAACTCCCTTAAACTGCTATGGCGAGTATTCATCAACTCCATGACATAACATAGAGGATGCATCAAGTCTCCTTTCCTTTGCAGTGTCCAGTTTGAAAACTTCCTTGGATGTAAACATGTTTCTCCACCAAACCCCACAGTTATTGCAATTTAGCTGCGAGTGTGGGGCTGCAGGGCAAGGCCATGGAGCCAGCTGAGATGTAAATACAGGTAAGGCTATATTGAATGAAGGAATTAGACATGATAATTTATTTTTCTTTATCTCACTTTAATTTCCATTGAGTAAGCTCTGAGTCTCATTTTTCCATTTCTATTTAGTGTTATAATTGTGGTAATGCTGAAGAGGTTCTGAATAAATCAGGGTTCATTTTGAAAGATGCTCTAGAAACAGTGTAACAGCCCAGAGAAAGAAGGTGACTTCACCAGTTTTCCTGTGTTCTTGAGTGTCACAGCAGTCCTATTCGTCCTAAAAAAACTATCATTTATACTACCAGCAGCTAAAAATTAACAGCTACCTATTTTTAGCTGGCGACTCCTTTCACCCTGTGCTCTTACCCTCTCAACCCTGAACTTTTTCCAGTTCATTTTCTGACCAGACTCACTTGTGGGGACCAGTGGGACCCTTTCATCACCTGACATCTAGTGGCAGTGCTGTGCAATAGGGACGAGGTAAAAAAGAAAGCCGAGGATGTCACACCGTGGGAAAATCCTAGCTCTTCATGATCTCATCTCGTGGGATCATTTCATTCTCTGATAACCAACCTACGTTCTTAAATTTGCAATCTTCTTAATGTAATGCTATGCACTTAGTGGTGCAGTGGCAAGTGAGTGTTTCTCACTGAAATAGATGAAACATTTTGCATTTGAACTTACATTGTGCCCTTTTATAATACAGTCTCCCTTTAATTCTGAGTACTAGAAATTTATGGAAAAAGATCTTAAAGACTTATTACAAAGTCCTTGCTGAGCTTATAACTGAGGTAAAAGGTTTGAAATATAAAATGAAGAAAACACTGGCAAAAATTAAAAAGTCAAAGGTTCTTTTAAATGATCCAAATGATGCCTAGTCATTTCCAAACCCAGAAAATTCACAACTCATCACCTGTGCATTCATGTATTCTTTATCCATTTGGGCTCTCCTGAAAAGATATTTTGATTGACAAAAATTGAGTATTTTCCAATATAAATTGTACAATTTGTAATGTATGATATGATGATTAGAAATAATCTAGATGAAGATATAATGATTAGAAAAGTCTGGCAATGCAAACTGAGTTATTAGTTTATTAGCATGAAGACAGTATGGTGTATTTATACTGAAATCTTAGATCTTGTGCTGATTGAGGTTTGATTGAGGATGAAAGAAAACAGTAATTTTGATATTTTCTGTGATATCAAACATTTACGTTTTGATGATTTTAGGTTATTTTCATCAGCTTTCACTAAGGCAAATAGAAATATGGCAAACAAGTCTAAACAACAAATTTATTGCAGTATGTAGATATCTAAGAGATAAGATCTTTATTTCTGCCTTTTGGCAGTATGATCTCTAAGCCTAGGATCATTTTTCCACAAGCATTTTGTTTCACCCTCACTTTAAAGCTTTAAGAACGGAATAATAATGATCAAATTCATCCCAAATTGCAGAGACTTCCTGATGGCTAAACATCTCTAAAGGCTCAGATCCAGTCTGGAGGACACCAGACACTAGGATATAGGTGGATATCATTTACTTAGTTACCTAGAACTTGGCCTTCACAGTGTAACCACATTCTTACAGATATTCTGTGTCTGCAAAAATATCTCACAGTATATTAAGGAATGAAATAAAGACCTCTGTATCTCCCTTTGTATAATTTGCATTTTGTGTAGACCTCTGCCTTTTTATAGCACTGAATCCCAAAATTATGTCCTCCAAGAATCTGTACTCAAAAATAATCTTTGGAAAACCAGATGCAGAGGTAGAAAGGTTTTCAAGGTGGAGGTGAACCTCTGGGAAGAAGAGTCAAGGGGACTACAAGAGGAAGGAACATGATGGGGTCCATTCTCATTTACACATAGATCACTTTGAATGTACTGCTTTGAACACATATTTCTTCAGCCAAGTGCTTGAGGAGTTGCCGTGCTTTGTGTGAAGTTTGCTGGGGCAGTACATTTTTATGGTCTTAATGAGCACAGATGTCCCATTAGGGCTATGACTGCACAAAAGATTTCAAAAGTAGTGTTACTTAAATACATGTTTGAATTTTGGCACGAGCTTGAAGGCTTTGCTGAATCAGCACCCTCTTCTCTAATTAAATCCTGTCCTCTGGCTCACGATGTACACAGGCTGCACTGTGTTCCTGGAAATGAGGAAAGGGTTTATCACACTTAGAAATCAAAAAGACATCTTTACTAGCAGTCGTTCTCCTTCCATACTCTCTATATCTCCATAAACAAACAGTTGTTGACTTGCAGAATTTTGCTTTAGAACACACCTGTACCTGTTTGGTCTTCTCCTGAGATAAGTTCAAACTTTCCTTACTTCCTTACACTAGGTGTATTTATTTTACACTGAAGGCCTAGACTGTTCACTATAATCCTCTTTGCAGTAATATGAAGTGATAAATTCACTGTTGAGGTGCTTGGAAACTTATAATCAAACTTCAAATTGCATCATGATTTAAAGAGTTTATATATTTATTGTGTAGATCACGTCCTCTATAATCTTGGTGAAAATCAAAAACATTAGTTATAAAAGTAATGGTGATAGCATGAAGCACAGATAGCAGTAAATATATGCATATATATTCATATTATATGCATACATACACATTTGAAAAATGCTCTTCATCACTTTTTTAAAACTATATATTTTTTAATCTTTATTCCCAAGTTGTTCTGTTTAATAATGACATTTCCCATATGTTTGTAAGTATTTTTTTTTGAAAATACCTGCATTTTTAAGTATCAATTTTCTGTCCTAACCACTGTAACCTTTTCAGTCTAGGGCAAAACAGCTTTTAGCACTTCCTATAATAGTTGCTGATAATTTAGGGGACTCAGTCCTTCAGAACATAGGTTCTAGTACCCTCTTGGTGCTTTATATTCTCCCTTTGGTGATTTTAAATCACCACCACTACGGCAGAAACACGGCTCGGCTTATTCAGTTTAAATTACCCTATTAATAGATTTAACAAAGTATTTTTCATTTTCAAATCTAAGTGCTTCTCCTCACACATTTTTCTCTCTATACAATACTTTTATGCAAACTTTTATTTAGGAAATCATGTGCCGAGCAACCGCACAACTGAAATCAGGCATCCAAGGAGCTGAGCTGTCAAGAGCCAGCCTGGAGCGGCTGCTGGGGCGGCTGTGAGCGCGGGGTGCCAGCTGTGAGCGCGAGGTGCCAGATGTCACTGCGGAGCGCCAGATGTGAGCGCGGGGTGCCACCTGTGAGCGCTAGGTGGCAGCAGTGACCGCGGGGTGGCCGCCGTAACCCCGGGTGGCATCTTGCGCGTGGTGGCAGTTGTGACTTTCGCGCACCACTGGGTGGCTTCTGTGGCCATGGCGTGCCAGCTGTGACCGCGGGGTCGCAGCTGCGAGCCCTGGGTGACAGTCGTGACCTTGGGAGAACAGCGGTGAACTTCCACTCCCAGACCAGGGGACCCTGAAGCAGGAGCAGTGGGCAGTGCTGGCAGGTCCCTGCGGGCTGTGTCCACGGGAATTGTTGGGCTGTGCTTGGCGAGGTGAAGTTCATATCTAGTGGAAGAAGCAGCATGTTCTTTGGGGGCCCGTGCTAACCTCCTGTATCGGCAGTGAATGCTCCAAAAGTAATCACCATCTTCATCAGTCCAAGCTCAAACAGACAGCCCACAGCCACGACATCCAGAGGCTGTTACCCACCCCAGACACAGACCTAGTCTTTAGGAGCCTATGTTGGATTTTTATTGATACTTTGGAACCTTGTGCCACTCATTGATGTGGAGGTTGTGTGGCCCTTGGTTACATCAGCAGCATTTGTTCCTATCAGACAGAGAAGGTATTTCCACCCCTTCCCTGCTCCTTTAGCCCCTGCAGGCTGCAGAGCCCCACAGAACCTGCACAGACCCACATGCATCCACATGGGGACAGCGTACTTTAGGAACACACAAACACACACGTGGATCTATGGATCTGTGTCCACTAATTTACCTAAAGTTAGCAAGATCAGTGCTTACAGACCATAAAAAGCCTGGGATGCCTGAGGAAAAATCCAACACACATCTCTTATCCCAAGTTGATTTAATCAATGAATGCAGGAAGACCATGAAAAATCCTGATTTACAGCCAGAACCACAGAACCCACATCTCAAACCTCTAGATCCTGTCTGCAAAGTACACGTGCAAGGTACACTCAGTAAGGTCACTGAAATGGCTGTCATTAAAAGTGTTCACCCTGCAAGGCTCTCGGCCTGTGTGTGTAGACCTCAGAAAAGTGCTCTCTCTGTTTTGGCCAGGCCCCTCATCTGCACTGTGCCACTCATCCACAGTTCTTGTTGATGTCCTGTTTCAGCACCTGCAATGTCTGTACTGGACTTCGGTTCTCTGCTTTGAGTATGCCTCTGGCATGCCTGATGGACCAGTGCTCTAAAAAGTTCAAACTTCATAAGCTGTTCAAAGAGAATGTTGGCTATCAGCCCTTAAACACAGCCTTGCATCTTCTTTTCTTATTATCAGGATCTGGAAAATTTGCAGCAAGGGGCATGAAGTTATGAGCAAGTGCAGGGAAGAATGGTGATGTACAGCCAGGTAATAACAAGTTCTTTCTTTATAGGTTAGCTCCCATGCTTGTCTTTCTTCTTCCTTTAAGGTACTAAACCCTTAAGAAAATTTAGTATCAGTTTTCTCAAGGCTTTTGGGTCTGTCATCTGAGAGCACAGGGGAGAATTGCTTACTGGAACGGGTAAGATATGGCTTTTCAGCTCTGCTCTAGCAAGTATTTGATCATACAAAGCTCCTGCTCCAGTCTGTTAGCTGAAACACTCCCGTGCCAGTCTCAGGAGATCAAGTTCCTGTAGGCAAAGAAGTGAGCAGGACTTTTCAGGACAATCTACCGGAAATGCTTGTAGTTTGTGTGCCTCAATAACACATTACATTAGGGTGTATAATTTCCTCGTTTCAGTTCAGTCTCATTCTATTAGGATCTTATAACTAATTTGAAAAACAGCTGTTGAAAAAGATTAATTGGATGAGAAGCAAATGGCCATTTGTCTTAGTGACATGAAACAACTGTAAAGAAAAGTGTGGATTAGCTGTCTCCTAGGTTTTATGTGTCATTTCCGCATTTCCTTGTCTGCCCTCTCAAACTCCTCAACAGTAGGGGGAATAAAATATTATAAAGCTGAATGGAAATCTCCAGTGGAAAGCAAGAAGAATGTTTTACAAACACTGAGAAAATTATTTCAGCTTGACCACATGGGATCCTGTTTTCTGTGTGTCTGTGTGTCCATCTGGTCCCACTGCAACTGGATGTACTGGCCACTTTTTCCAAGCCAAACTGAAATTCCACAGCTCCTACTGGTTTTGTGGAAAATAGTAGTTGGCTGAAGCAAAAAAACCCCCTGTGGATGGGAAGATAGATAATTCATCCCTGAGCTGGGCTGTGGGACCAGTGGCGGGTCACCCCACGAGTAACTACACAGCATTACCCAGCTAGATACCTAAATATAGCAGGGGAAATGCATTATAAGGAGCTAAAGGAGGCAAAAGAGAGGTGGAGAAGTATTGGGAACTCTTTAGGGCTATGGGAGGATATGGTGAGGTGCAAGATATAATCCTATGTTGTCCAGGCTACTGGCAGAGATGCTAGGGTAGGACCACCAGTAAGCACTCTTTTCTGTTCTGACACGCCTATTCTGGTTCCTACTCCTCCAGTGAAATGACAATCAGAGAGGGAAAACTGAGTGACCATCAGAAGTCAAGTCTTTCTGTGTTGGAAATGACTTTTTAAGCATTTTTTGCTAATAAAGGAAAAGCAATACTGATTGCTTTATTTATTTTCACAGGTTGTGAAAATATGTTCATGTTCACAGTACTTGGGAACATGAACCCCACACAGGTTTAACAGAATGCCAGAGCTGCCAGTCATAAAACTTCATGAACTATGTTTCACTGTTGAAGATTAACTTGCCTTAAAAGCAGGGATTTATATGAATTATGAAATAATGTTTCACCTGAGAAAAGAAGGAGCACAGGGTAACTATGATGTTTGCTTATATATCTGAAGACAGTGGAACCTGCCTATCTGTTGCAAAGAACTGAATAATCTCCTCTATGATTAATGTTTCTCAAAGTTAAAATTACAATTATATTACACACCGAGGAGATTGTGTGAAAGAGTAATCTTGCCCCTGAGTATAAACACTTGGATGTAACTTGGCAGCTTCTGTGACTGTGCTGTTAATCTGTGCCTTCTACTATACAGCCATCCATTTAATTGAATGCTGGAGAAGAGTTTACGGAGCCTGAAAATATAGAAATGGGTAAGGAATCGTCTCTGTCCCACCTGCCTCCAGCATGTCCTGCTCTTTTTGTGTGGGATATCACAATCACTCCACAGTGGCAGTGCAAGCAGGTGCCTTCACACAACTTTATCACTGGCTTGTCGTGATAAAAAAACCTGCTGTTGTAACTTGTCAAAAAAGGGAACATTGCAGAGGAGAAATGTCAGATGTCCAATTCTGAAAGATACCCATCAAAGATACTATTAATTCCACCCAGCCTTATCTGTCTGAAAGTTAGCTACTCTGCAGAGATGTTTTCTCTGGAGGCTGAAGACATTGTTTTGCCCCAGCACAGTCTTTGAGTGAGACAAGATGAGATTGAGATGAGATGAGATGAGATGAGATGAGATGAGATGAGATGAGATGAGATGAGATGAGATGAGTAACGCTGTGGAAAATTTCTTCCTCTTCTTTTCAGTACAGGGATCTTCCCTAACTTATATATCTAGACAGAAAGCTAAAACAGTCAGATGAATCTCCCTCAAATGTCTACCATGCCACCCCACTTTAGACTTAAATTTTCTTAGGGATCTAAAGGTGATGGTGTTCACCATGGTTGGACTTGCAGATTAGTGAAACATCACATTTGATCCTTTACTTTGATTTCCTGATGTCAACAAAGCCAGTGGGTTTCTCACAGCAACAGCAGCAACACCATGTTACTGCTGCTGTTTACAGCAAATCAGGTGGGCAAGATTCATGCTGGGGTCATTGCATTGCTGTAAAAAATACACAGCAAAAAGTAGTATTTTACTAAAGTATGCGAGAGGTGTGTAAAACAGACAAATATGTGAGAACTGGGGAACAGCAGGACAAACCAGTACTGAGACCAGGTTCTCAGATATCCCCAGCCATGCACGCAGTATGGCCAACAATTTGGCAGTAAGTTCTGGGCCTGTGTCCAGAATTAAATGTAAAAGAAATACCTGGAGAGAATATGAATGTGACTTTATAGATTTTGTATGATTTTGTGAGGAGTTTGCATGGCAGCATGCAATAAATATCAGATGTATGTAAAGCACATATGTCTGTATGTGTGATTTGTGTCAAAGCAACAATTGTGCTCCTTGACATGTTGAATCGATTCTTGAATAGGGCAGGGCTCGCTTGTGAAGGATGTAACTCACAGCTTCAGAAAAAGTGTACACTGATAAAATGTTAATTGTTATGCTGTAAAGACTGATCAGGGTGATTATTAGGTGAGATCATTTATTTAGACATTGGGACTTCAGGGTGATTTTGGTGGCAAAGTACTGTTGTGATGTGAAAGGGACAATGCTGCAACAGCCAAAGAGGAGCAGCACAAGATGCAGGAAAATGCATCTTCTGCACAATGCAGAAAAGCATATGACTCATGAAAGCCTGTATCTTGAAGATGGAGAGAAAAGAAGCTTGCTCTTTGGAGAGTAAAGAGGAAAAGTAAAAAATTGTATGCTGGAGGGATATAAGCACAGTAACCTGCAGCCTTTCACACCTCAGAAATGTAGAATGCCTTCAAGAGATGAAGCAGAAAACAGGTGTCATCAACCTAAAAGTCTTTATTGCTATAATATTTAAAAAATCCCCAAACCATCTAGAGAACAGAGTAATAAATTATTTTTTACAATTTCCACTTATGGGAAAAATGCTATTTTTGTCTTTGAAAATAGAATTTGACCTGACATGTTAATTTATTAAAGTACCTGAAAAGCATTTATGAAAACTAGTCATGTTGCTTTTTTTTCTAGAGCAGTATACATACAAACAGATTCTGAGATCTCTGGAATGGTATTTATAGTCTTTTGCTAAATGTAAGAAAGTTTAATGTTACTAACAGTTAAACCAGCTATTACTCTTCATTTCCCTGATAACTTTTTTAGCAATAGGGTCAAACTCCCACTGTTTCGATCCATGGAAGAAGTAGAATAATCCTGGAAATGAAAAAGTAAAGGATTATGTTATGGATGAAAGAAACAGCTTCATTCTGACAAATCACCTTTGTATACACAGGAGAGCATCTCTTCATTTCTGTCTTTTGCATGATGCAGCAATAATGACATTCATCATAATTTCAGAACCTAAGATCTTTAGAACTTAGCTGATTTTACTTAAAAGATCATTTCATTTACCTTTCTGTTGAAAAACAGCATCAATCCTCTGACTAATTCCTGGAAATTCATCGACTATCAGTCTAGGATAACCCTTCTCCATGGACTGGCTGTTTTCATCAAACCTAAATCATATGAAGGGAGACAGGAAATTTTCCATAGTTTAGACTTCAGTTCTGCACAGAGTTAAGCAGCTTTTAAAAGGTGTCCACCATCTGCAATTTAGTTGTATTCACTGGAGATGCAAGACAAAGTGGTGTTATTTACTTGTACAAATGGCTGCAGGATGCTGGCCTTTGTCTTTTCTGTGAGGTTGTTACTTGTTTACTGATAAAGGCAGGTACAGCTCCAAAGCAGCATCCTAAGTGAGAAAAATTGAAGGAAGAGCCACATATTTGGCTTCAGGGATGGGATTTAACTCCTCATGATAGCAGTGTGACAGAGAGTGCATGGAAACTGGACAGATTCATTCCTGCTGTAGCACATATTTTTATCATGACTTGTGACTCCTCCTCTCGGATTTTGGTAAGATATTGTACATAGTCCTCTACTAGGAAACAGATTTAGATGGAGGCAAGGAAGCTGGCTTATTTCTAATACAATCAAGTTCCTCCTAATGAACCAGGACAATTTTTATGAGATAGGGCTGCATTAAGGGAGTTGAAAGGAGAACCTAAAATGTTCTTCCAAATTTGAGGAACACTCCCAGGAGGAAAAAAACCAAACAAAAAAACCCAAGCAAACAAAGCCTTTGTTTTACTTCTCCTTGGATACAAGAAATAGTTTTCAGAGGCACGTGAGGCTGAGAAAATTAGTTACTAGGTAAGAAATGCGTGTTGTGGTTTTCTTGCATGCTATTGTCTTGTGATCGAGGCAGTAAAATAACAATGCAAGATATTGTAAATACTCTACGCAAATTAATCAAAACCAAAAAACAGGAAACCACAGGAATCTCAAAATCCAGCTGACACTGTATGTATCACTGAGGAACCCCACAATTAGTCACAATAAAATCTGTGTGGCCCACACTTGCCCCAGTTGCCTGAGGAAGACCTTTGTAACCATTGTCC
This sequence comes from Bombycilla garrulus, assembly GCA_013400315.1. Taxonomy (NCBI): domain Eukaryota; kingdom Metazoa; phylum Chordata; class Aves; order Passeriformes; family Bombycillidae; genus Bombycilla; species Bombycilla garrulus. Next base: position 46,339 of record VXBU01011671.1, read on the forward strand.
TTGCACACAGAAGGAATCTGTCAGCTTCTCAAAGCTGACTTCCTTCCACCTGCCTGCTCTTTGGATATCAGGACTCATTCATGCCAGTTTGGGAATAGGATTTAGAGTGAACATGTCAAAAAGCCAGTACTAACCAGTCAGAGACAGGAAAGGAACACTCACTTTTCTTTTTCTGAAAGGGATAAAATAATCCAGGACTTTTCATAAAGCAGAGAAATCCTGCACATGCCATCACAGGCAGCCTTCTGCTGAGCAGGTTAGCTTTGGTCTTCAATTTTTTGAAACACTTTTGTATTTATTAAAGTTCTCTTGATGCTGGATTTTTTTTCAGCTTCTAGGCATAATGTATCAAAACATGTCCATATATTGAATGCCTATTTCAGGACACCCTTAAGCTCTCAAAAGACAAAGCTATGCTCTTCTTCCCATGCAGGAGTCAAACAAACACTTGTATGAAAAGTAGAATTACTAGAATTACTTAGTTACATACAGTTACCTAAAAGTTCTGCTTTCTCTTTTATCACAAAGTCATCTTAATTTTTATCCAGATTATATTGGAGTTATTCATAGGAAAACATTTATCAGTTCTTCTTACCTCCAGTACTTGTCACCTATGAAAAAATCTGTCTTCCCTGTGTTTTTATTACAAACAGCTGCATCAACCTTCTTGGTACCTTTAGGGAATCCCAGTGTGTTGATACTCTTTGGATAACCAAGCAACACCTGATATCCACTGATAACCCAGAATTTGTTTCCTGTCAAGAGAAATTAAAATATTTCATTTTACCACTCATTTTCAGACAGTAAATTATAAAATGCACTCCTTTATTCTAGGTTGTAGGAAAACTAGAGGAAATATTCTGAGTTTTTATTTTATTTGAAAAATGAATTTTATGCACACATCCTTTCTTCCCACATAATTAAATAAAAAAAAAAATTAAAGAAAATCTTCACCTTTGAAAAGCAAAATCTGATCTTTTGTGTTCTCATATGCAGCTTCAATACCAGGAGTTAGGTTTGGCCAGAAGGAAGAAATTAATTCACGTTCAGCTTCTGAGTTATCAGGATATACCCGCCATAAGTGCCTGATTTAAATATGAAACAGATTTGGTAGTACATAACAAACCGTAGAAACTTCTATAAGTGTAAAAAGAATGTGAATAACATTGTGACTTACAAGCTCTTTCTTGTCAGTGGAGTTACCTGGCTTGATGTGTCAACAGGAAATAACTCCCTGTGCTGAAAAGTGTTCGTTTTTTTATGCTATCTTCATTCTGGCATTTCATTGATACTGACTGATAAATGGAATCAGTTATAAGCAGCTGAATATTTCAGGTTTTTCCTGTACTGTTTAGTAAGAGGGTTATAGGAGCCCAGGTAGGTCTTACTGTAACCTCTTCAGCAGAAGAATTCCCCAGATGATTTTGGGCTTGCAAAGGTGACTGGAGTAGAGATGGGCTAAATTGTATTGTCAAACATACTTATTTCTTAGTTAGTTAGTTACTTAGATTAGTAAAATTAATTAAACACTTAATTAAATGTTCAAGGCCAGGCTGGATGGGGCTCTGAGCAACCTGGTCTAGTGGGAAGTGCTCCTGTTTGGAACTAGATGATCTTCGAGGTACCTTCCAAACCAAACCTTTATGATAGTCTCAGGAAATATTTGCATCATTAAGTCAAGTCACTACTCAGTGACCATCTGTATATTTGGGAATAAGATCTCATTGGTATTGAAGTGTTTTATGGAAATAAATGAAAGGTTTTTTCCGGGGATTCTGTGAAAATATTAATATAGCAAATACCTGCCAAAACTTTTATTTCTGTGAATTGAAATCCATTTGTCTCATTGTAAATCCTATAAACATGTGAACCACAAAAGTATTCAGTTTTTGTATAAATCAAGAACAAATAAACCCCATGCAGACAAATGTCATTATCAGTATTTACCTGCCCTTTAGAAAAATGACTTCTTGTCGGAATGTAGTTATAGCATTGAAAGACATCTGGGAGCCACAGATTTTAGGTGAGGTAGGGGTGGTTGGCCTTTTATCTGGGACATTTGGTGGGGATCCTGAGTGAGACATTTGGGAAAGAATACAGCAAATTGTAGAAATGTTAAGGTTTCTACACCTTGTTTTCTTTTAATATTATGTGAATATGATTACGGTGAAACTTTTTGAGAGAGATTATTTCTCACCCCCTTACCTTTTTTTTTCAGGCCATGAATTTCACTCACCATAAATGGACTGAATGCCACTTATATCATCTGGAGAGAGGGGAAATTCACTGGGGCTGATGTAGGCATAATTGGGGAACATGAGAGCCCTCTGATCGTTAGAATGGGAGAGACCCAAGGCATGGCCAAACTCATGAGCAGCAACAAGGAACAAGTTGAACCCTTAAAAAATGGATAGGGAGAAGAGATCAGTGAAATTTTACTCAGTAAATGGCTGATACGATCAAAGCAGGGCTATTGCTCCATGGCAATTTTCATACAATATATTGAGTTTCACTAGGGAATTAATCTATGTGAGCATTATTTTTGCACAGGACAAGATTCCACTAGAAGGGAGAGACTTTGGACCCTCTTTCTGTTAGCTACTGAAAGTGTGTGTGTGTCATGAATAGATATCTGGGGGTGAGCGTGGGTGCAGCTTTTGGAATGTCCTGGCAGGGTTTCCTGGCTGAGGTAGAACAGATTAGATAGTGAGTCAGATCAAACTAACAGCTCTCCAGGGCAAGGCAGGAGGACACACTCTGTGCTCACTGCAGGTATCACAGTGTCACTCTGTGTGTCACTCTCCCTCCTACAAACCTGAGAAAGAAAGGTGAGATCACGAATAGACAAGGAAAAATAAAAACTTAGCAGAACACTTTACCTTTCTACCATTGGGACTTTAAAGCATATGGTTTCTTTAAAGATTTGTCAAACAAAATACATTTTAAAAATATTACGCTTCTGTTTGGTTATTCCCAGTGAAATATGTTAACACAGTAAATAAATAAAAATGGAATTTCCTTCAACAAGCATTCCTCCAAGTAATATGCCTTTCTGAATTAGGGAAGAACGATCATCTGCCTGCAGACCAAGATCTAGAAATGTCAACAGATTTAATGAAGACCACAAGTCTGTGGCAGAGGAGAGGACTGGTCATCGATTGCCCAAGAAAGTCTGGCTGAAGCCAAGACATTCATTTCTCAAAAAACCAAACAAAATAAAGCCTCATTTTTTCCACACATATTTCCAGTCAGTCTTCCCCTCTCATGAGTCTTTCGAGCACTACAAGTTCTGCAGTGTCTGGCTGTTGGAGCTGTGCTGCTGAGGAACAGAAGAAAAACTAGGGTTGACCCATTCAGTCCCAGTGTGGGGAAAACATTACATTTAATCATGTGACATGTCCAGCCCTTATCCCTCTCTTTTTTTCCCACCACAATAAACCCATATTCTCCTCCTTGTACAGTGGTTTTACAGCACCCTTCTGTTCATTAGCTCCTTGCTCTTCCTGACCTCAGTTCTCTTGTTGCAGCTTTCCACCCCAGAAAGCAGATGAGAAAAGGATCTGAAATACCAGAGGGTAATGTGCCTGTGCACTGATGGAGCTGTCAGAGGCAGCCTGTGCTGTATGGCCAGCCTGGAGCACACACGTCCCAGACAGGCTGAGGTTGGGCACTCAGTGCTCCCCTCTCTGCTGTTTATTGTTGTTTCTACACTGGAATATTTAATGAGGACTCTTCATTATCACTGGTGGTTGTATTGATTTCTAGGTAGTGGAGATGTCCTCTGAGAGCTGCTGCAAAGCACAGGTAGTGCCTAGTGTGCACCGGGGGGGGGGAAAGAGAAAGCTTTTATCAAGGATTGTGAAACTTGGGGCCACCACCATCCCCCAGGTAAGAGTGGCTGTGTCTGTGGCATTGCTACCTGAAAGGGATTGCCCTGAAGGTATTTTTATAGGCCTAAACAAGGACTAGAATAGATCAAGATGAGTTTATGTCTATGTCATTCTAAGTATCCCACATGGAGGACGGCCTGTAATATTCTCAAGCTGCTCCTGCAGTTAATGCAGTGTTTCATCTCAGTCTCGTCCTTCACTTAAATAAAATCAGAATGGAATTTATTCATCTGCATAATACTTTAAAAACCTTTTTTGAACCTACCAGCTGAGCCTGTGGTCCAGTCTTCATCCTCATCAAAGTGCACATCACCACCCAAACCATTGCCAGGTGGAAAGGCATGAGCAAGAACTCCAAGGGCACCATCAAAATAGTGAGGGCAATGTCCATGAACTAAATAATATGAAGTTGATACAACACCAAGCTTAGGTTATGACTTGAAAAATCCATTAATTAATTTTATCGTTGCATGCAGTATAAATATTACCTTTGGTCCCAAAAGCAATCATTATATCTGCTATTCCGTTATGAATGCGAGTGAAAATCAGCGGGGTGACAGCACTCCACACTTTAAATGCCTTCTCAATTGCTTTATCCACATCCTCCTTGCTCATATCTGGTGTGTAGTTCACAATTCTACAATTATGAGAATTCAAGTAAAATATTTAGCATTTGCAGAAAAAAAAAAGTCCCTAATATGGTTAAGATGAAGAGAAAATATAAGAAACAATGTAACATGTAAACAAATAATTTCCAGGTTTCATCTTGGGCTGAGTGAGTTTGATATGTGAAAACTAAGTGTGTTTGAGTATGTGATAACTGTCCATTAGGGCTTTTTTCATAATAACAGTTGTGTACTCATTATCAGTTTTTTCTTAAAATGGGCCTTAGCCAAGAAGTTGTCACTTGAGCATGAGGAAAATAACCTCCTCAGGTTTCTCTGACTACTAACTACCCTGTTGTCTCAACAAATTTTAAAGATAATGAAACTTGCAGGATGCAAATGATGTTTCTATTTCGGTTACAGAATATTTGTCAGGAGTGATATATGACAGGCAAAATACTATGGCTGAACCAGTAAATGTAAAATACCCAGCTTGATTTTCAGAAATTCCTCTCAGGAGCATGCATAGCTAACAGCTGTGGAGAAAGAAACATATTTGTATTCCCAACAGGAAACAATTGCTATAGAAGTTATATTTAAATATTACAATTTTGGATACCCACAAACTCAAAAATTAATTACTGAAATACTACCTGTATGTCAGTTTGTTTTTTTTCCATCCAGGCAGAGTGAAGCCATAGAGACCCACATCGGGAACTCCACATCTGGGTTTCTTCATCATTTCCAGTGTCTCATTATCCAGCTTTCCAGTCACTTTCAAACCAAAAAATTTTTGCATTTTCTGAAGTTTTTCAGCTGCGGATTCAGCATTTATTTTCCATCCAAGTGGATTTGGGTCTGGCTCAACAGCATAGAATTTATTCAAATAGTTCTAGTGGAAGAAAAGTGACACGTTTCACATTTTTATCTGTTTCTTGAACAAATAAATACCTTAGGATTGATGTTGTTTGTGTAGGCTGCTGGCAAAACCTTCTGCCTGTGATTTTGGAGCACAACAGATGTTTTCCTGAGGATCATAGCTAAACAGAAACAGACAACACGGTCCTGACTTTTATTTACTTGACATGTCCAGTTTGTACAGATTTACCCTACTTTAGTAAAATCTGGGCAACAGAGTTCTATGCAATAGCATTGTCTCAGAAATGCAGCAAGCTGCTGTGCAACTAGAACACAAAGAATAGGTCTAAAAAAGAGGGCTCAATAGATCCCAGACATGGAGACATGCACTTACCTGTACAAACTTTGCATCTTCTTCATTGTCTTTCTCTGGGTGGATGGGAAGAGTGCTAGAAATAGCCACACATGTTACAAGCCAAAGTGAAAGAGCCTTCATTTTCACTCTCATCCCTGTCCTAGCAGGAGAGCTGTCTGCTTTCTGTTCCATGTGCCTCCTTTCTCAAGTCCCAGTTTGTATGGTTATGGGGTGTTTTGGACAGTCAGCTGCAGACTGATTCAGAGCTCATCATGCTCTGATTCCCTCCACACAAGCTATAGCACTGTGCAGACTGACACAATAAAACTTAATTGAACCCATCCGATTTCACAGTCATCTGAAGTCAGTTGGAATTTGAATATGTCTAAGCTGCTCGGCTGTGCTTTCAAAACTGGCATTCAGTTTTAGTTATTTTACACCGACTTTGACAAACCTGAGCAATTTCATGCCAGATTAAGTGGTGGATAAATGCAAAACCTTGTAAATTGTTCCAACCCATCTGTGTGAAATGGGATTACCAAATGTAGGGGTACTCCATGTTCTCAGCCTAGAAAATGAGAATTATGCATGAGGTATGAATCCCATAAAATACAAAACAGAACAACTCCCAAAACTTTGGGAGAAATTACTAAAAATGGAATATTGTATTTTCAAATTTATTTATAAAGTGAGACAGAATGTTGTGGAAAATGGATGAAAATGCCAACCCTCTATCCACCTCTTTCTGGCAACTTTTTGAAACAGTGTCTTTCCTTAAAAATATTCTGGTAGAATCCAAGATATACATAAATGAGATTGATTTAACTTTATAAACTGAGCCTAAAGAGAGTGAATAATCTTATATCTTTGTCTGCATCTATCTATCTATCTATCTATCTATCTATCTATCTATCTATCTATCTGCCATTTAATCACTAAAGGTTTTTTAAGTTTAACCACATTAGCCACAGGGGACGTGATTATTACTTCTCTTAAGTAATTCAGAATAAGGGAAGTTTCAAGAGTCACACAGGGTGTGACAAATTATGGGATTTCACCCTGTTCCAGCCAAGCACCTTCCTCTTCCACTGGCAGCAAAGGGAGATGAAGGTGTTCAGCACTTCAGAGGAGGTCTCACAGCAGGTACTCAACTTCTACAAAACTGTTGAAAGAAATGCCTTCATGTTGGACCGTGGCTTTTTCAGGAAATCCATGCTTCCAATTTTTTGGCTTTTTTGCTGTCCCTTCTAGCCAACTTTCCTCCAGCTGGAGGCATTAATGATGATTTTTTTTCATCCCAATAACCTCCTTGTTAAACTTGTTAAAGGCATTTCTCAGCAACTTAAAAAAAAAATTAAAAGAAAAAAAAGAAAAAACCCTGCTCTTGATTATTGTCATTGCATTGTATGGGTCCCATTCAGTTCTGTATGTATTTGACCATATTGATTAGATTTTTGTTGAGATAATGCACATTTAGACAGCTACCTAACAGACACCCATATCGTGAGCAATTAAGAATTTTGAGGTACTGCTGGTATAGTGGTAAGATTATGACCATGTTGCAGCACTATTTTTTGCTCCTGGGATGCTCCATGTAACATCACCAGTACTACTGATGTGATGAGGATAGGCAGTGAACTTTCTGAGTTAAAACAGGGGTCACATTGCTGCTGACTTCTAAGAGGAGAAAACAAGTCATGAGGTAGTTCAACATCCACCAGCTCTAATAAATGTCAGAGATTAGCATTAGGAAATCAGAAGCTGCTTTTACAGCTTCTTCTTTTCCCAGGCCACAAGGCCAGCTATAGACATGTTTGTGAAATATCACTTTTGTGAACTTTTTTCAGGTCTCTCTCCCTTGGGCACTGGGAACTGGCTGCCGTGTTGTGTAGATGGCCATGTTGCAAAACCCTGGTAGTGTTTTCTGTGATGTAGATCTCCATCATTTGTCACTCAAATGTCCTCTGAGCAAACACTAATATTAGCTGAAACTAAAAATGTAGTTCAAGTTGGAGGTTTCAACATCTCTAGATTGAAGACGACATTGTAGAGGTCAGATGATGGTATTTTGAGATGGTTGGTTGAAGCACTCTCCAGAGATATGTATTTCTCTGTTTTCTGTAGAAGAAAGCTTAATTAAAGTTAGATGCAGCTGATCTTAACCTAGCTGCTCTTGTTGTCTCTATCCTTCACTGCCACATGGCAGACAGCTGTGGGGATCTGATAGCCCAGCCGCAGTGGGAAGCAAGAAAGCCATTTCTCCCAGTTCATATAAAATCTGCCCCTAGTTCCTGATCTTTCTATAAAATTAAATCCATATCAGCTGAAACATGTTTTCTGAAAATGTATTCTAGTGACATGAGAAAACATGTTTGGTGCAAAAGCCCCAAGCAACACATTTTGTGGCATGTGCGTGAATATAATCAGACTGTAGCACTGTGGTCATTCCTTTTATTTTTGAAGCATTTGAGACAAACAAGTATATCCACTTAAAAGCATCAGAGAGATCTCTAAGAAGAAAGCCACACTGGTGGCTGTGTTCCAGAACCTAGAGGGGACATGTGGTTTCTAGACCAGTAGCTGGAAGCCAGCTGGAAACCTTTAGGCATTTTAATGGCACTAGAGAACTGTTCAGGCAGAAGAGTTGTGCCACTGCTCTTCAGGCTCAATCCTTCCACAGAGCCAATGAAATTGAATTGTTACTCAGCTTTAGGGAAAAACACGGGGCAAAGGCAAATGCTCTGTGTGCTGTCTTTGACTCTTGTTGGACTTCTAGCAGACTGCAGCGTATGAGGGCAGGACTCAGCCATGCCAGCACAGGTCCCTAGAGACAGCGTAGTCTCTGTGGGCCTTTGGGAAGTGATGGGCTCCCAGGAGTCCTGTTTCATACCTGCATGGGTTACTAGGAGACCTTACAGGACTCCAAATGTGGTAAACACATTTAGGGAATAAAATTCATGGCTGGGCAAATCTGTTTCACAAATGTGGGCTACAATCACACACCACACCTTTAGCAAGACCCTGGGGAAGGGTACAGTACTTTAACATAGTACAGTAATTAGCAAATAGAGGTAAACTTATTAAAAGGGAAAAAGAAAATGACAGGCAATTTTATGGAAAAAACACCCCAATTCCTAGTTACTGAGAGCCTGCTTTGTGCCTGAAGGAGGACAAGAGAGGCCAGCAGATGTGTCCTCCTTTTCATGGTGTGGCTGGGATGGAGCAATCGCTGCGCTCCGGCAGGCAGAGGAAATTTCTCTTACATAAGTACGGGGCAGATTTCTCACAAAGGAATCATTTCATTTTGAGCTCTCCTCTTCCTGCTCAAGGGAAATCCACAAAGTGAGTTTCAAAACTGTGTCTGGTAACTAAAAACTGGACAGGATGAGAAGAGGCACAGACTAAAAATATTACATTAAAAACTTCATCCTATTTTTGACTTGTTCATCTTCCATGGTCTGTAAATACCCTTTATCTCTCTTTCCTCTAAAACATAACCACCTCCTTACTACTCATCTCCCATTAAACATTTTCCCAGCCTCATGAGTACTCACCACTATTTGCTTCTAGAGAGGGACTAGCATTCTGCTCTAAATCTTAGAAGCTCTTTTGACACCACCTTGAGATCCTGTGCTTTTATTTCGTATGTGCAAGGAACATATGCCTCTAGTTTTTATTTTATAATATAAATTGTTCTAGTAAGAATTATTATCTTTGCTTGTAAATCTTGCATTATACTTGTAGACCATTTCTGCTAAAAAAGCAGAACACAACACAATCAATTTAGATTTATATATTTCTAAAACAATTTTTGGTTTAATTGTCATTTAGTAGCCCTGGCTTATACCATTTTATAATAAAATATGATTCAATAGCATTGCTACTGAGGTTTGATATTAAAAACTAGTACCTATAACCTTGTGAGAACAGGATTCACATAAATGAACTTCTTCATTAAAGTCTTTGATTTGCTGCAATTTATTTTTATTATTTTGTAATGTTTTCTTAGGTTTTATAAAGCATAAGATCAAATTAATTTTCAATTACACAATTTCTTTTCTTTGAATAGTATTAAGATTGATCTATACTGAATGTAATAAAAACAACTACCAAGTCTATTCTTTATTTATGAAGAAGAAAATGCAATAGCCTTCTAATACAGAGAGATAAGCAATGAAAAAAATGAAACAGATATGTTTTTATGAGACTACACATGATTTTCTTGAACTATACTAAATTTTATTACACTAGCATTAAACCTTCCACTGAAGCCTGTTGAATTATACAGATATAAAATATAATAGATTTTTTCTGATCATATGGCTTCAAATGTTATCAGCTGTGATACAAAGAAAGAAAAGAAAGTTAATAACCCTTCAAGAACCATTTTAATTGAGGGCTTTTGCAGAAAATGTGGATAAGCTGGAAATCGAGCGGTCCTTTTCAATAATCATTGTATCAGAAGTATTTTTAGCCAAGGATTTTCATCTTTTAAGCAAATTCTTGATTCTCTAACCCAGTGGAATTAGGTGGGATTTAGTAACTACTGGAGGAGTAAGAGAGTAGGAAGAGCCTTGATTAAAGACGTTTATTCGTTCCTTATATGATGTGGCTACCTTTGAGAGCAAGTGGCTTATTTATTATCTCCGGGGTCCTTTCTACTCTACATTTCTGTATTTCTGGACTTGAAACCAGTTCCTAAACCCAAAACTATAAGAATATCCCTTCTCCCCTGCCCCTCTGCCCTCAGCCCACAGCTGTAAAACATATATCCTGTCCATAAGCGGAAGTAGGGGAAAGAGGAACAGAAAGTGGAAGTAGATCTGTACACTGATGATAATAAGCCCCAACTAATTAACCATCAGATTTTCACCAGGGTTTGTGAGGAGTGGGGGATTCAGAGACATGTGTGTCCTCCTTTCTCTGTCTTTGTGAAAAAACCTGACATTTCCTGCCAGAATGCAGTTTTTAGTTTTTGAAAGCTAGACTTGGCTCTTGAGCATCAGAGTAAAAAAGACATCAACAACAACATTATATAAGAAACATAATTTATTAGGAAAAATGACTGTAACAGGAGAGGTTGCGATAAATTATATAAATTTATTTGGCTTAAAATAAATAATTATTAAGACTTTATTGTCAAAAAATTTGATCAGAAATCCATTTTGACCTAAGAATCATGAAATGCTGAAAAATGCAGCAGATAAAAACATACAGTGTGCACATGAAAAAACATTGCAATTAACAATTAAACCAGCTGGTGCTCTTCATTTGTTGAACAATCCGTTTGGCACGAGGATCAAACTGGAACTGAGTTGTTCCATGGAAGAAATACACATAGCCTAGAAGTAAAATTTAATCCAATTAAATCATAAATATAAATTATATTTCATAGGTAACATTTTTCAGTGTTTTGGAAAAAAAATCCCCATTATAGACAGTCTATGTACATCTGATATTTTAAATTTCCTTTTCATTAAGGTTAATAACAGCTTTTTTTTAAAAAATAATTCTATCTATAGAAGCCCAAATATTCACACAAACACAGGTTAAAGGTAAGTTTCACTCACCATCTTTCTGGAAAGCAGCATCAACTCTGCCAATTTTTCCAAAGTCGGAGACTATTTTCCTGGGGTACCCATGATCCATGGATTTTTTCTTTTCATCATATCTTAGAAGAAGAAATGTCATTGCAATTTATGAGGAAGTGGACAATATTTTGAAAGTCAAAAGCAAATCCTTACATGCAACTCTAGTGTTACTAAGAAGTCTCATAGAGATTAACTTAAGTAGCTTTTTGATTCTTAAGTTTCTCTTAGCGATTTCTCTGAGATTTTAAAATCTTACCTACGGTAAAGTTTGTCACAATGTTCCCAGAGACCCGGGCAACACAGCTCAGAAATTTATTTATGCATTTCTGGACTAGCAGAGCCTTGGCCATCACTTGCATGTACAATGAATTTCTATTTCAAGGCACTGGATATCCAGTTCAACATAAAAACAAAACAAAACTTCAGAGAAGACAGTAGCACAGTCCTGAACCGTAGTTTAATTAGTGTCAATGATGAACTTAAACAAATTTGCTCTCTGAAATTTGTCATGAGCTTCAATTAGAAATACAAGCAATTTTAAAGTTAGAGAATGTCTATAATTGCTTCATAGAGGAATTAAATTACAACACCTTGCATTGATAACTCATTTTGTCTGAAAAGTGAATTAAAAGTGGACACTACCACAGCATAAAAGTAGCACAAAAAAAGTAGCACTTTTGTGGAGAAAAAGTGAGTAACCTACTAGAAATTGACTCTTTTTTATTGTGTAGTTTTCATCCAGGTGGAAGAATTTATAATCCTGCTACAGGATGTTTGGGAAAAAAAATCCTGATGAAAAGGTGATGTTTTCTACCAAATGCCTAGGTTTTTTTTAACTCCAAAGAAACCCATTTAAATTTCTGGAACATGCCTGGTTTAAACATCAATCCACTCAAACTGTATAGTAATACATCAGTCCCCAGGGAAATGAAAACAAGTCTTCTGGTAAATGAACATTAAATCTTACCTCCAGTATCTGTCAGCTACAAAGAAGTATGTCTTTCCTGTGGTTTCATCATTGTAAGCTGCATTAACTCTTTTAACAGTCTTTGGGAACCCAAAGCGATAGATTGGTTTGGGATAGCCAGGTAGAACGTCATATCCCCTGATGACCCAAAATTTATCCTCTGAAAAATATGAGCAAGTCTCATTTGTTTTTTGCTATTTATAAAAAGCATTTACTTGTGCTTTAGGTGTCTGAAAGACAATCTGTCTAGATGTCAGTATTATTCTTTTTTAAGTTTACTACTTTAGAGAATTTTTCTAGTTCTTACACTGGGACTAATGAAGACAGGGGAAATGGCTTTTCTTTTTATGAATAAAACATCAGAATGATGAGGTGTGTTGGATAGAACTTTTCCCAGAATTTTTAGAAATTAATGTAAGATATTTTTCTGGATAACAACTTGGAGATGGCTGGAGGTTGATGAGTTGAACCTTTGGCCTTGGATTGGGATATTGAATTTGTTAAATTCCTGTAATATGCAATTTGATTATACCACCACATAATATTTTGAAAACTCGGCAATGTACATCAAATTAAACCATTAAGGAAAGAACATGTTTAATCAAAATGCTTTGGTAATTTTAGATGTAATTAACATATTTATATCTGGTAATAGATCAAGTACTGTAGTACGTGCATAATGAATTTGAGATATTTAAAGGATATTTGAGACCTTGAAAAAGGACTGATTGTTAGTTCAGTGAACAATTTTCCTTTCACAGTACAATTTTCCACTCTAATATTTTTGCATTTTGTTTCAAAATATAACAAATACTATTAAGCATATCAGTAACTGTAGCATAAAATGCCTGTATTTGTCAATTGAATTTAGTCAAATTTACTTCTGTACAAAGTGAAGTGCTGTTACCTGAAGAGAACTAGACCTGAAGAAGGGTATCTGTTTTCAAAACTTCTTTTTTTCAGGGTAATAACATATAACAGAGGGGGAAATTTTTCTAGATTATGACCTCTGGAGATCTGCTTCAGCAATATGATCCTCAGGTAATTATAATTATTTCCAGAATTGTAAGATTATCTGTTCTACTTTCTTAAAAACACTTTAATTTCTCTAACAGCATAGTTTGTAAGAAACAGGAAGTAACAGGTCAGAAAAAACAGAGTCCCTCTGATTCAATTACCTTTAAAAATTATAATTTCATCTGTCTCAATGTTTTCATAAGCAGCTTGAATTCCTGATGGTAACCTTGGCCAGAACAGTGAGATAAAATTGAGCTCTGTCTCTGCCCTTGCAGGATGCTTGCGCAGCATGTATCTGTTTTAAACAAACAAAACAAAATTTAAGTCAAAATACTTGCACCACTAATTCCTTTCCTTCCTTACCAAAAAATAAATTATTACTAAACCAGCACACACTCCTATCAAAAATTCAAAATAATTATTATAGCTCCTGGAGTAAACAGAGGGGAGATATGAATACCCCTGTCCACCGAATGTAAAAGAGAACTAGAGCAAAGATATTAGTAATTTTAGCACCTCAATTATGTGCTAAAAAATAAACAAATTGAATATAAGACCTACTTCTCTTTAGGGCAATAAGGTTCAGACATCCTTCTCCCTGGCAGTGCTTTCTCTTCTGTCCCTGCTCTTGTACTGAAGATGAGTGTGGGACTCATAGAGACATTGCTAACAGATAGATGAGCGCTCTTGCTTTGCTGTTTATTTGAATCAGTTTCAGAGATAAGTGTGTCACAGTGATGGGCACAGTGATAGAATAGTTGGAAAACAAACTAAAATCTTCTGTCACCTTCCCTGCTCTTGTCAAATAGAGCTCTTCAGAATAATGATCTGAGAATGATCTAGTGCTTCTCTTTGTATTGCATTCCAAAAGGACAGTTTTCCCTCATGGATTTTTTTAAACTACTGAATGTTTTAAAGAAATAATATATAATCTTATTGTTGTTACCTGCCCTTGAAGAAGAATATTTCTCCACGTAGGGTAGTAATAGAATCAAAGGTCAAATTTGGGTCACAAGCTTCTGGAGTTACGGGTCCTGTTGGCTGCACAGCAGTATTAGACTGTCCTGGAGGATGAATATTTATCATTTAAAGTGGAGAAATATAAGGAGAGTGTTCAGAAGTGTTGTGGTCTTGTGCCCAGTCTGGGACGTTAATTGTGGTGGTCTTCCTGCCCAGCCTGGGACGCCACAAATGCTGGGATCTCCTTAACCCCAGGAGACCCCGCAATATGTAGNATAATCTTAGTGTTGTTACCTGCCCTTGAAGAAGAATATTTCTCCACGTAGCGTAGTAATAGAATCAAATGTCAAATTTGGGTCACAAGCTTCTGGAGTTACGGGTCCTGTTGGCTGCACAGCAGTATTAGACTGTCCTGGAGGATGAATATTTATCATTTAAAGTGGAGAAATATAAGGAGAGTGTTCAGAAGGTCACTGAGGACCCAGAAAACACGTTTTATATGGAATGAAAAAGAATATAATTTTAAAGTAAGAGTCTGTCATTAAATGTGGAATTCTAATGTTGATAAAACCAGTTGTGTTTTTCTTTTCAAAAATATATTTTTGTGGAATTGAACTTCAGCTGAAATTAACTTCCAGGAATTTTCTCTCTTTTGTTATCCTTTTCACAGAAATGGATAAACTTCTAATTATTTTGGAACATTGAATACCTTCATTTTACCATTTTCCAGCCTCCCAAATAGAAATATTAAATAAATATATTATTTCTTACCATAAATGGCCTGAATTCCATCAATGTCATCCTGAGGAAGACGGAATTCATTGGGGTCGGTGTAGGAGTAAGTTGGATACATCAGTGCTCCAGGATCATTTGAATGGGACAGACCCAGTGAATGGCCAAGCTCGTGGGCAAGAACAATGAACAAATTGTAGCCTGTAGGATAAAAAACATATGAAACAGCATAAAATCTGTTTCAACGCTCAGCACAATTGACTAAAGGGGAAACTAGTATACAGTAGAGGTACAAGACAGACTGTAGCTAATTGTATCAGCATAACAACACAAAAACATTGTTCCAGAACAGCTGTATGAGTATGTAAAGAATGTCTGGCCTTAATTGTGTTCTCATTGTCATTTCTCTAGTGTCCATCCGTCTTAAAAACGAGATTTTTCTCCTGCTTTCACATAAACTGCTCACATCAAGGATCATGTCCATGATGAGGGATTGTTGGCAGTAATCCAACAGAAAAAAGAACTTCAAAACAAACAGTGAGATTACGGTTTCGGTGATACTTGGAACCCCTAGTTAGCACCAAACTTTGCAGTGCTAGGTTAAGAAAAAGAACTAATTTGCCTTCAGAATTCTACTAACAGATTTCCCTGTATCCAAGTTTTTGCTTTCCTCTGAACAAAAAAGTATTTTAAAGTGTTGACCTTAAAATCATCATAAACCCTTATGTTGTTAATATTTATATGACATTATAAATGTCACTATAATCTAAAAGAATCTATTTTCTGCAAGTTCATTCCTAAAAAATGGCAGTAAATCCAACAACAAAGAAAGGGCAAGCAATTATAAATTAAAAGCTCTGTCTCTTTTGCTCACTTTTCTGCCAGTAGCCAGGCTCATGAAATAGCAAACATCACATGAGATAAGAATATGTGAGGTTAAAACCACATAGATTCAGCTACAAAAGCTTACCTCTTCCATCTTTTGTCCAAGCTTCCTCCTCATCCATATGCACATCTCCACCAATACCTTCACCAGGCTGGAATGCATGAGCCAGCTGTCCATTGGGACCATCAAAAGGAGAATTGTCACGGTGGTCTAAAATGAAGAGGTAAAACAATTAGTTAAAATCCTAAATTACTTCTATAACTTCAGATTGGTATTTAATATCCTGTATTATCATTGTTACCTCTATAAGCAAAGGAGATCATTATATCTGCTTCTTTGCCCTCAACCTTTTGGAATGTCAATGGTGTCACGTTGCTCCAGACACTGAGAGCTTTTCTGACTGCTTCATCTACATCAGCTCGTCTCATCTTTGGGGTGTAATTCAAAATCCTTCAAAGAAAACCCAACACATAATATCTAGTTTAGAAAAGAGTTGAAGTTCCAGCATTTCAGCTGAAATATAATTACTCGTGAAAAAAATAAAAAATCTTAGGTGTATCTTTCATGAATGAAAATTACTAAAGGTTTTGTTTTAGATACTGCCTTCTAAAGTATCTGTCTTCTTCCAGAAATCACTAAATCACTCCATATGTCCATGTATGGTGTAATATGATTCCTTCAAACCCCCCACCCTGAAGTCACTGTGCTAGATTTATACTTTTTTGAAACAGATTAGGAAAGATTACCTGTATGTCAGGTCATTTCTTTTCCATTTGGGATTCCCTGGTGTGAACACATATTGCTCTACATCAGGTACACCACACCTGGGTTTTTTCATCACCTCCAATGTGTCAAGATCAGGTTTTCCAGTCACTTCTAGTCCAAAGAATGACTGCATTTCCTTGAGCTTTGCAGTAAGGGGGTTTTCACCACTGATTCTTAAATGGGGATGGAGATTCTTTTCAAGGTCATAGAAATTCTGTAGATAACTCTGAATCAGAGTTAAAAAAAAAAAAGAGCATTGTGACTTATCAGTACTGTCTTTGGTCACACTTAAAATTTTCTAAGTAATCTTGAACTATACCCATGTTGGTGTGCCCTGTATTTACCAGGTCCAAAAATAACGTCTTTTCTTCAGTACAGTTTTCCTATGGTTTTCTGGATTTGTTGTTTCACCGATGAAATACATCAATAAATGTCTTGAAAATCTAATATCTACTGTTAATAATTAATTTGACATTATTTACTGTGCTCAATTATTCTTAACAACAAAACTTACAAGGAAGCTTATAACTGGTCTCATCCAAGGAAATTGAGGCTGGCAGTGAGACTCCACACAGCCAGGACTCCCACTGAAGCAGCTGACTACTGCTAGAGAGTCAGATTTGGCAAATCATGCCTTTTATTTTTTAGCTACAGAAAATGATACTAGAAACTCAGGCCTTCCCACTGAACTTCAAGAATTTTGTCTACAACAAACTATGTTGTGTCTATGTGAGTTCCCTTTTTCCAAAATATTCTACAAGAGATACCTTCAGCCAAGACATGGAACAACATGCCTGCTTCAAGCAAGTTTCCTTCCTTATAATATTAAGACCAGTCATATCACAAGTTTCAAAGCACAAACTGAAATTTAAATTGCTGCTGAGTTTGACTGCTGCTGCTGGAACTCATGTCTCAGTAGTTTTGTTATTACTTACTGACAACACCAAAAGTGAAGTATACAATATTAAGATGACTTCTGGGTAAATAAGTTCCACATTATTTCCACACATTTTCTAGGCTGATAGGAAAAACTTCCTCTTAAAACTTCTGCAAATGGCACATCCTTAGTTTCCACCTATATTCTGTGAATTGCAATTATGGTTATCTCTCAGAATAACTTATGTTTCCCTTACATAAGCACTGAAAAAAATACTTACCTCTACAAGCTGTAGGGTTTTTCCTCCATCTTCTGCTTCTGGAGCCACAGGAAACGCGGAGGAGACGGCCACATATAGCGACAGGAGAATTGCAAAGGTCTTCATCCTCATCTTAAGGTTGTCTGCCTCAGTTTTGCCCTTGAGCTACTGAGCACACTTCTCAGCTGTGTTTATATAGCTGATAGTAAACCAGTGACAGCCTGACTCATGCTGTATAATATCCTCTGATTAGTAAAAATGATGCATAGCAGTTTCATCATCAGGTAGTGACGAAAGGTGTTTAAATAATATTACTACCCTTATTTTGCCCAAGTCTTCTGCTTTGGGCAATTTTATAGCATGTTTAAAAAATAAGGAAATGTTTTTCAGGTAAAATGTGGAGCTACATTTCATATGTTTTTTTTAATCATTAATTTAGACTATTTATAACACAAGGATTTGACAAACTGGAGAAATAATGAGAAATAACATTTAAGAGGAATGTAATATATTTTATGATAATCAAATTATGCTACATATGCTACATATGACAATCTTAAGCAGACTATATAATATTATGTAAAAATATGTAACAAGATACAAATGACAGTACAAAGAACCAATCTTATTTAGAAATAACCAGCAGCATAAATCCAGGAGTGCTGTCATCTAACAGTTATCTAACAGTTCTATCTAAAGCAGTCTTATGATGTTAGCAGAAGTGAGAGCTAAAATGATTCAATGTTTTTTTACCAATATTAACAATTTTGGTCATGCTACTGGAATCTGGGTTCCCGTTTGTACGGTAAGTAGCATTTCTACTCCTGCCAGCATGGATATGGTCTCTGCTGCAATGGTGTGTTTCGGTTCAGGCAGAGTGAGAGGATGAGAGGAAAAGACACCATAAAAGACAACAGGAATTCTCATCAGTGTGGAAAAAGAAGATTTAAGTAACCATTTTTTACCCTGTGTTCATGGTTTCATTGAAGGAAGAGTGAGAGGAACCATGATAAAAGCTGCTAAATATAAGGAAGAATTTAAAAAAATTTAGCAGCCTCCAGTCTCCAAGATCCTAGTGTGGTCTTAAATAACAGTGATTAAGTTTAGACATGAGGTTTGGGATTCAACTGTCTGAGCATTAGTGTTATTTGAAATTCTCTATGGAATCACACATGATCTCCAGTTGCCCTGGAAGGATTCAGCTCCTGTGCCATGGCAGCCAGACCTGGGTGGGTGTCTGAAGCATGGGCAAATGAGTGATGAGGTGGAATCTGTTTTAAGAGTTTTGTTGTGTAGATATCGATAAGTTATTTAGGTCTCCAAATTCCCAATTCATTTTGGACAATGAATTCTAGAGAGTGATTCAAATGACCACGACACAGACTTCTAGATGAAATGATTTACTCGTCATACTATGTTGAATGTATTGGCCAGGTCCCTAACAGTGATAGGAGAAGTTTAAATATCCTGGACAGCTTAGACTCCTGAACTGAGAAAAACAGTTCTAATGGCAAACATCAGATTAACTGGCCCGAAGGGGATGTGAGTTTGCTAACTCTGCAGGCTGTCAGGTACAGGCTGGATGTCTTTCAGGATAGTCTTGACGCTTCTGTCCTTATTGCAGGTAAAGACCCTCCTTGTAAACCTTAAAAGATAAACAGTAAATGTTACTGTGAGAGTGAGAAATACAAATAAATGTCATTATTTTAATTATGCTGGGAAATTCTCCCCTTATTTTCCGAGCTATCATGAAAAATAACCTATTTAATATGAGATGTTACGCTCATTGTAGTGTATCACCCCCTAATTACGTCCAGGTTCAGCAGAGCTTACACTACTCCTGGGAAAAGTAAATTACCTTATACCTTCCAATGTGAGTCACATAGCTTGCCTGGAGTGCTTGATTGAACTAATACAGGACACATCAAAAGCAAAAAGCAGAAGCTGGGATTTGAAATTACTAGGGAAAGAATTCCTCAAAGGGTACAGCTGTTATAGACTAAAAAAATTCAACTTCATGGTTCATAGTCCAAGGAGAGTTAATTACTGGTTATTCTTACTCCATCTTGATTCAGACATGTACAAAAAGAATTTTGTGTATTGGATACTTCTCCAAAGACTTGGCTACAAATCAAAGGATTTTGGGATTTGTAAAATGCTGCTTAATTTCTCTAACTCTGTTTCTAAACTTGTCTTATGATCCTGTAAATTTTTTCTCCTTCCTGTGTTCCTTTAGGATGGTTAATACAGTTCCTGAGTCAGTATCTTCACTTCTTGTTTTTTTTCCAGAAGAAGTAGTTGACTTCTTATTTCTTCTATATTTTTTCCCCTTTTATTTTCTGAAGGCATCACAGACATGTTTAAACACATACACGCAAAGAAGAGAAGCATATTAATCAGATGCATCTGGTGGCTGAGACAGCAGCAAAAGGAAATCCTGTTCTGTGGCTTTCACAAAGAGTTTCTTCTGCCTTGCAGATTTTTGTGCAGGGTCTATGGCCATATTACAATGTGATCAAGAGGATACTGAGTTGGGCAGAGGGTCAGAGTGGACTCCTGGCATTTTTCTATGACACTTTAAATAAATTACTTTCCAAGGCAGCCAATGGAAGGACTAGAAAATCCTGGACTACTGCACTAGCTGTGCATTTGAGGAGTGAAAAACTTTAGAAAGCCTCAGGAAGAGGAAACAGACATGGTAGTGTCCCCCTGTCTTGGGAATCCCCATGGCGTTGGGCTACGAAGTCATGTCCCATTTCACCATCTGTATTGACTTCCTATTGCGTGTGCTTTGGCACAGCTCCCTTGAGCCCACACTCAAGGGAAGGACAAGTTTCAGTCATTTGCTTTCCTGTGGTGTGGCAGCTAGCATAACACCACCTCCTCCTTCTCAAGCACTTGCCTTCAGAAAAAGGCTCAAATCCCAACAGAAGACATGAACATGCCAAAGTGAAACTGAGACCTCCTCAGAGGAGGAGGTCTCATGAGAGCTGTTATTGAATGCCAACTGCACAGTTCCTGCATGGTTCCTCATTTTTCCTGTGGGACCGTTGTGTTGCACCTGCATTTGACTTGCACTGTCCTGACCTGTCACTAAACCCCATTTCCAGTTATTTTCCTACGCGAGTGGCTCTATCCTGTCTGGGGGATCTCAGTGAGAGCCTCAGGGGTGGGGCCTGGCCTGGAGGCCTCCGTGTCAGTGGTGCTGTGACTGGGAAGGCACCAGGGTGCACACAAGTCTGTTGGGTACGTATGTATGTGTGCATGTACCTGTTGGGATAAAAGCACAGCCTCACTGCTGGACCTGGGGTCAGGGAGCTGCAGCAGCCTCAGGTCTATCAGGGTACCAGATCTGGGTAACTCCAAACACACCGTCCCTGCCTGGGATTTGTTTAAATTTGTAGAAATTTAGAATCATAGAATGGCTTGGATTGGAAAAAACCTCAATGTTCATCTTGTTCCAACCCCTTTAACATAGGTAGGGACACCTTCCACTAGACTAGGTTACTCAAAGCTCTATCCAACCTGGCCTTGAGCACTTTAAGGGATGACACGTCCACAACTTCTGTGGCAACTGTTCCAGTGCCTCACTATACTCCAAGTAAAGAACCTCTTCCCAAGATTTAATTAGAAACTCTTGTATTTTGATTTGAAAACATTTCCCCTGTCCGGTTACTATCTGCCCTTAAACCTCTTTATTATAGGTTCCCTCTTAAGTACTGGAAGCCCACAATGATGTGTTCATGAAGCCTTCTCTTCCCAGATCTCCCAGCCTGTCTTCATGCAGAGCTATTCCAGAGCCACTTACATGGAAAATCTCCATGTAATCAAAGGAGAGAGGGTGACTTTACACTTACCTATCCCCAGGAGCTCTTCAGAGGCAGCTCTTGTCTGGACCAAAAGCATCAGTGGCTCACTCACCCTGAATCACCCTGCTAGGTCTGGTACCCATCTGCTAAGCCACAGCTAAGGAAGAAGACGTGCCACAGACGTTAAGCCAGTGCTTTCAAGGGTTTTTCCAGGATACACCCAAGCAGTACAGATTTGTGTCTCCCTGTATATTAATTCTGCATTTCTTTCTCAGCAAAAGGAAGCACTCTTGTTCCTTGTATTGAGAAAAGAGACCTCAAAATATCCCTTTTCTAGGTACTCTACTGACTGCTTCTCACTCTCTAGGTCTGCACAGGAATGTAAGCACTGCCAGAGGTCTACCCAGCACTGTTTCCCTTTTCAGAATTAACTGAAAAAGATATGTAGGCAGAGGTATTAAGAGGAGATGTATTTCCCCAGAAGAATCACCCAGCCTTGAACAATTTTTTGTCTCAGTGATTTTGATTTACTTTGTACCTTGTCGCTCTGATTTTTGTAAGACTTTATAAGCCTTCTGATATTTACATATTTGTGAAGAACTTTCTCACACACTTTCTGTAAACACCTCAATATTTTTGCATTCCTTCACAGAGAAGGAGAAAAATTAATAGACTATTTGTCTGTCCAGTATCTTTGGAGAGGTGGCACTGCCACCAACCAACCCACTGTCACTTTTAGAAAACTATAAATACTAGAGTCAGAAAAAATAAACGCCTCTTCTTCTCTCTTCTGATCACCTGAGTTGCGGTGTGTGTCTGTATTCTTTCATGTCCTATAACAACAGTACCTCACTTACCTAGGGCTTGGATTGACTCTTGAAGCTATTTCCCCTTTCCCCTAGCTATCTCTGGCAACATGTTCTAATGTCTTCCATCCACACCCCTGACAGAATAATGCAAAAATAAATTCACAGTGTGAATCATTGTGGGGTTTCCCTAAATCAAGTCTCTCACTACAAAATTACTGTAGAAAAGGGAACATTGATTGGTAGT
Source organism: Bombycilla garrulus (assembly GCA_013400315.1). Taxonomy (NCBI): domain Eukaryota; kingdom Metazoa; phylum Chordata; class Aves; order Passeriformes; family Bombycillidae; genus Bombycilla; species Bombycilla garrulus. The sequence continues at coordinate 68,963 of VXBU01011671.1, forward strand.
TAGGCAATTTTAATGTTACAAAAATGAAAAGTGGTACCTCATAATTCTAAGAATTGTTTACTTTTACAATTTGTCATAATGATGTTTGCAACTGCTTTCTCAATAGCAGGTGGCACAACAAAGATCCTCATAATTCCCACTTCCCAGGAAGTATTTTTCTTTCTATTCCGTGCTCTTATGTATATCCTAATCTTCTAACATCTTTCCAATCTATTTTGAAACAACAAAATAAAAATATTTATGCAAACCTAGAATGTTATCCTGAAAAAAGCTATTTTCCTTGGAGATTGTCACTTTTCACGTGAAGTCTAATGTGTCAAAGATGTAAGTAGTGTCACCGTGCAGCAATAATCTACTGATTGCCGGATATTTGCTTGAATTTAGAGGGTTCATGTGGAGTTTTCCCTTAATGAACCAAGTACATTTTAATACTGAGATGAAGCAGCCAAAGGCAAGCCTCCAAATCAGCTGTCTTGAAGTTTGCACAAGCTCATGGCCTCGTCACCCATTTTCTTACATTTCATTTATAGAATGGCTGTTGGTATTGCTCCAAGAGAATGATCAGCCACTTGGTTTACAAGCCAGAGTGCAGTGCTGGGCAGTGTTAAGAGTGCAATTCTATAGTACAAACCACTCAGAGGTCCAAAGGCCACTGTGATAGGGCTCAGGATGACAGGTGCTGAATCAGCTCTAATTATCCTTTTGTAGGAAAACAATCCAATGTGACCAGTCCCACGCTGGGGCAAGGCCTGTGTTACACCTCAGTGACTGGCACAGTCTCAGACATGGCATCATCAATGATTTCAGTAAAAGGAGAAGGGAAGGAGTGCCACTTTCTGTGCCAAGCACCTGTTTCCTGAACACAGGAAAATCAAATTACATTCTTCATCTTTACAGCTGGGCTGTTACCTGGGATGGGAATCTAGTCTGTTGTGACTAAGTCTTGATTTCCCTGATGGCAGATAGGCTTTGGTATGCCCTGCAGAACCAGCATTACCAACATGAAGCCCTTTGCCTCTAAACTTGGTGGTTATCACACAAGCTGTGCAAACGTAAAACTTGTCCTGAAAGAGGCAGCAAGAAGAACTCAATGTGTCCACACTGATCTACAAGCTAAATCTGCATATTTCCCAGGGATCTGCCCCATTTGGGATATACTGGAATTCCTGTAGATTCACAGTCCCCCAGTTGGATACATGGCACACATACCAAAACATCCCATAAGACAGCTACTGCTTGTGAACCTGCAAAGGCAGTTTTCTTCCTGGCAGCCAGATGGAAGTTCAGAGGCTGCCAGGGAATAATCTAGAAACAAAGTCTGCTCCTTGGCAGTTTTAAAGTATTTTCTCTGCAATATCAATTACACCTAAGACATGCGTCTTTGCAGCTCTGAGTTGTCTTAAACACTTCTGAACCTACAAATCTGCTGTTTCTGCTACCAAGAAAGGTTGTTCCCT